>VXAK01021264.1:350506-762143 GCA_013399435.1 Arenaria interpres | reverse complement strand
CAACTTATTTTGTACACAGTGAAGTTTTGAAGAGGTATTAGCTTGTGTGCTCTGAGTCAAGAAATTAAGTACAGGACTGAATGCTCTGTTGAATTGAAAATATGTGTTTTTTGAATCAGTATCGGCTGGAGACAAATTTGAATTCACTTCCTTGATGTTCAAGGCTGCGGTAAAGTCCTCCTTCAATGCAACTGGGCACCAATGGGCTGAGAGACCCGAGTCTCTTTAGCCTGGAGAAGACTGAGAGGGGATCTTATCAACACTTACAAATATTCAAAGGGTGGATGTCAAGGGGCCAGACTCTTTTCTGTGGTGCCCAGTGACAGGACAAGGGGCAACAGGCACAGACAAGAACAAAGAAAATTCCATCTGGACATGAGGAAAATCTTCTTTACTTTGAGGGTGACAGAGCACCGGAACAGGCTGCCCAGAGAGGTTGTGGAGTCTTCTTCTCTGCAGATATTCAAAACCCACCTGGATGCCATCCTGTGCAACCTGCTCTAGGTGTACCTGCTTTAGCAGAGGGGTTGGACTAGAGATCTCCAGAGATCTCTTCCAACCCCTGTGGTTCTGTGATTCTGTGATAGTTTTGAGTAGCTGAGGATAAAAGGAAAGTTATTTCTTCTCTGTCCTCTTTAGCAATACTGCCATGTCCAGTATAAACATGCACACAGACCTACTAACAAGTGAATGTTTCATTCAGTTATTTGACTGGGACCCATCTTTAACTCAAGAATATTCATACTTTCCAGATGAATTTAAAACCACTTGCTTGGACTGAATATAGTGTCTTTAGATATTATTTTTCCATTCTGCTTAGACTTCCCAACAACTTTGCCCATAATATTGTTGCATTTATGAAAATTTACAATGAAAATTTATGGGTAGAAATCCCCAGGATCCTAGTAAATAGGGAGATACATTTTAATTAAAGACTTTAAATTGATCTCTGAAATGCTCAAGCCATTCTTTTTTCCTTTTTTTTTTTTGTGTTAAAATTTTCAATAAAGAGATATTACCCTTCAATAAAAACTGCTTCACTCTGGGGCTCTCATTACTCTGTCTGTCATTCTTCAGAGACAAAGCAAAATGTTCAGCTTCTTACATGATATTTGGAAATGGAAAATAGGCATCTTTCAACTAAATGGGAGCCAAAAATATATGTAAATTTGGAAATCTATATTACTATAGTGTGTATGCAGTTCCAGTACAAAAGAGTAGAAGTGCAATGAAGGGAACTACAATCCTTTGTCCTGAGGTGTTGACTAAAGGTAAAGAGAAAAAGAAAATAGAAATAATAATTATAATTAAAAATGACGACACCTTGCTCAAATAGAGGCTCTGGTTTATTTCTCAGTTGCCACAGAATAAACCAATCCAGTATTATTACCTAAAACAAGAGAATTCATATTCTTATCTAGGCAGGCAACTGGCATTTGACTAGTTCAAGTTGAAGCTAAATGTAAGAAGTGCTTCTGGCAAAAAAAACATTAAGGCATCTTAACTCTGACAGTTGTAGAGATGCCTACAGGCACTTCTGCGTAACCAAGCTTTAATGGAGATATTCATGATATTTGCTGAGCGTTTGCTGTGTAAGTTACTCACTGAGTCAGGAGAGGGATGAGAGGGTTTTCTATAACCCTAAGGTTATATGTTGATGATCTTGCAGTTATAGACTGAAAAAAATGCATACAATTCAGTTTAATGACCCTCTTGGTTTAATAATGTAGCATATCATCGTTTGTAGACATGAAACATCTGTTACAATCACATACCATAGATTTTGTAGTGGTAAAGAAATAAAGAAACAGATGGGTTCCCTAATGCCAATGGTGTTAGTGTTTATTTAGAAACCACATATTGAATCCTAGACAATATTTCCATTTTGTTCCCCTCCCTCCAGCAGCAGGGACAGCACTGCAAATTACATCAACAGCATGAAGTCTTTTTCAAAGGGAGGATGACTGGATTCTAGACACTCCCCTGGATTTGGATGTCACCAGAAAAAAACCAGCTGATTTCCAGGAAAGAGGGAGGTTTTATTTTGAGGAGTTTGAAGACTCTGCCTATGGAAACCTTAATTTTACAGCAGTTTAGACCTTTACATACCCAAGTTAACCTGACTACCAAGGTACCAGTAGCCATGGCAACATGGGCTGCATGGTGGAGAAGATTTCCAACTCCACAAATCCACCAAAGGATTTGTAAGGTGTCTGCTTGTGTGCTGGTGGTGTGACTCAGTGTTCAGCAACTCCCAAGCTAGATGGTACACAACAAGTTCAGGTACCTCTGTGCGCGAGGCAAAATTGTCTCTAAGATTAAGATCACTATTTCAGCTAGCTATTATAACTGATCTTTATGACGCTTGCTGGAAATATTTTTTAAAATTTATTTATAAAGTTCGGTTTTTTCTGGAAAAGCCAGTTCTTCCTCAAGTTTTGACAGCCTTTCTTTCCCATAAGTTCTTCACCTTCCACTCTGCCATCCTCTACCTAAATTTAACAACTGCTAAATAGCTAAAATCTTCCTTGTGCACATTTCCGCAGCACGTCAGAAATTTAATATTTGAATGCTGTAATCACTGAATCACCATATCAGGTGAGATCTGATCCCTAATATTTTATCAGCTATCCAAAGAAACTTGTATTTCACTTCATGATGTGGCAGGAATTTGAAGAGAAGGTATCTCAAAGTGGCTGAAATGATGTTGCCACCATGCAGACTAACTTGGGAATTGTATGTGGAAATGGAATTTACCTTTGCATCTCTCAGCCCCAAAAGCAAAAATGCATTTACTACCTCTATTTAAAAGCAATCTTATCTCTAACTGTTCATCCTTTTTGGGTTTTTAGTTCCATCAGAATTACTGTTAGTTATCAAATTCTTGGCTGTCTCTCACACTTGTAATTAAATTTGAGGTTCCTCTTGTCCAGAAACCAGCAGAGAATAGTTAAATGGGGCTTCTATAGTGACTGATGCAAAACAGCTGTATTCATGATGAAATACAATTAAAAATTCAATATATCTTATCTACTCCAGCCAGTGATTCAGTTGGAACAAGTCAGTTGCTGCTGTCGAGTGAGTCCTTGTAAACAGGTATTCAGAAGAGTAACTCTGCCTGTGCTGAATTGTGTTGCTTTTCTTAAAAAAGACCAAAAAAGTGAGAAAGGATCAAGGTCCAAGAAGTACAACTTTATGTGTTTTAATTCTATGTAACAGAATTGTGGTTTTTTGTGGTCTGTGAAGCTAAACTGATTTATGCCAGTTGAATTTCTGTCCCACAAACTGTGGAGCTACAATCAAACATTTGTTTCCAAGTCAGACAAAGGCTGTCAAGTTATGTGCACTCATACACAATATATATATCGAGCTTAGAGAATAGAAATCAACACAAATCAAAGCAGCAACTAGAAAAAAAAAATTACAATGTGCTTTTTCAGTCATGTACAATAGTCCATTCCTCTGAGCAAACAGGGGAAGATGGTTGATTATACAGGAGGAATTAATCATACCACAAGTATGTATCTTTTTTAGTCCATGGTATCTGACAGTGGCTAAATAGATTTCTAAGCCTTCACCAAAGACAGTATGAAAAGAAAATCCTATGGGGAGCTTGGAAACACTAGAAGAAATGAATAAAATATGTTTCTATTTCCCACTGAATCAACTCACACACTTTCTCTCTCCTTTATCTGTACTTTTTTACTGGCTACCTTAAGAGGACTTTTGCCATTCTTGGGAAATGAGGAAGGAATTCTCTTCAAAATGCAGCACTAACCTTTTCTGTAAATGTGGTGGGAGATGATAGATATATGAAACTGCTTTACAATCTCTATTGGAGCATTTAGAAAAATAACAATGACATTGAGTTGGAGCTATCTGCCTAAAGGTTAGATGTCGAGCTTAAGGTAGCCTTGTACGTACCATCATACAGAGTCAGTAGGGTGAATAGCACCACCAGAAAGAGATTGATTCCACCCTACAATAGATACTTAAAAGAAATGGGAGAAATGGCTCTCTGGAGATACCTGTGTTTTGCTGTGAATAACAGTGCAGTCTAAGCATCTAACTTTTAGCTAAAGGGAAGTGAAACTCATGCATACTGTGTAGAAACCAGTGTAAGAATTTCCCTGTATGTGCCTACAGTCCACAGTTTCATTATTCATGGCAGCCAAGGGATAATTATCAAATATCCGTGGGAAATGAGATACTCTAAGGTGAGGGACCTACAGGACTCAGCCCGAAATTGGGAGAGACAAAAGATATGCACGGGGTGACCAGTGCTCTTCTCCTTTCTCTCACTAGATACTGGGGCAGGCAGTTTTCCTCAGCAGAAAATCCTTTGTAGTCCACCCTACCACCCCTACACCACTTATGCATGCTCCCACATTATGGCCAGTGAAGGCAACTTGGGAGTTGGGATATGAGTTCTCAACTTGAGACTCTTTGGTGCCTCAACACTCAGGCAAGCAAGGAAAAACATTCCCCAGCAGTCCTTTGGTACAGACTGATTTTAGTGAGAAGTAGGCAGCTTTGATTTTAAGTGTCTGAGGTGAGAATAGGAATCCTCAACTCAGCTTTTGTAATCCATAACAAAGGCAACAAAATATTACCTGCTCTAGTACTAAGGATGGGTCCAGCCTATAATGTACCAGTATTTTTTAGCTATTATCACATCCTTCTGGATTGTGAATTACAGACTTGAATAAAAGTCAGAGCCTATTTGATTGCTGTGGCTCCTTACACATCCCTAGCTTTCCATGCTTAAGAAATGTTGTTCTTGCTGTGCATTTACAAAAAAGAATAATATCCCCTTTCACAGATCTTCCCTGTTAAGTCCATGCAGATATATTAGCTGATGTTGTAAAGGAATGGTTTCATTACGTTCACAATTGTGCCTGTAACAAACCGGGTGTTTATAAATCACTGTTAAAGCTTTCCTGAGACTTCTGCATTGGGGAAGGGGGAGAAGAAAGTGGAAAAAGGAGATGGGGCACCTGGGAAGGCAACAGGAAGATAAGCTGGTGATGAGAAGCACTCTTTACATTCCCTGATCTTCTGCCTGGGGTAACACCTTAGGTAACACTGTTGGCTCCTGCTGTTCCATATCACTAAAACTAGACTCAGTGTGTGTCTTCCTTCACATTTCACCTAGACTGAACGCAAAGATGAGTTCCACGTGGCTCATTCTGGTTGCTGTTAAATCTCTTCACTTTGAACGTGAACAAAGTCAGCCATTGAAGTTTTTATCAGAAGCTGGGCTTCCAGCTGGCAACACCCTCCCTGTTATGTGTTTCTATTACTAAAACCCACCAACCAGGATTTATATTACAGCCATAACATTTGTTTCAGTACACTTATGTTTGTTGCAGTAGGTTTCAGGCAGACACCACATGAATTAGCTATTTCCAGTGACTCCAACAGATGTACAAAATACAGACACCACACACGAAGAAACAGATACAAATCTAAACATGATTTTTTTTTCTCCATTAAAACTATTCATAGGAGAGGAAGATGGGTAGACTCCAGTACTGAAATAGCACCATCTTCACTCAGCTTTGTTTAAGCCCTACTGACTGCACCGGTATCACTTGTTAAAAACACTCCTCCTTGTTGCTCTTGATGGATTTGCTAGAAGTTGTTTTTTTATTTTTGAACCCTGATTCAGAAAAGAAAGTTTCCAGAAACAGCCTAACTTTAGAAACTGGTCAATTAAAAAAAACCAAACAAAACCAAAACCAAACAACAAACAAACCAGTGATGGTCAAATTTTAGATTTCATTATAGCCAGTACCCAGCAATAATTTTGCAAGATTCTTTCTTATATTTTTTCATCATGTTTCATTTTATTCTGAAGGACAAAGGTAGGAGAGATAAAAGGCTTTCTGACAATTTGTCAAGATAAGTGACAATTCATCTTTTTGCTTATGACAATGGTACTGAACTGGACCACAGAAGTGGCTTGTTCATTTTTTTTGTTTATAAGTCTATTTTAAAAAAAAAAAATTCAGCTCAATAAAAAGTTTTGTTCTAATTATTTCAGAGTATGAAATTCTTTTTCCAACTTACTGCGTTAAAAAAATGCAAGTAATTGCCAAAATCAAAATAGCTTTGGACAGAAAAATCCCTAGAAATTCTTATTTGTGAAATGTAAAAATAACAAGTTGTAACTTCATAACCTTGCTTGAAAGCCTGGGGTTAAATGGCTTTTTGCTTTGAAAAATTTATTTTTCACTGAATTGAGATTTTTCAAGAAAAGAAAATATTGACCATATTATTCTTTCCAGCTCTCAAAGGAGAGAAAAATTGAAATTTGTCTTTGCCCTGGAAAGCTGTGTCACTCTCCCCCTGACTATGTCTCTGTTCCAACAATTATTTCAAATTGTGACAAAGGAGAAGAATCAAACAAAATGAGATCCTTTCAGCCTAGATGGAGAAGTGAAGAAATCAGAACTATTTGATTATTCAACTCAAAGTTTGAGTGGTGCCTTCCTGGTGCACAGCTACAGCTCACAGAAACAGGAGCTGACTTCTGAGCAGTCAAAGTTAGTAAAAAACAAACAAGCAAAGAGCAACAACAACAACAACAAATGCAGGAAAAACCAAACCCTCCTGTGACAGATAACAGGCTGCAGCTAAACCCTGCTAAGCTCATTTTCAGTTTTGCTTCACAGACCTTGATTCAGATTATTGCACTTCAGAGACCTCAGGAGATATTGATTGTGGAAGTTTTTGGAAGCCACTAAGTTTGTCAGGCTCTTGAGAGGAAGAGAACTGAGTCAATACAGGGTCCTCACTGGAGTAACGTAGTGAAGCACATTGAGTTAGCATGAGTAGCTATTGCCTTGTTGCAGCCAGTAACTAACTGCATGACAAGGAAAGATTTGTAGAAAATAAAAGAAAGTATTAGAAGAAAGAACTGATGATGCAGATTATCAAAAATATGTTGAACTCTTGGTAAGAAGGATGAGATTGCGCCAGTTGCAGAGTGATCAGACTAGTTTCTTTAAGACTCTGTCTTTGAAGACATCTTAAAGTCTGAGCAGACTTTTAAGGGGGGGTCCAAACCCCTTGGCGTTCTGGTGAGAACAGGGGTTTTCCAAACCAGAAAATTTAGATAATTTTTGTCTCATCCATTGTAACAAAGAAACCAGCTTCCTTTATTGTTCAGAAAGTTATGTGTTCCAAACAGAGAATGAGGATCTGGAAAGTAGAAAAAATTAGGACATAATAGTTTTCTTCCAATTCTTTCAGATTTTGGCAGTAGTCATGTCAGTTGTTAATTGATGATAGGGCTTGAACCAGAACTTCGTGTCTAATACAGTCTTCTGCCTCCTTCCTCAGAACTTGGAAAACTTCAGTTCTGGGACCATACCTTGATTCTGAGGGTTAGGTATTGGTGAAGTAACTATATCTTTAGACAGAGACATGATCCTGGAGAAGGGAGTTATGATAGATTCCTAGTGAACTCCCGGGTCTCTGCACTTCCTTACTACATCTTCGTAGCTTGCCTCAATAAAGCTGCAAAAGCATTTATCTCAATAGCTTCACTCTTTGTCCCTACACTTGGCGCACCCTTGGTGCATTGACTATCTCTGACTAGTTACTTTAAAAAGTGAGGCAATACTCATCTTTGGTGACTCTCAGAAAGAATGTACTAATGTTCATGGTGGTCAATCACATCCCCCAGAAGAACTTTGTCTCATGAGTTTGCATCTGATCTCTTTCTACTTAATGCAACTCGAAAATTTACATGTGTTAGATTAGTGTTTTAAAATTACATTTGGAGATGCCTCAGTGAATTCTAGCAGAAAAAATGCAAATAAATGTAAATTTCTGTTATTATCAGCTTTATCAAAGCAAACAAGCAGCAGCCGGGCCATTATTAGACTTTGATAAGAGTGCATATTGAATGATTTCCCGAAGGGATTCAGCAAAACTCATCTTATTCCATTTCCTTTTATATAATAATATCAATTGTTTCATACAGGAACACCTGCACACAGTGTTGTCTGACCTATTTATTTATTTATTTTACTTCTTGAAGGGGAAAAATGCAAGAACTGTTCTTTTTCAGTTCTGTATTGTAATTTCAAAATGTGAAAAAGAGACTTGAATAAAGGTATTCAGACAGAAGCTGAGGAAAGTAGTGTCGCAAATGCATAATCATGCATTAATAAAATAATGGCTCTGAAAAGGGAATGTTTTAGTGCCAGAGATAAAGAGAAGACTGAAAAGAAAGAGAAGTAGGAAAAGGAAAGTGCCTAGAAACATTAATTTCTTTCCTGAGAGCCAATAAAATGAGGAAATAACTTCCATGGCTTATAATACTGCAGTAGCACTTGGCAAGTAATCAAAGTTGATTTTCTTTCCATTCAAAGCCATCATCAGAATTATTTTTTTTGGTAATACCTATATATATATGAAGCTCAGATGTGTTTATACCTCTATTTCAGTGCTGAAAAAAACTTGACTTGAATAATACTGTACAAGGTCACCCATGAAAAAAAATAATTCCTAGAAACAATCACATCCCTGTCTGTAAAAGGAATTCTGTGCATTTTATGACTGACATTAAGAAACTTCTCGGCTTTGTTGAAAATATCCTTGCAAAAGAATCTATTCTCACAATGAGTGTTTAGCTCCACAAAGGATTTGTAAGGAACTCCAGGGGACTATTTACTGTGAGTTACTGATGCAGTCCAACCCTCTGATACTGATTTACTTTTATACTCCTGTGTAAGCCTGGCAGACTTATGGTCAAGTTGGTTGGTGGGACTTCTGGTGGCTGGTGGGGTTTCTAAAAAACAGTGATTGAGTGGTGGGGTTTCTAGCAAACAGTACTTGGACTGTGAAAATTTCTAGCAATAATTGACATTATAACCATTTCCTGTTGTACTTAGGTGCAAACATTTGCAAAGTCCTTGCTCTATTAGATGGAGAAAATCAGAGAAGAAACTTGTGACTGCAGAACAGAGAGCTGGAAAGACATCACAGAATCCAAGACTCTTCCACATCTTATCCAAGAGGTAATTGATTCCCATTTAGAAATTTGTTAAAGTTTCACCTTAAAGTTAACTGACTGTCTTATCTTCCTCTGATTCACATTCTCCCTCACCAAAATCTGCTCCAGAGTCCCAGACCAATAATGGAGAAAAAGTTCCTCTAATTTTGAGTTACTCAAGACAGATTTATATCCATCTGTTTAGGCCAACATCTTCTTTAGTGGAAATACTTCTTTTTCTGAGACAGAGCTGATCTGTAAATGCTCTTGGTACTGCCAGAGAACATACCAATGGGAAATGATCACAAACTGCAGCTGGAGAAGTTCAGGCTGGACATTAGGCAAGTATTTTCCTGAGTGTATTAGCAATGACCACCAGAGGTGTGGCTTCCCCATCCAAAAGTTTTTTAAGACTTGTTTGTACTGAGCCATGGTTGACCTGAGCTACTCATGGTGACTCTACTGACTTAAGCCAGGGCTGGACAAGAGGACCCCCAGTGATGCCTTCCAACAGTGAATCTATGACTGTTCCCAGGTGTTCATCTCAGAGGAATTATTCCACCTCCTGTTGGACTTTGTTCCACCAGATGAAGCAAAGTGAACTTAGTCTCTCTGTTGTTTTTATAACCTGCTCTCTTATAATGACTTCTGCCTTCCTCTGCTCATTACCATCTCCTGTATCTGTAGTCCAATGAGAATGAGGTTTCTGGAATAGAGCTGACATAAGTCTATGTGGTTTGTCCAGTGACTTTTCCAGAGATATTAAATACTTCTCTGAATTTCTCCTGGATGAATCTCACTTTATATACCCAAAATAATACTTGTCTTTTCCTTGGTCACATCATCCCAGTGGGTCTTGGTCATTCTATTGTTAACTCATTTACCTAAATATTACTTTTCCTCTGTCATTTCCTAATGAGCATTTGAGAGTAAATATGACTTATGTTCTATAATGAACATTGACTATAGTTTCTGGGAACATCTTTGAACTTGAATCATTTGATTTCTATTAACACAGTCTTTAATGTCATCTCATTCATACTACGTAACATTCATATTTATTTAATATTGTCTAGTGCCTCTAACTCTGTGTCATAGCAAATTTCCTTATCACAGTCTTTTTATGTTAAATTTCTGAAGAAATATTATCCTGGTCCCAGTTCTAGGGATTTCCACAAATAACTTGCCTTCAGCTAAATATTTCTCATTTTAGCACATGCTGTTGTAATCTCTTCTCTAATCATGACTTGCCTTGTAGTTATTCTACTAATAAAGATTTTCTTCAATGTAACTACTATATTCTCATACTGCATCGTATTTAACAGAGTTCTGAAGTCTGAATAGATTGAGGTTACTGTGTTTCCCTTACTTGAAATATAAACAGATGAATTATCAACAGATGAATTAAGTACTAATAAAAGACAGCGTATCCACATTGGGAAATGAAACTAAAAGATCAGGTGGAATTCTACCTTTTCAGTTCTGCACCACACTTTCTTCTGGCTTTCTAGACTTTACAAGTGGACCCCTACTTTTCTTTCTGGATTTGAAAGGATGGGGTTTTTTTTCATCTATCAGGAATCATTTTAATAAAACATGTGTCTGCCAAGATCCACAATGAAACTAAGTAGCAAACCTTTGATCAAAAAACCTGGAAGTAGAACAAAGTAATTGACCCATGTGCACTTTTTTTTCCCCCTTTTAATTTTCCTCTTTGCCTTTTTGATTTTTACCTGAGAAAGGACTGGTAAAAGTTTACCTAAACCATATTTTAAAACCAATAAACAGCACTGAAGAAATTCCATATCCACACCTTGTGGATGCTAAGCTGAGATTATTTGTAGAAATCAAGGATCCTTGTCTTTACCAACTTGGACATGATGTACCATGGGATGGACTGTGGTCCCACACTATGGAAACCAGAAGAGGCACTTCTGCCAATAACTGTTATAAGTTACAGTGCTCAGAGAACTGCTGTGCTAGATGCCATATAAAGAAGTTTAGAGCTCAGTTCTTTCTCAGGAGGTCATTAAGAATTCAGTATTGTTGTCTAAGCATAAGAATCTGGTGCCACTTAAAATATCCTAGGGTATCATGCCTGGTCCCCAGCTAATTGTTCTAGCGTGTTATTGCTCTTCTGTGAGTCCTGTGTCATATTTGCCAAACCTATGTGTGTGCATTGGATAGCTCAGGACATCTCAAATGGCTCTGCATGCATTCGTTCAGAACATTAAATTGAACCATTACTCTCCATGTAAAGTACATGTCTTTTACAGATTTATGGGAGCATATGGTGTTTGTTTTACTGGTTGTTCGATGGTGTTCACAGAATGACAGTTCCTTTTAGGAAAGAGTTGCATATCAGCTGAGGATTAAGAACTCTATCTCACATATTAAGTATGAGCTGATGTGTTACCTGGCGGGATAGTCAATAAAAAATGTGTCATGGAAGCTGGAGAGCTGCTCATTCAGCTCATCAGCCACTGTCTGCTTTAGGGACACCTGAGTCTCCACTGAATGCAGCAGCCATTTAAACATCTGGCCCCAGTGTAGGCACACAGATGTAGATATCTCCATTTAAAGGTTTCCATCTGGAGTTGATTCCCATCCTAAATACCTGTTGCCCACAAATGAAGTGCTGGATGCACTGAATAACCTGGATATTTCCTTCCATTCCTGTGCATTTATTCACTCATTGGTAGAGCATTTGAACAGATTAGTGCTTCTCTCCAGCCTGGTTTTAAGCAACTCATTTGATGGAGTGTCTAACTCACGAGACTGTTGCATCCTCTCGTGAATTTAGTTAGACCCACGCTCATGATACATAACTGACATTCTCACTTTGGTCGGTGTCAATTCATTAAACCCATCTCTCATAGATCCCTATCTTCAGTTTTATGACTATTGGGAAATTATCAGAATATGACCATAACTAAATAGACATGTCTACTCCTTTGGGCAATGACGTTTTCTGGTCTGCCACGTCTTGCTTGTCAAAGTGGTCCAGCAAGACTTTATAGGAAAGGAAATTAACTACAGTGTTGTATTGTGAATTCATTCATTTGTGGTGCTTTCGCTGATCACCTGCATTGCTCAGTTGCAGCTGACTGAGACCTTTCAGTGATGCAGCATTCTTAAAGTCATTTGGCCTGTTCTTCATTATGTGCCTTTTAAAATCGTTATAGTAGATTAACTAACTAATGACGGCTAGGCAGGAGCATTCATCCTGGGTAGGTTATTTCAGAAGCTGAGTTTTTGCTTTTGCTATTGGGAGCAGCTGGTTCTGTTCATGGTTGGAGAGAGAGGACTGGGCCATTGGGCAGGTACAGATTAGAAATGCCCATGTGGGGATGTTTTTGTATTTACAAAACCAATGTAATGACCTCAGAAAATGTCAGGGCTCTGAGGTATATAATGGCATGAAAACATCCTACAGCCCTTAGAATTGATGGCTTGGGGACTTCTGAATCAAAGATGCCCTGGAAAATAGTCAATGGCTTCTTAAATTGATGAGGTGGTTTGATAGGTGATAATGAAAATAGCTTTTGTACATTAGAAATTATTACCCAAAAATATTTTTTAAGGATCTAAAGTTTCAGAGAATAATCATGTTTGTTTCCTGGGGAAATTTTTGAGTATTTTTACTTCTCTTCAGTTCCCTCCTTTCCATCTGCCAAGTAAAGGGAATGCACAAGTAGAAGTAGTTCAGAATAATATTAAAATTTAGGCATATAAAGAGTACCTCGACTTCAGAAAGTTAACTTTTTTCTCCATAAACCAGACCATACTTCACAGTGGGAAAAAAAAAAAAGCAAAAAAAAAAACCCATACAAAATTAAACTAAGCCAAACCCAAAACATTCTAATGAGAAGTTTCAGTGGTTTTTTTTTTTCTTTTCACAATACCGGCCTGTGTTATGGAGGAGCACAAACTGAAGACCTTAGTGGCCCCTTAACTGTGAAATCTGCAGCAAAGAAGAACTTCCAGGAAGAACCTATTCTTAATCTGGAGGCATATTTATCTAGTGTATCTGTTGTCAGATGACTGACTATTACTGGAGGCAGGTTATTCCACAAGAAAGGGCTCCTCCCAGGCACATGCCCTGGTGAACAGATAGAGTGTGAATCTACATCTCTTGTCCAATCTAAGTGAGATTACTCCACCTGATGCTTCTGTGAGTGAGCTCCTGGCACCCCCTTAATTTCCCAATTGTCTTCAGCAAATCATGAAACTGAATAGCAAATAATCCACTGAGAAAATAGGCCATGTCATAGTCCTATTGTTCATCTCTGTGAGGCTGTGAACACAATAGCCTCATCCTCACCACCACTGCTGGTTGCTGGGGTCATTGAAAGTTCCATTTTACTGGCTTGTTTCTAGATGTGCCCTTCACATCTTATGAAAATTCAGATGCACATATGCCCTGTGGTAGTGTCAGAAAACATTATCTTTTTGGTGCGTGGAAATCTAAGACTGCTGAAGGAGTTAACCTTCAGCCTACTTTAAAGGGTTATCAGTTTGAGGACCGTTACAGGACTGTCCAGTGAACTGCGGAAACTCGGGCTGATGAGCTTCCAAGGTAATTCAGCTTTGCCAGACAACGCAGCAGCTTACAACCAACGTTTGTCAGTCTGCTATCACCTTCACAGTATGAAGCCCAGGCCTCGGCTATGGGAAAAGTGTAACTATTTGTATCTACAGGTTTCTAGGAAGAATGGAGATATCCTGCAGAGTCACTGTCAAATGGAGAAATGGATTTCCACAGTGTGGTGATAGAGATGTACAGCAAGTTTCAGCAATCTAATTAGTTTCTTGATCAGAGGAAGCCAAATCTTCAAGGCAAATGAAAAGGTCATTGCAAATCCCAGAGAAGTATTCATGTCTTTTGTCATATTTGCTGACAGATATTTAAATATAACCACTCATTTTTCCTGCAGACATTGTCAGCAGATGCCAGACAGCTGACAAGCAGCAATGAATTTGTATCACTGCCCTGACATACCAACAATGAGGAAGTGGATAAAACTACTAAGCATTCTTTTTGTGCTGCTGTTAGATAGGTCTGGGTCAGCACACTCTTACAAGTCCTGGTGATGCCTAGAGGACACAGTGACTTGTCTGAAGATGGTTTAGCCCAGTGAACAATATTAGCAGGGGAAAGGGAGGGTGTTATTTCACTGGAGCACTATGAGGGGGTCTAGAAGACTGAGGGTCTTCCAGAGACTTTCTGTATGACCTTAGTAAAGTTCTTTAATATGTTTCAGGACTGAAACCTAACCATTTCCTGACTGCAAGACTGACTTTTACTGCAGACAGGGACAAAGGTACTTCCTTTCCCTACCTGTTCATTATCACTTTTAACTGTAAAATCTTTGAGATAAAGTTAGGTCTGGATGCAAGTATGATGTGAATGGACAAATTCCCATTATAGCCCAGGATCCTAAACACAGAAGAGGGAAGGTTTCATGATCAGAGAAGCAACAATTTTTGTTGCATGTGTAATTTGCATAAATGGATTCCAGTATTAATCAATATTTGTATAGGAAAACTATAAGAAGTACTAGCTTCCTCCCAGCATAGTGTCTCATACCTTCAAAGAATCTTACTCTTTTCCATGGTCAGGATTGTTCTGTATCCCCATTCTATTTTCAACCTAACAGTGAAAAACATGTGTGCTGATAGGCCACACAGACACTTCTCAGAGTATCGAACAGGTATATTCAGTCTTCTTAGAAATGTTTGTTTATACAGGTTGTGAACAAGAGATTTCTTGCTAGGAAAAGACTTCAGCAATGAAGTTATGATCTTGGAGAGAGTAGGGGATTTTGCTTAAATAGACTTGTGTATTGCAGACAGATCTTTGTCTGCACTCGGAGACCTGGTGAATCAAATCTCATGCTTCAGAGTATTAGATGATTAATGCATAAATCAGAAAGGAAAGAATCTCACCGTTCGTTTGTTAATTGGGTAGGAATGTGGGCACGAAAGTATAAGTTACTTTCCTTTGATTGCAAAAGTGATGGAAGCAGGATGCATAACATATCCTATATTCCTGAAGGAATACTAAGCTTATATTGCATTAGTGGCATGCATATGTTAAAATCATAAATATGTAACGTTATAGGTGTTTTTACATGCTTAAGTGTATCACTCACTGATCATTTCTCTTAAAAACAAAAGTAAGATTTTACTTTATATTGAGTTCCATGCCCCTTTAGCATGTTAATGTGCAAAACAGATGGTGAAACATTTTAGATGTTCAAGAAAAAAAAGAAGACATGAAGTAAAAGCAAAGTCAAAGAACACAAATGTTTCCTGTGAAACAGTGAGATTTTTTTTTCCCTTGCTTCTCCAACTCCTGCATACGCAGACAATATATGAAATGTTCAGAAGGAAGGGTTGCCTGTTAGCATTTATATCCTCTTGAATAAATCTTCAGACAGAATAAAACTTATGTCTGACCTATTTTAGGCTCCAAGTAGGCCGAAGAATTTAATTAATTAGGGAAGCATGGAGTTGGTAGCCCCTCCTTCCCACCAGCATTGTGCAATCTGATGGCTACCCATAAGTCACACAGTGCATTTGTGACGTTCACATTGTGTCTGTCTCCTCTTCTGGTACCAATTCATAAGGATGAACTGCCAATTGCAGTGTGGAAAGGTGTGCATCTGCTGAAAAGAAAATAATTGTTGCTTGGGCCAAATTGAGAACTGAAGAGAATAAGGTATTCAGTGTTGTTCGTTGTATAACATTTATGTCTGTGTGTGTGTGCGCATATAAACTATGTTCTGTCTATACAAACTTCCCATCCATAGGCATGGATGATGGCTTTTGTACCCTTTACAACTGTTCAAGGAGAAAAAAGTGGTTTTGTATGGAAATCGAAGTTCAGATTCATCACAACAAACTGGGATGGTTGAATTACAGATCTGAAAGAGAGCAATATTGAGAGGGATCTTAACTTTCTTCTCCCATTTTTTCTCTGTTTCTTTCACTGAATTTCCTAATGTATGATTACACTAACTCCTTGTGAATAAATTCAGCTTAAGAAATTGGCAGAAAACTAAGCTGGAGACAGGGAAATTAGCTTTTTCTAAAATAATTTTTCACCTGATCCTGCCTCACTGATTCACAGCAGTCACCCAAGTGCTTGCAGAGGTGTAGGGACAAGGACAGTAGCGGAGCAGGAGTGAGAAGCCAGAGTTGGGAGAAAGGTAGGAACTGCCTTTTCCAGTGGAAGCGCTGCTTTCTCCCAGCTTGAATTGACACAGTACATAGAGCATTGGCTGGCTCAGTTTAGGTCCTACATGGTGTAAGATGGGATGTCATGAGTAGTGATACTTTTTCTCTTCTGAGTATACCTCTTTAGACATACGGAAAAAAAAGACAAGAAGATTTTAGAGCCTGCCCCCAAGCTGTCCACCCTGTACAGATAATCTGTTTGAAGCGTCTACACTGTGAAAAAACTTGGCTTGACAGGAGATGTGCCATTCCATAGGTTAGTTTCCCCCCATCCTCCATTTCATACCAAACTCCAACCAGTAAAAGACGTAACCTGGTTTATTCAGTCACTTGCTTGAATGCTGTAACTTATCTTCTTCCCCTGACTTTATCGAGTATAGCGCATCTACGTGCTCCTTTTTGGAGTAGGCACTCTATATACATTGCAACTGAAGGATATAACTATTATGTGACTTATTAGGGTGTTCATGTGCCTCCAGAAAGCCCCCTAAACACCCCCAAGTGTCATAGGTATTTGCTTTTGCCACAGAAGTGCATTTGCTCCAAGTCAACTAAGCAAGGAATTTAGTCTCTTTTTATTAATATACCTGTAGAAAAACTGAAAGAGGAAATATCTATTCCTAAGACAGCTTCCTTGGATAGAAATTAACATTCTGAACTCCACAGAAAGAAAAATTATGTCCATTTATGATTTGTCATCTCAGTATTTCTCATGTTAAAACTAGCACAATCTAGGTTATGGTACTAATGAATTGTGACAAAGCTTTTTTTTTTTTTGTTCTAAATTGAATAAATAAATTAAAAAGATAAACCTTAAATTGTCATTTGAATTTCAACTATTACAACCAGTTTTGCCAATCTTTTGTTCACTTTAGGGCTGTGCTACTTAGGACGCAGCATGCAGTTATGTGTTCTGATGGCAGTTTGTTACTTTTGGCCATTACTTTCAAATTAGGCTTCAATTTGCCTGCTGCAGGGTAATGATGGTGTGTGTTTTATACCAGAGGGGATACAGTCAAATGTGTTCCTATTTACAGGACTAGAGCTGGTGTACTCGGGATATAGGAAGTAATATCCAATCCTTTCACTAGCAAGAAAGATAGCTAATATAGGGACTGAGATCCTGGATCTGACCTCAGTAGTAAGTATATCTATTGACTTTAATGGATGAAGATCTGGAATGAGCTCACCATGTACCTGAAATACTGCTGTGGTACTGAATTACAGGGGGACTCACCCTGACAAGAAGAACAAGTTGCTGCTCAGAACATTACACTGGCTATGATCAACATGCTTGGGAGTAAAGGAAAATTGCCATTCGGTTCAATTCAGTCCTCCTAAATCAAGCAGAGATTCGATTCCAAAGGTCATTGTCAGTAGTTTAAAGAGGGAAAGCAGATGTAACAATGGGATGGATAAATTTCATAGCCGTTATTGTTGCAGGAAAAGTGTTTAATTTAGTTTCCAGCTAAATAAATTCACATATCTCTTAGCCTTAATTTCTAACAATGGACTCAGGTTTTAGAGAACAGCTTCCCATCTTCTCAGTGAAAATGATACCTGTACAAATAACTGACTTTCAGATTGAGAAGATGAATAAAATTGAAAAGAAGAAAGATTTATTTTTTGCTGGTCAACTAGAAATACTATTTCTGTTGGGTTTTTTAAATTTACCTTGAATTAAAAGGTTATATATACACACATACTTTCATACAGAGTTGGGCTGAGTGCTGTCTTAGACCAGGGATAAGTTTCTTTTTTTTCTTTTTTTGATATTAAAATCAAGGGAAACAAAATGAAAATATATAATATAATATTTAAAAATGACAATCTAAACAGAAAAAAAAAAAGAAAATCCTGTTAAATGATTACTGAAATGATCTGTCTTTTTTAAATGTCCCTTTTAAAGCGTTTACTTTTTTAATGAAGCAATTTACTGAAATGAATATGAATCTATTAACTTCTACTTTTTGCTTCAATCTAAAGTTCCAGGCAAAAAATAGAATTATTCTAAAAAAGGCATCCACTTAGACTTCTTAGCCTTACTAGTCCTACGAAGGTTTCTCACATGCACTTTAATTCTAAAAGGTTCTCCCTTGCTTTTTGAGCAATAGCTGCAAAAACAGGAGGTGACTCCCTCACTACCCCTGTCCCAGACTCGCTTAGGAAATTGTTTCTATTCCTTTAACACTTGCTTGTCCTCAGCAATGTCCAGCAGTACCATCAGACATACATGCATATGCATGCACCTGCAGTAAGAAGCATGAAGCAAACCAAAAGCCTGACTTCACACAGTGTAGAGCTCTCCTTTCATTCCCATTTATGCTGCACTTATCTCCATGGGCATCTAAGTACAGCTCCCGTTCATTTGTTAATCAATGAATGTCCAAACACTTGTAAGCCTATAAAATGTAATGTGTTTCCCTCTCTTTTCATGGAACCACGGCTATAATGTCACAGACCCATGGTTTCTTCTCCTAGTGCTAGTCCTTAAAACTTTTCAGTTAAAAGACATGATTTACTCTTAATAGCTACTGAAGATATATGTTTTGTGTGAAACAATATTTTCAACATATATTTCACAGGCAAATTGGCAGAAGGAGGTCATGGTGGCCAGAAGAGAAGCAATGATGCACATCATGGGCAATTGCTTGTTATGTGCAAGCCGAATCCTACAGTCCTGATTCCTCAAGGAACAACTAATATCACTGGACCCTGCATAGTTGCTTCAGTAGCCTCCAAAGCCCAGATTTTTAGAGCTATTTAGCTATGTAACGCTGCAGGTAGATGCCTAGAGATTTTCTAAAGCACCTAAGCAGATTAGGTCCTTAATGCCTGGCTGCTGCAGCAGGCCCAGGATTTCGCTCAGCATCTTCCAGGTGAAACTATGCCAGATGTGGGATTTTTCAAAATAGAAATGCTGTACTTTGAACATCATTGCCAAGCTGTTTCCAATCTTCCCAAACGCACTGTACTGGTTTGGGAGCATAGGATTTCCTTCTGCTGCAGTGTAAGTTATGAACACCACAGCTTATCAAGGCAGCCTTTTTGAGGTGGAAGAAAGGGATTTAGCAGCTAAAAGAACATGTGGCATTTAAACTATATAAAGAATTGGGGAGATAGATTTTTTTTTTTTCTAATATCTGTGTTTTACTTTTTTCGTGGGCCAGAATAGAATCTATTGAATCTGAGGTTAATCTAAAGTGATATTTGTTTTAGTTTTAACTCAGAAATGCAAAACAAAATCTAGGCAGAGCAGCCCACTGTGTTTCAGTTTGAGTCCTGGTGGATTAAATACATTTTAAAATAGAATCTAAGTATATTTCAAAGCTCACCAGAATTCTGAATGTAGGAATTGCCATGAATTTTTGTCCTCCAGAAAATGAAAAAAACCCCACAGTAAGTTAACAGTCTGAAGGTTATTTTTGCCCAATTCTTTTTGCCAGAAACAGTGGCAGGAATATTCTTCCAGAAAGCCGTGTAACACAACATGCAAATGTTTTGGATAGGAGCTGAAGAAATATTTTGTGGATCTCAAGCTGCAGAGGGAGTTCAGGTGCTCATTTAAAGATTATTGGCAACTTGAGGGCCCAGATTTCTCCTTACTTGATGAAGCCTAATTACTTTATAAAAGAGCAATGGACTAAATTAGCCTCTGGAGGTACCTATCTCTCTTCATTACCTTTACAAGGAGTGCAAGGTGAATATACTCAACAGTCTCCTGGGCATTAAGTGGAATTTTCATAAGTGAATCATATTGATGCATCTTTCCTTTTTTCCCCCCCCATTATATTGCTTGTATATATACATGCTGAAGACACCGGGTTTATCCAGTTTGGAGAAAAGAAAGGTAAGGGATGCCCTCATTGGTGTCTACAGCTCTCTGAGGAAGGGAAGTGGAGAGGGAGGTACTGGTCTCTTCTCCTGGTATCCAGTGACAGGATGCATGGGAACGATTCAAAGCTGTGCCAGGGGAGGTTCAGGCTTGATATTCGGAAACTTTTCTTTACCGAGAAGACAGTAAAATACTAGAACAGGCTTCCTACAGAAGTTGTTGATGTCCCATGCCTGTCAGTGTTTAAGAGGCATTTGGACAATATCCTTAATAACATGCTTTAACTTTTGGTCAGCCCTGAACTGGTCAGGCAGCTGGACTAGATGATTGTTCTAGGTACCTATTATTCTATTCATGTATGCTTCTACATACATTTGCATACATATACATATGTTGCATAATCCAGCCTGTGACTAGCACTACAGAGCTTTCAAGATAGAGTGAGGGCCTTCCTGCTTGTCCCTGGAACTCCCAGCTGCTCTGCACAGGTAACTTTTCCTGACTTACAGAGATATATTTGATTTATTTTCACCTAATTCATGCACCTTTCATTGAAACCTGACATTTCTGGTCAAACATCATACATAAATTTTTCAATGTGATCAAAATTGATTGAGAGTGAACTCTCTTGCTCCCTCTGTCCTTATGCTAACTCTTCCGGGACTGAAATATTGCAGATTTTCAAAGGGGAGTGAAAACCTGCAGCTAGGGGATTTGTGCCAATGGGAGCAGGACTTGTTCTGTAGTCAGGGAATCTGCACAGAGAATCAGCACAACACAATCAAAAAAAGAACAGTGACCTTCATGGCAGATGTCATTTCAAGCCTTTTGTCTTGAAGAAAGTCCTGTGCACTGACCTTACATATGGCTTGTGACACTAGGCTGGTGTTCTGAGTGTTACAGGCGACAGGAGAAAGAATACTTGTCCTTCTAAAGACTTTTATGCGTTTAGTAACAGCTTCAGCTGTGATGTCTCTGAAGACCTCTCTTTGTTATGATTTTGTCATTTTGAGTGGGCAAAGTAAGGAGGAACCCTTTAGTGAGATTTGACTATATTCAAATCAGTCCTACGATTGTCAGATACCTTTTAGGATGCAAATCAACAATGGTTGTAGTTAAATCTGGTCCTCCTCTTTTTCCTCTCTGCTTCTTGAAATATATAAATCCTAAACTGCTTACACCCCTCCAGACACAAGCATTCTCTCAATCACCAACACAGAGCAAAGTTTTGCTTAAAATACCCAAAAGTCAACAACAACTCAACAGGCACTTTAATACTGAACAGACCGGAAAGAAAAATCTGCTTATCTACTTACTGAAAAGAATAGAGAAGTATAGATTTAATGTGAAGCTAAAATATGTATGTATGTACACACACACACTGGGGTTTCTGTACACATGGATGGGAGAAGAGGTTTGGCAAGACAGATACAGTGATGATATTCAGATACAGATATGATATTTAAATTCAGATATACTCCTGAAGGTAAAGAACGGTCATCTTATAGGTGAGTAGCACGAATTTATGGGAAAAATGAAAGGGTCAGGACTACTCCTGCCGCCACTTCAGAAACATGTAGTTTTGCCATCTCCATCATCCACTAACTACACACATATCCTGTGGATTTAGTGGAATTTAAGGCAGCCTACTGAAATGTCTCATTTTGCTCCAATTCTTTCATATACTTTCAGGCAAGCTACTAAGGCCAGTCATTGTTTCAATCTCCACAGATGGTTCCTCCATTTAACTAAAGCAGGGGATTAACAGGTCTGTGCCAGGAGTTCTGGTCGTAACATCTGTGTAAGGAAACGCATGCCTGCTCTTGTTGACTGTCCAGTATTTTAGTACATTTTGGTACATACATCAGCCTCTGAGCTGCAGCAAAAGAGGAGGGGAAATTGTAGTAAACTGCTAGTGATACAGAAACTTCAAGGTAGGACAGGGAGGACTGCTGGAAAAGATAAAACGCAAAATATCTACAAGTTTTACGAGAAACCTGGGTCCTGTCTTCCCCTCCTCTTTTAAAACAAGGAGCATTACCTTACAGGTGTATTATGAAGATGAATACTTTAAAAATTGTGTAATATTCAGCTCTACTATTAATGGGAGATATAGGAGTGCCTCAGAACCACCAATCCAAACAGCAATTCTGACTTCTGACAAAGAAATATTTTCCCTTTCCAAAGCTCTACATCCCAAGGCAATCACCAAGATTTAAATAGCCTGTCTAGTTAGCACCAGAATTATCCATTATTAGTCATGGCACAGCACAGGCAAACTAATATTCACAGACATTTCCAGTGATTATCATTCATCCACACTTCTGCCTTCAAACCAATTCTTAATCCTGCTTGGTGTTGACTGGACATGGTAGGACATGACAGTGGAACATGACCTCCCCTGACAAAAATTATTGCTGTCTCATGAATGCTGAAGTTTTAGTTTACCTAACAACAACAAAAGAAAAGTTAGTGCTACCCGGAGGAGTCATAAATGTCAGCAGTGGCAGTTTAGTGGGGAAAATAATCTCAGCCATTGCTGATCATTCACTCATAACGAGAGCTACAGCCAATGCAATTGTAGTGCTGGGCAGAGTGAAACTCTCTGGTATCATTACATTTTATCTCCAGAAATATAAACGTGCCCATTAGGCCTTCAAGAACTCAAAGATGACACTAAGGACATAAGCAAGGAGTAGGGATAGTTCATTTTTAATTGCTAGAACATTACCTGCTACAACTCTAATGGCTGAGATGAGGACTCTCCTATTGGTGTCAGTATTCATAGCCTTGTTAGTTTTGGGAAGAGACTTCAAGTTGTCCTGATTTTTTGCATAGATACCACAAAAGTGGAGGAGGATAGGTACTGGTAAGTAGAAGGCTTTATAGCTTATACTCTGAGAGTGGAGCGTTATTCAGAAATGGTTGTTGGTAGAAGGCCACCTTTTGAAAGGAGTACCTTGAGCTTTCATTATTTCTCTCACTCTGCCTGACAGCTTTATTAACCTGTCCTCTTGATTTCCAACCTTTTTTTTTTTTCCCTCGGAAATGTTGAGATTCCTTGGGTGGACAGAGACCAGAAGTGAGAGACTTTCTTTATTTGTTCCCTTTGTGATGGAACACATCTAGTTTCCTTACAGAATAGGTATGGCTGTAGGGAGTAAGAGTTAGGGTCACTGAATCACAACAGCAGGTTAATAAGTCTAGGGACTGACGTGCTGGAATGAAGCAAGCAACATAAAAGTTTAATGTCAAGCCCACAGATTTCTTGCTTTGGCTTTTCAGGAAAAATATGGATATTTGAGATGTTGGAAAAATCAGCTCACAGAGACATTCCAGTAGCTGTCAGGGGTAGAAAAGCTGAGATTTCCTAACACAGGTAGATTCTAGGAAAGTCCTTGGCAAGTTTCTCAAGCAATAGCTGATCACACTGGGAAGGTAACCATTACCTAGTCCTAATGCAAATATAGAGATCAGAATTTGAGGAGGATGCCTGACTTAGTAGGTTTTGCATTTACAGAGAGAATCAGGCACTATTTAGTGGCCAGCTTGTCTCAGCCTGATCTGAGATCCTAGCCCAAGGCAGTCTGGCTGCAGATGGCTTGTCTCTGTGAGTAACACAAACGGGTTTGTTGTGTTTGTGGGAGAGTTTTCTTTTTTTCTAAAGCAACATCCTGGGTAAAACAGTTTCAAAAGGGTTTAGCAATAATAGCAATGGACCATATGAGAAACAAAAGCCACATGAGAAGCAAAAGTGATCCTTAATAGAAAGATTATGCTGCTTGATGCTTTGAAAAAAAAACGTGCAGGGGTAAAGAGAAGAAAGTAAAAGATATCTGTCCTTTTTTCTTTCCAGTTTAATAGCCACAGCACTAAGTGACTTAATTGCTATTAGATGCTGCTGTTCTTTTAATTTTCCCCAGAGGCAGCCTCTTCCCTTGGTGTGCCTGTATCAGATGGGGAACGAGGAGCCGCTTGCTGCCAGTGCTGTAGTGGACTGAATGAATGACTATTGAGCTGTTGTACAATCTGTTTGACTGGCATTCCATGATGCTCAGAGCTTTGGAAGAAAAGGAGGTCCTAGTTCCAGCCTGCATTACTGCAAATATTGTTAAAAATTGTAAGTTTTATTTCCACCAAGGATAACAGTGGGGCTTAGCTGGACAAGCTTTAAGGAAGGAACAAGAATATTATAGGAAATGGAATAAGGTACCTCTGCAACTCTCACTTCTGCTGGAAGGACTCGCTGAATCCTGGGGACAGCTGAGCTACTGATAGTGTGGGTCAGGAGGACAAATCAAGGTGTCTCAATGAAGGAGCATGCCACTGTAGTTCTTCCCCTGAAACACAGTGAAAGTGTTCAGTGGAGAAGGGGCTTAAATTTGACATTTTCCAAAAGAAGAAATTCCTTTGCGGAGGACTCAAGATCTCTGAGTTGACATGGTTGGCTGGGCCAAACCAAAAAAATACATTTTATTTCCCTCTTTTTCTTTCAGTTCAGCTTTGCTTAAATTAGCAACTACTCAGATCAGTGTATTGCCCTTCGGAAAGTGCATGCCTTCTACTATTAGTCTCTTTTGTGTTTACCACTAATGTTGAACCACTTTTCTCAAAGAGCACGCAGTTCCCTTCTCAGCATCAAATGCCACAGAAATCCTGGGAAATGTAGGCTAGTCCAGCCCAGGTCCTGGAAGACATGGGGCATCTGGATGACAATCCTAACGGGCACTGAAGCAGTACAGGCAGGTGTTGCTCAGTGTGAAAGCAAGCTTCAATGTCTCAGAGAAATAGGACCGAGACACCAGATTTTCCTGTTTCTATGAAAAGGGGAGAGGGAGGGAAAGAAGGGTATTTTTGATTTAGCATGAGCAGAAAACAAACATGAAAACAGCAACAGATCTTGCAAAACAGAAAATCCAGTTCCTGACAAGCTGTAAAAAGTACTGTAATAATGAACAAAACTCTTTCTTTTACAAGAGTTTGTAGTTGTACCTGATTTGTTGGGGGTGGGGAGTATACCAACTCCTCGTTGCCAATGCAAAATATTAATTAAGCAGCGGGAGGTGCAGAAAATGCAGCCTGTTTATAACTCACATTTCAAATTGTTTCTTTTGTGGAGACAGAAGTAAGTACCCATCAGGCCTCTTGCCAGAAGGTTTAACTCAAGCTATTCATACACTATGATACTTGTGTATGATGACTGCCTATAGAGTGGCATCAGCAGCATAAGTTTCAAACCCAGCTGGCTTCTCTCTGACACAAAGGAGACAATTCAATTCCATACAAGGACAAACTCAAACTCTGTCCCTTTGTTCCATGGCTTCTCTTTCCAACAAGAAGTACCAATTTGTGCCATTTTTTGTGGCAGATCAGATGTACATGAAAATGTTAGAAATAGGGATCAGTAGTTAGCGTTTTCTCCCAAGTAGAAGAAATCTTAATTCTTTATTCTCCCAGAATACCTGTACAATCCTGAGGAGATCACAATTTCTGTGCCTGACTTCCCCAAAGAATAACAATGTCTTGGTGTTTCAAATGTATATGGCAATGAGAAATACTTAGGGATTCTCAGAAAGAGGATGTAGCACAGGTAGATTTATAGAGAAGTGATATCCCTGTTTTTAAGCATCCGTGAAAACAAAAATGATTGACTTTACAGAACAAGAAAAACTCTATTTAGCTGTAAAACTGTAAAAACTGTAAGACAACATTGTGTAAGCTCTGAACCACTAAGCTTAAGAAAGTAGTTTTCTTCCTCTGCATGCCATGAAAGTGTCATCTCCCTTAATGAAGGTAGCACAAAAAATTTATGACATGGAGTATCATACAAGACATGTATATATCTATTGCACCTGGCTTTGGCCAACGTCTTCCAGCATTCAGCTAAACACCCAAACACAAGAACATCAATCCTTCAAAAATCATTCTAGGTATAAGAAGTAATGTCACTGGAAATGTTTCTTCTTCATCTTTTGCTCACGCTATTAGATCCTACAATAGAAACTGCAATTGTTTGGTATGTTCTATTTGGTCCAAGAATTGCAAGCAAGAGGCTAATATGTGTACAGAGATGCCCACCACCATTTGCACACACAAATTATTTTTAATGTTTGATGAGGACAGCAGGGGTTTCACCCTGTTCCAAGAGAAACCCAGATCTGGAATACAGTGAACCATTGCTTTAGCAATTTGCTGGAGTCTGCACTCCCCTGTATATGGTCCTTCTAGTACAGCTAAGATTAAAGACCTCCCAGAAGCAGGTGCCATTTGTAAGGGTGTGCAAATCTGAAATTTGAAAACCTCTGCAAGAAAGTGCAGATAAGCTAGAATCAGAGGTGAAGGCTTTTACTTGCTTCATTCCTACAGGACAATGAAACAGTATGTTAAAAGGAAACCTTGACATTATTTTACCAAATTTGGAAGTATGTTTTCTGTCATGGTAGTGAAGAACAATCAATTAAAGTTTTCCATTTTCACTGTTGGTAGCTATTGTTTAATGCAGCTGCAAGCGTGGGGGTTAAGGCTCAAAAATCTGATGTGCATGGTATGAGTGTGGAAGAAGGAAGTGGACAGGTGACGGGAGCTGATGATCAGATCAGAAATCACTGACAAGGCCCAAAACAATACAAGGCTTGAGCAGGAAGGAAGTGGTGAGAGATAAGATATAAGCCAGTGCAGAGTTATGCAGCAGTCTAAATGTCAAGAAGAGAAATTGTTGTCTGTCATGGGTTTTTCCTCTGGCAGAACCAGATCCACAAACTGAAACAAATGAGGTGAAATGCTCAAATCATAAAAGATCTTCTGCTTGTTGCAATGACTGAGATGAGGGTGGAAGAAACTGAGGTGGGACATATTCCAGGTAAATTCTGGGGTTCTGTAGAACATGAAGCAAAGATGATAAAAGACAAACCAGACTGGGTTGAGTGATAAACTGCCTCCTCCATCCTAACTCTATCATTTTTTTAAGCTAATAAACATGAGGATTAATTAACAGAAATACAAAATTCACTACTGTATATGGGATTGTCAGTGTTTGAAGCAAGTCTGACTACTTTATGTCACTGGTGTTATTCCTTCTTTCCCTAGAAAATATAAGTAAATTGCTGAGTCAAAAGCAATTCCATTGAGGCTGGGTACCCAGTGCACCAGGGACTGTATATTGAGCTGGGTCAAAGAAAAAAAACAGGCAAAAAATAGAAGATGAGAACTGCAAGGACCACAATTATTTGTGAAATTGTTTCAAATTTGGCAGATAGTATCAGCAGCTCTCCTCCTTTAAACTTAAAAAGGTTAAAAGGTTTGTGGATAATTTATTTTTAAAAATTAAAACTGTATTGCTTCACTAGTGTTAAAATAAAAAAAAGCATTCTGAATGCTAAAACTATCACATTTTGAGAATTTTAAAAGAAAATTTTGGGGGGTAGTGTGTAAATGATAACTTAGTAACATGGAATGTATTAAAATGTATTTAAAAAAAAGAAAAAAGAATTGGTAAAATCCCAAACCAAATGAATCAATTTGCTTGGGACTGCACACAATAACTATGGATTACTTTTATGAAAAATAAAAAAGACAAAGAAGATATGTCCATTTTTAATCTAGGGCATTTTTTTTTTTTGATTTTTCAAGTCAGCCACTGAATAAAAGATCTGTTCTTTCTGATCTAGTTGTGATGTAAACAGGGTTACATGAAGACAGTCATAGTGTCTTTATCTTACAGATCAAAAGTTAAAGCACAGGGAGTAGAGATGGCTTTCCAAGATCAAATATGAGAAGTAGCCCATAGAAGGAAGATTACCTAAACACCACCTTAAACAACAACCTTATTTTACCAGTACTGCATGCGGAACAGCAAATCGGTTTTCAAATTACTATATACCAATAAATTTCTTCTTTGTGTAAAATAAGACTTGCCTGTCTAAAAGTTATTTGCATAGCATTTCAAGGTATGTGTTCCACATGCCACCTCTCCACATTTGGTGACAAGGGAAAGTACCTATGAATAAGACAGTGCCAAATTTATCATTATCTGTTGCAGTGAGTGAGGGTTAAAATCCATTTCAGACTTGCTTTTTTCCCAGTGCACCTCTGAAGTCCTTACCCTGCAATACATCAGAGAGGTTGCCCTGGGAACAGCGAGAGCATTTTTTCCAACACAATGCAAATGAATGTCTTTGAGAACCTGATGTTTCCTAAGAGGTGTGTTGCCTAGAAATGATTTTTTTAGCAGAAATGGTCCAGTTTCTTTCCTTATGTCCATCTACTATACTCAGAAGTTGGTCTCTCCATTAACACTGTTATAGCTATAAGAATTTCAAGGTTAGCGGCAAATAGGAGATGGGCTTTTGTTCTCATAAGGATTGATCGCGCCTCCATTGACTCAATGACATGCTGACTAATATTGTGAGACATTGAACTGCTTTACTCCTGTAACCTTCAGTGCCAAGGGAAGACCTCATGAGTTCATGAGAGTGTTCATAAACCCAAGGCAGCGAAGCACAACACTGAGGTCAATGGACAGTTGAGAAGGGAAATTTGAACCCCAAATTTCCACTGAATTCAAGAGGAAATCGAAATACTCTATAAGTCACTCAACTGCAGGCCCACACCTCACTCAAACCAGGATTTCTTTCTGAAGAAGGTTGGCCAACTTGAGGCATATGCAGAATAGATAGTTGTCAATGAGCAACAAAACTAGGATGGGAACAAGACAGTTCTGCATGCTACCATCCTAACTTGGACACTAAAGGCACCGAATACCAATGGGCATTCAAGACCTTGCTGATTTTAAAGGTGATCTGTCTGCTGCTGCCTTTGCTTTTCAAAGCTGCTTGTGGACAATAGAGAAGACACACAGAGTGAATGCTGAAGTGAGCTGCCCTGGGAATCAGGGTTCAACAAAATTGAATTATGCTTACAGTGCCGAAACTTTTATGCGGGTACAGTTTTGAAGACAGAATACAACATTGGATCCTGGTCAAATAATGGTCCTTTTGTCGCCTGCCCAGGACTCTGGAAACTTAATCTCAGTTTCTTCATCTGAAAAGCATTTGCTGCTCTGGGACCAGTAACTCAACCTCTATTCAGACTATCAGAAGCGGGTATATTGTCCTTACCCACATCACATTTGTACTGTGAGCATCGACACAGCGATGACTCTAAGTGCTCAGATATAAGATGGCTATTTCATTACCAATAGAGACAGGCCCAGCTGTTGTTGCAGTCAGTGGAGATTTTCCCTTATTACACAACAGGAACTGTAGTGAGTCTACATTTTAGCTTTTATTTCAGCATTCATTCAGTACATTGTAATGACCAGTGTAAACTCTTTCAAATCACTAATGGACCACTGCAGGGGAGGAACATCTTTACAATTTCAGAGAATCATGACCTTCCTGTGCTAAGATCAAGATCTTATTTAACTGAGATTTCAAGCCCTTTTTACAGAAATGGCTAGGCAATTACTCCCTGGCTCCTGTCTTTTCTGTATAGAGGGAACTTTGGCTTTCTGAAGCACCAATTAAAAAGACCCATAACTCTCTCTTTGATTTGCTTCGTTGCTCCTGTTAATTGTCTCGTTTGAGTCACTGCCAGAGTGAAAGTACCTTGTTACAGAGTTCTGAACCTGCAATCAACTTTGAAAACTTCCACTTTACAAGTCCAATCGCGTGCATTTTTTTCTGAACTTTAAGTGGAAGAAAAAAAAATAGAAAAATGTATTAGGTGTTTCCTAAATCAAAATCTTTAATAACATGGTAATCTAAGTTATTATAGATTCTGAAAAGCAGTTATAGGCAGCTGAAATTTTCCCATGGCTTACTGTCAAATATACAAGAGAGTGTTTGGAAAGTCTGTAAGCACTGTAATCATGGATAAAATATATTCTGCAACGGGACTCTAAATTTGCAGTAATTATGTACCATTTAGTTAATCTGCCTACATTATTTATGAAGAGTATTTTGTAGTTAAATACTTGAAGAGTTGACAGGGTAATGTTCAACAGCTACTTGGAACAGAAGTGATGGAGAGGCAGTAAAAAAAAAAAATTTCAATTTTAAATTACTGTCTTTGTGTTCATTTCCCTGTTTGTTTTTAACTCAAAGACATAGTGCAAGATCTTTTTTTTTTTAAAAAGGAAGATAAAAAATAAAACCTCGCTTCTATATGTATGTATGCATAGCTGCTGTATATGCCTGTATGCCAACGCCTACTTTACAGTGACACACAAATAACTTGCCTTTTTTTTTTTTTTTTGAGAGACTTCAGGTACCTATCCTTTTCCACACTCAGCTCCGTGGATGCATTTTCCCACCCTGATTTTGCATTTGCAAGACGAGTGGACCTAGATGTTGGGGGTCCCATGAGAGATCAGTATTTTTCGCGACATAGATACACATGTACACTGAACCCTCATACACACAATAGTAGCTAAGGCAGAACAGGGAAGTCATCAGGGAGCCAAAGATGTCTTAGCTGGTCTCCTTGCCCTTTTCCTGCTGCCACGCAAGAAGGCGATTTGGGCAAACCATTTTAATGTGATAAAAGTGGGAAAGAGAGATGGCTCCCAGCTGGAGAAGAAGATAAGGATAGAAGAGGACAAAGTATCACATGTATACATACTGTGCCCAAAAGTGGGCCTGACCAATAAAAAGTCAAATGAACAGAGGTTCCCCCTGACTTCACAGGAATTGCTGTTGGTGTGTGTGTGGGCAGGAGGTGGATGAGTGTGGGTGTACATATCCTGCCAAAGCACAGACACTACCACCAGCTGGGACAGGTTCTTATACTATTTCCCCTTGTTCTTGTCCAGCTTCTAAACCCTGAGATTAACTGGTATTAGCACAAATTCCCAGACCCCACTGGGATTTTCTCCGTGAATAAAGTCTGCTTTATTTGCCCACGTGAGCTGTCTGTACAGCACGTATCAGATCCATTCTTTGTTTATAGCACTGTGGGATATAACACGCAAATGCTGTTCCTCCAAAACCGAATTAGTGCCATTCATTATAAGGTAGGTGGTGGCTCACTACCAGATGACAAGCCTGTTGAACCCAGGAAGTTAGTGACATGAGATTTATTTATTTATTTTTTTTTTAGCAAGCTGAAGACGAGCGCACTCACCCTTCCGGAAGGCAGCAATCAGTCAGTTTTATCAGGTCTCACTGAGCATGCGAAAGTATTTTTTCTGCGACTGATTCACTGACATCCATGGTTATAGTGGATGCCGTTAGGCACTGTCACTACCAAAGCTTGATTTGAATCAGGTCTCTCTGCTGCCTGGTTTGTTTACTTTTTTTGGAGCAAAGGGCTTAAGCGTGTGGTAAGGTCTCAACACGTGGTTTTGGATGAAATTCACCTTGAGACCAAAAGCAATTGCTGTCAGAGCTGCTGTCCAAGAAATGGCTTTCCCACATCCCATCTGTGCGATGGCAGTGGCATCGGCTGGTGTGGCATGTACCCTATGTGGCCAACACAAGGACAGAACAAGCAGCTGCGGTGGGAAACCATCTCTTCTGATGGCAACACTCACCATGGGGGGTTTGAAGAAGTATCCCAAGATGAAAGCAGACTTTGGTAACAAAGCTCAATAGAGCCACAGGTATTATACATTCATGAATTATTTTTGGAGTCAGAGGATTGATTACATGATGAAATCACAGGTTTGGTCAGACATCTGCACAGGACAAGCACGCGGCAGAGGAGGAATGCTACTTTTTCTCTTCTGATTGACTGTCCATTGATGTGTGACAGTCTTGTAACTCACTTTCTACATTCATAATACTGAGGTTTATTTGTTCAGTAAAACGCTGTGAGACTTGCTGATAAAAAGAAATACATAATACTTCTTTATGAAAGCAAAGAAAAAGTTGAAATGTAATCCACAAATATGAACTATACAGAGGTCTGCCAGGCTCTACAGAGAGTTGGACACAAAATCTGCCTCTCTGTCTCGTCAAGAAATTAACTTTGGGAATCCATCAGAGCAACACTGTTGTTACTACTGCTATAATAAGAAGCATGCAGCAGAATGAACTCATCCAGATAATACCTTATTGGGGATGTGGTGGGTCTGCCGCTGTTATTCCTAACATATCAGAGGAAGATGACTCACAGTGGTGTCTCATAGCATACCTTGCAGCTATTTATCTAGCCTGAAGGGAACCTTGACATTTTGCTCCTGTCTTGGGATACCAAATGAAGAAAACCTTTTTTATCCACCGAAAAATGCGAACAGAGAAGAGTCGTACTTTGTACCCATTGTCCCCACTCTTTGGATCACCCTGAGATGCATCCCTGCTTTTTCAGGCATGATCCTTACCAGAACATGGAGGTTGAGACATAGAAAAGGGATAAGGACTCCATCTCAAATGAAGTCTGAGCCAAGACCTGTGTTGTGGACATTGAAGGACTTTTGCTTTCCGCATGCCAATGGATAGCCTAGCTTAGGCTCCAGAGCAATGAAAGGGTCTGAGGGGGAAGGGAGCAGTTTCAGGAAAAAGAGTGGTGACCAGTTTCAGCAAGCAGGGAGAGTGGAGTGACCGAGAAACAGCTAGATCCAGCTACAGTGCAGATTTTGCAATAAATTGCATATAACCAGTTGTTCTTGGAATTGCTGCTTAAGTCAGAAGTATTTCAACTAATTTTAACCTATCTAGCTGACAGTGTTAGCACAGCTATAAAAGGACAGAGCTCAGCAATTGCCTTATTATTCATTTTGGTACTTGAGGAGCATTCAGGTGGTCCTTAGTGTTGCTGTCAGTTTTTCTTTAAAATCATCTTGTATGTGTCTTCCTCTGCAATGTGGACATGTGGAGAATGTTACTTTATACTTTAGCTAATGCACAAAACACACCTGAAACGACATTACTGGCTAGGTCCCTCCAGCTTCTTGCCATCACTGTCTTTTCCTTCCTTGGCTCATCTGCACACCAGTAAATACAGAGCCTGCTCTGACTGAGGAGAGCTGAACCAGCACAGAAAACTGAGGAGAACTAAGGGACCTTTTCTTCTGGACTTTTTTTTTTTGGCTTGCACAGCTGTACAAGCCCACTGACTGTTATAGTGACAGGGAAAATAAATATGCTATAAAACCCCTGATGTTAAACTACCACTGGTCTGGAGTGTCAAAGGTTTGACTTTTTACTTTTCCCTCTCTGTTTTTGGCATTCAAGTTAAGCAGGATATTAGGAGATGCCAGGTTCCTGAAGAGGAGACCATCCTCTCAGGAACAATTGACATTTACCATAGAAGTTAACAAATACTTTGAAAAATGGTTCCTATCTGACTCACCCTGTGATTTTATTGAAGAGGTTGGATTTTTAAGGAATGCCTTGAAGGATCAATGACATGAGAAAGCAGTTTAGTAAAATGGAACTGACAGGTTTGCATCTGCTAAGCAGGGCTTTCATCCTGATTGCAAAGAGATATGGACACACAGACTACACACAGTTATTGACACTCACTGATGAGCCATAACTTGTTATGTTGTGGCACTGTTAAGTCACTGCTTCTGTTAATGTAGCTGTACTCTCGGACCACTGTGGAAGGAAGCCTGTCCCTGACTTGTTATGAGGCTAAACAAAGAGATGATTGCTGAACGCACAGATGCTAAGATGACATGAGTCAATTTTCATGCTGGTCTCTGAAACCTAAGCAGTGTTACCCATGACATATAAAGTCTGGTCTGAAAACCGTATTTCTTTTGTTCAGCAATTTCTGCTCTTCTGTTCAAAATGAAAAGCTGAAATGTGGGTATTTCTCATCAATTATTTTTTTCTAAACCCTTTTTAAAATGTTGAACTTTTAGATTTTGAAATGAGATGTTAATGTATCATTTTTGAAGAATTAAATAATACATATTCTAGTAAAATAAATTTGTGACTACAGTATGAAGATTACATAAAATGTTTTTACCTTTTTAAAATGAAACTTCTTCAAATTATTTAAAAAGTTACTTCAACACACCTGTTTTATTTCTTCAAATTTTATCACAGGAGATATTTCAAGCTCAGAAATGTAAACTACATCTAATTTTCACATTAAGTGAGCATCTGTCTTTAAAAGTAGCGGAGAAAAAGAAAAACACTTTATTGCAGGGTTTTTGTTGGATTTAGTTGTTGTTTTTCTTCAACTGAAACTGAAGACAATTGTGAGATTTTTTCAAAGGAAGCAGGAATAAACTCACTAGCTTCAGTCCTCTGGAGCATTTATGTCTTGACTTTATGGCTTTGACTTTTCTCTGGAGTCCAATGAGAGATCACATCTTCAAGAGGTGATATGTCCCATTTTATAAGACAAACAAATTGGAGACACTCAGTTATACAGGAACCCTGTATAAGTTATATGGGGACTTTCTGGAAGAGGCTACTGGCTTTTGGACATTATGTGTGAAGAAGCTGAATTCAGGCCATTACATATGTACACTATGACACTTCCGACAGACAAATCTCACAACTAATTCACAGAGATTACCCATGGATTTTTGCACTGAACATGAATGTGGTGTTTTAGGATGGGAACTGAAGGCATACATAGGTACAGTGCTTTAGATATTGCAGGCAATTGTTATTGCTGCTTTACTTTTGTTCCTTTTAAAGCCTCATGCTCATTCCAGATATGAAAGTCTAATGAGCAGTGAAAAATAAAGAGCTTTGTTTGTCCCTTTTTTTTTTTTACCTCAAAGGAATGCTATTTAAGAATAAGATTTATGAATAGTTCTTCAAAGTCCTTTCAACAAAGGGCTTTAACAAGGAATATGACAGGTACTAAGATCACTTTTAACCCAGCCAAATAGATAAATAAATAAAAGATTTGAAAATTCAACTTTGTTCTGCAGGTGGACGTAAGCAGTTTGACATTTCAGACTGGAATCCCAGATTGTCTGTTGAACTCAAGGATTAAAGAACGACAAGTATTTTTTCCTTTCTTGTTTTTGTAAAAGTTCTCAAAAAAAGCAAGAAGCACAGTCTCAGAGAGCAGTGAGCGAGTAAAACAACACATTTAAAAGGGCAGAGAAGAAAGAAAACAAGGAGTCTGCTTTCTCAAGAGTCTAGTGATTCCCTTCTAAAATGACTTGAGAGATTTCACCATTGTTCTGTTTCTGCATTAGAATTAAATTCAAAGCTTTAATGAAATGGAATTTCGTTAAAATGCTCCTTTCCACAGTAAGAAGGTTGGTGTTTGGCTGAGTTTCAAGGATCTTGGATCCATCCAAAATGTCTTCTATTGGTCTTTGGAATATTTCTGTCAACAGTGGCATTGCTCGACACATTTTCAAAACCTTGTTTGGTTCCAACAAAATAACATTTGAGGAATGACCACTTTTGAGTTATGTTCTGAACAACCCTGTGAGTGATCCTCTCTGTGTAAGCTGAGCTAATGTGTGTTCACTCTCAACTGCCTTGTTTATGGGTCCAGCACTGCAGGCCTAAATCGCCTTCTTACTGCCATGAGGGATTAAGTCCTTTATTAGGAAACTACTTTGGACTCCATTCAAGTAAGACATGTTTGTGGGCAATTTTAAGCTGTGGGTAGTCATCTAGTCTCCCTCTTAAAGTGGATCACTTTCAAATGCTTGGCTCGACTGAGGCCAGAAAGCTCAGCATTTTGAAGGATCAAGTCAATAAGCAGCTTATTGAACTGCAGAAATTATCAGCTGGAATTCTCTGGCTTGTGTTCTGCAGGTCACACTGGATGAAGATAATGGGCTGTTCCAATCCAAAAATCTAGAAATTGATGAGCTTAAGTAGACTACTAATATGCATAAGCCTTTTTCAGACCAAGGCTCAAAGAAGAAAAAAAAAATTAAAGAAAAATTGAATTTGCTGCTGCCTGCCCATCGATATTTGATTCCTTCATCTGTTTTGCATCTTGCAATCCTTGCCTTTTTCACCAAAATTAGGATTGGACCCACGTGAACTCCTGTACACATTTGATTATCATTATAGATATTAGTCCTGGAGGAGAAAATGGTGCTGACTGGTTACGTTTTTTCTGCTGAGCTGTCCCACTATTTGACTTTGCAACCAGTGTTGCTTACTAGATGGGAAATCAAATGTTAAAAATGTTTGTGTTCCCCTGCCTGTCCCTCCCTAGGCTTTTGGTCATTTTTGTTGTTGGTTTTAACATAAAATCTGAATTTCGGAACTAAACCAAGTGCATATGACATTTTTTTTATAAAACTAAATAGTCACTCAAAGGACAAAGAGATTTGAAACACTCATGGATAAAGAAGAGAAAGGTTAATAGATTTCTTTCATTGCTTTTTTTTTGAGGGAAAGGACGTCTCCCCAGTGTGTCTGTCTGCCTGTTCCCATCTCTCCCCTCACTGACATTACTGAATATGCTGGTTAATATTAACCACATTTGACTGAAAAGTCTCAAGGAGAAATCTCAAGATAAGTGGCCATATAAACGAAAGACAGAGATTCTTCCACAGTATGCCTTTGTGCTAAAGGTGGGAATGTTGCCCTGCGTGTTTTAGAAGCTAGAGAGATAATGGGAAATATAAACCTTAAGTACACCTCAAATGGCCAGAAGAGCTCTGGCTGTGCTCTCAAGGCACCAAAGAATCCATGTCCAGGACCTGTTGCAAGTGACCTGGGTGTCTTCCCTCCTTCAGCACAGCTTGTCCTAACTTTTAAATTTGTCACTGTTTTTCCATTTGAAAAAAAAAATAAAATAATTTTGATTGTGGAAAGGTTGAATTCATCTATTCTAAGACCTGGTGACCACACTAACAGCTGGAGTGGTTATCACAGCCTCATGAGCCTCAGATCCTCCTCATATCTCAATAACTGACTGATTATACTGAAAACTTCAAGTACATTTTAATAATAATGGCCTACATTTTTTGAAACATCTAACTAAGTAGATACATGACCTTCATTGTCCAAGGACCCCAAAGCACACGAAACATACTAATTAACTAAATCTCACAATTGCTAAGTACAATAAGCATGAGGCTGACATTTGATTACTATTTCTAATTATATCCGAGATGCCTGAGGTACAACAGCGTATAAGGAAAGCTCAAAATCTATTACAAGTACAAAGATTAATCTCACTTTCCCAAAGGCAGAGCTGTGAAAAAAGCTCTGGATTCTTGCCTCCTGCTTCCTGGCTCAAGCCATACACATGATTCCTTTGTTTAACTGTTTGCCCATTAAATCCCTGATTCAGCAGTGTCCTTTAGCACAAATTTAATGTGAAGCCTACAAATAATTCAATTAACTTTGGGTTGTGTCTAGTACACATTGAGATAGGCAGGTCTGTAGAAGACCTGGTTGAATAAAGCAGTTAAGGATGTATCTTAGGGCCTGCAGTTAAGAAATTCTTTGATGAAGGTATTTTCCTAAATCACTCTGCAAACCTGTCTACTAATCATCCTGCAGGCCTTTTAGTGCTTTAAATCCTTTAAAATATGTTGCTAATATATGACATTTCAGTGCAATCTTAAACATTGACATGATTTTTAGCACATGTACAACTCAATCCCCAATAAATAGATCATGCAGGATGGTTCAGGACAATGCCTCCACTAAATATATACATAAGCACTGTCCTATAGTAAAGATGGAAATGGTAAGTTTATTCTTTCAGTAGACATTTAATGAAGCCTTTCATGTACACCACATCTTCTGAGATTGTGTTTTTATTCTTGTGCCTTAGCTTTACAAATGCTTTGCTCAGAAGCACTCTGCTTCGAAGGACCCAGAACAGTGCTCCTTGTCAGGCTTTGCTCATCACATTGCTCAGACAAAATGGTGACTGGAAACTGCCAACGTCTAGGGCAAAAAGGCAGATGCAGTTCTACAGCCTGAGTGGTATGATAATGGTTTCATTCATTTGCAGAAAGAATTTGCTCATTAGAGACCAGACATAATTTGTGAAGTCACAGCACTATGGGTCATTCACAAACATTGCTCTTCCCCACCCAAAGCACAAGGAATTCGACAAAGCTGTTGGCTCTCTTGTCACCGAATCTGCTCTCTAACAGTGAGCAGTGCCAGATCATCAGAAGCAAATACTTTTGTGAGGAGCAGAACAAAGACTAGGTCACCATGAATTTGTATCACTTGACTTACCGACTTCTTCCATCGCCGGCCGAGACGAACAACTCCAGTGCCAGCACGTCTGCAGCAGAGCTGGGTGATAGCAGCAGAAAGGAGCTTTTCCTGAGGCAGGGAATGGCCAAGGCAGCGCAGGGGGTCAGCAGCTCACGTGAGGGCAGCTCAAGAGGAGAGCTTAGCTGAGAAGAGGGAACTTCACCATAGTCTCTACTCAGCAGAAAGCTGTATTTGCCACGTAGACAGAGCTCTCATGGAAGCATGCAGCCACCGAGGTCTCAGGCCGCAGGGAGTGCCATAACCTCTCACAGCTGATAGATTGCAGAAGGGATGACAGCTGTGTAAGGTGCAATCAGGTGGATGATCTGCTCAACCTGCTGGCAGAGGAAGTAGAAAGGCTACAGGGTATCAGGGGGTGTGAGAAAGAAATAGGTTGGTGGAATCAGGCTCTGAGCTCCCTTAGAAACTGTTAACAGCCACCAAAAAACCCCAAGTTAAAGGAGACCTAGTACCTTCCCCCCACCAGACTGAAGGCAGAGGCCAAAAGGAGAGCTGTGAATGGAGGCATGTCTGTACCAGGGGCAGCAAGCAAACCCCCTTCTCATCCACCTCCCCTAACCAGGTGCCTCTGCACAGTAGGTATGAGGCTCTCGAGGAGGTAGGCCAGCCCATGGATGATGTGGAAAACAGTACAACTACACCAAAGGAGTTGCTGGGATCAGAAAGGCCTACCCCTCAGTTTAACAGCCACCTCCATAGGGAGGAAGAGGCAGGTTGTAGTTGTGGGTGACTCCCTTCGGAGGTGAACAGAGGGTCCAAAATGCCGTGGGTGACTCCCTTCGGAGGTGAACAGAGGGTCCAAAATGCCGGGCAGACCCTCTTCTTAGGGAAGTCTGCTGTCTCACTGGGGCCTGGATCAGGGATATCACTAGGAAACTAGCCTCACAAAAGGGTGGCTGCTGCGATTGGACTTGACCAAGCCTCTCTGGCCATAGCCCAGTGTGGGGACCTTGCTCGTCATCAGGCTGAAGAAAGGAAGACTATGTGTGAGGTATAGTTGGCACCACAGAGACAAGGGACTTTATAAATGAAGAGTTGGCTTCTACACTCTGCCAAAAGTTTGCTGCTTATGTTTAGCCAGACGGGCCGCTAAAACAGCACCAGAGGCCTTTTAGCACTTCATGAAAAGGAAACAAACCAGCAAAATGGGTTTTACACTCAGAAACAGTCATCCCTTCATGTCAAAAAAAGAGTGCTATTTACCCCCACCCCCCTTGTTGAAGAATCTTCCCCCTTTCACAGCTTGTAGGAGGCAATCTGTGACTAAGGCGGGAAGTCTGGCCATCCAGGTTGGCTGGCAAGACACAGACAGCGAGAAATCATGGGCAGTGTCTGCTACTCTGTGTGCACATGAAGTTGCCACTTAACTGGATCTGGAGGTAAATCAATCCATTAATTTATCCTAACGTAGTCCTAATTAGTTGCATATGTATAATCAGCATGCTCACAGGCATCTCGTTGGGGAATAGTGGGCTGACAGACACAAATTTGTTACTCTGCATCTGCTGCCAGATTTGGAAAGTCTGAAGTTTTTGAAACTGAAATAAAGCAACAAAACCCAACCAAATTTGCCAGCTGACAATGTCCCTTCTGAACAGATGGCTAGGGAACACCTTTTTTGAAGAAAGGCCCTTTTGACAGGAGGACAATAAAAGTTCAGAGTTAAGATGAAGTTATTCCTGAAGTAAGCAGAGAGCTTTTTCTCCTTTTCTGTGGTTTATATATACATCGTAAAAGACAAAGATTAAAAGTACAACAGTGCCCTAACACTTCATACTATACCCTACATTGGGGAAGGCTGCACTTTTGTATCAAAATCACAGATTTGACCTTACTGAATTTGCATACTGGAAATATGGTCCCCGTAAAGGTTAACCTTGAAAATGACAGGTGTAGAGGGCTGCAAGTCAAAACGATTCCTTCATCTGTGGTAGAAATTGTTGATTTTGTAGCTTACAGTGCTGTTTTTCCTTTGCATCATGATTTTAATCTGAAACTATAATGTATTATTGAAGTACTTAAAGAAGCCTGAATTGTTGATAAAGGAACATGTACAGATACACTGGTGGGGTCACCAGTGTATCAAAACTAGGCTTTTCTGGTTTTATGTAGTTTTTATTGCATACTTTTATTCAGTATGGAAAAAATTATAGCTTTGTTTAGACTCCCAAAAAGTTTAAATCATGTGCCTTACAAAGTTTAGCTTTGTTGAATTACAACATTAATGTATTTTTCAGCTCACGTAGTTTTGGGTTGTTTTTTGCTTCTTCCCCGATTGCATATTGAAAGAAAGAAGTTAGCTTTATGGTCTCACTTATATTTGATTTTCCATAATTATGGGCTATTTTGTGATATTTTCCATGGTGGTAAACTGTTCAATGATCTGTGGCCTTTTTTTCTCCTCTCTTTATCTCTGTTGGATATTTTACACATTTCAGTTATTATTAGGAGAAAAAAATATATTCATAGAGAAAGACTCATCAAAATAAATATTAATCTTTCCAGTAAATCTTAACATAGGCATTATTAACTAGCTGTAAAAGTTGGAACTGCAAGTAAAAAAGTAAAAAAAGTAAAAGTAAAAAAGTAAAAAAACAAAACAAAACAGGTTAGCAAAAAAATGTTAACTATAAATGACAATATTAGTCACTGGTGACAGGACAAGATTCAACAGTCCCCGTTAAGGTCCAACTAATTTCAACTGTATGGTTTAATTAGTTCTGTAACAAAACCTCAATGGAAAAATATTGATTTTCTCATTAAACCAGCCAGCAAACAGGTGTAATTTTGAAAGTATTACACAAAAAAATGTTATTTTTTTTAAGGGATAAGTGGTTTTCTTTAGTTTTTGAAGGAAGAAATATTATTACAATTTCCTTCTTTTCACTGAAAATCTCAACTAGAGATTAACATATATTTCCCACAGAAATTTACTTTCAGTTGAAAAGCATTTCCTCTTAAAATTGTTTATTATTTCATGGCAGAAAATAATTATTTAGTTAATCTCTGAACTTTCTTCTTGGAAAAATGAAATGCTGTGAGGGTAATCTCTGCAAAGTTCTGGAACAAAATCTGTTATGTTGCCTTGGAAAAGAAAAGGTTTGTAACTGAGGTAGAGATTTAACAGTGCTCTGGAGAGAAGACTGATACTTAAAATGTGAACAATACTTACTTTTTGCAGGGACCAGGATTTTTTGAATGGTCACTTTCTGAGAACAGATCTAATTTTATCCTACAGCTGGAAGCAAATTTATCTGCTGGTTGAGTCATTGCAACTGAGTTCTTTGTAACATCACCCTGTGGTAAAAGAGCACCCAACAAGTAACTTCAAGAAGTGATGATCAAAACAGAACATCAGAAGATTGAAGTCTGATTACTAAACTTCATCTGAACTTAAGACAGACCTTTATGAAAAGAATTTTCTTATTTTCCAATGAATTTTATAGTGAGTTATTAGTTTTGACTCATACTGATGCTACAGAAACGTCAAAGATAATGAAGTGCTATCCAAGGTTGTGTATACTGAACTCTTCAATTCCAGCTCCGTTCCAGAACAAAATTTCACAATAAATCTCTATCTTTACAGTATTTCTGCTGACTGGAAAAGGGTATTGTTTCTTCTTAGAACATAACAGAATAAAAATACATAACCTATTAATAAGGATAGTAACAGTAAATTAGCATGATGAATAGCTGATCCTTCAGAGAGCACTCAACCATACCTTTCACTGTGCAGCTGAAATAAAGGTCGGCAAGAACTCATCTCCTGCCCAATGCTGGGAACATTGTGAGAGCAAACTGTGCCAAAACACTCAAGTTCATGTGCAGAGTTGGCAATGGGGAGATGCAGGACCTAATCTGTTTTTGTCCTTATTAAAAAGAGAAGTTTATTCTGAGACACCTGATTGTCTCAGCCAGCTGATTGTCAAGTCAGCCTCCTGCAATCCATTATTCAGATGAAAGGGAGCAGCTCTGGCAGTGAAAAACGATGAATGAGATCTCTTTCGTACTCACTTGTCTGCAGTTCCATCTGACTTGAGGGAACTTTTGTCCAATTGATATATTTCAACAAAATCAATCAGTTTCAGTGAATCAGATTTTTTTTCAATAAACCGCACATTGTAGAGAATCTGATTTATGCAGTGAAGATTTGCAGCATCCAGCTTTTTCTCTTCAAATATCAAAACATTTTATAAAAAGGAGAGTGGGAATCAATGTTTTATTATTAGAAAGGGAAGAGTGATGGTTTAGGAACAGAATGGTGTTTTTCCGTCAGTCAGACAGCAGTGGAGCTCACAGGCCAACCCATGAGTCCCTCCTCCCAGTTCATTGTTTGTATGAAATCCTGCATTGCTTCTCCGTTCCATTTTGTGAGTGGCCAAGAGACTTTTGAAAGGTTTAAAAGCATTAAAATATATTCTTCTGCAGATAGCTTATCTGCCAATTTCTTCTCTGGAGAGCTTTTGGATATTTTTGGCTAAGTAAAATTCAGTCTTAGAATAAAGCACTCTCACAGATTGGTTTTGGTTCTATTCTAATATTTTGTTTGACAAAATAAACTCAGTCTCCACATTACTTGATCTGACAAGTATCAACTTTGGAACCAACTTTTAAGCTCTACTAAAATACAAAAGGGCTTAACCAGCTTTTAATTTTCCACAGATAAGGAGCACGATGAGGCGAGAGGAAGTGTTTGATGTTTCTCAGTCCATTTCTCCGTCATTAATGAAATCCCCAATGCCCTGACATCCCCAATTAGTATACTCATCTGTTACCTCTGCTTTGTTAGTAACACTGATCTATTATAAAAAGAAATCCAAGGTAAGCCAGTTCCTGATTAAGTAATATTGTGTTTACACAAAGGGGAGAGTACAGGAGGGAATAAAAGGGAAACAAACAAACAGGTATGTTAGGATTACTGATTTATAATCTTTAATTGTCAGTGTACAGCTTCAGGCAGCTTCCCAAATTAAGCCCTGGATGTGGGTCAAAACTCTAGCCATTCTAGAGGTTTTAAGACAACTGGAAGCCATGGTTAGGCATAATGTGGAAGAAGGTGGCACCTATACATGGAAACCCTTAGTCCTCCCACATCCCTCAGAGTATGTTCTTCAAATCTTGAATCATAGGAAATAATTAGGTCTATAAAACTAATAACAGGGGGGACACACTTTCTTCCTCTGCTGTAACAGAGATGAATTGACCTGTTAGAATTTTACTAGAAGATGCTCGTCTTGACCTGGGAACTTGCATTTTGACTCCAAATGGAAAACTGTTGATCCAAACCCATTTTGAGTGCTGAGGCCATGTAAAGTGAGTGAAGGAACAGTTTTATTTATGGTCATTTCTCAACTCCTAGATTTACTTTTCTTTGCTGTTTCCTTACAGGTGATGACTTCAGTTTATGATGGAGGATTAAAAAACCAACTAAACAAACAAAAAGAAGAATTAGAAAACCTATTAACTAAGATTTATATGGCATTAACAAGAATCAATACGTTTGACAGGCTCAATATAAGGATGTCCAGTTTTGGCTTACATTCATGAATCAACCCCTTAGCTTCTGGGTCTGAACTTCTGCCTAGTAGTAAATTTAGCAGTTCAATTTGAAATAGATTTTTTTAAGGGTGTTTAAACCACAGTCATATCTAAACTGAGAAAGCAAATCCTTCCTTGCAATGAATAATTGTTTAAGTGATACTAAAACAAATATATGCTTGACTTGCAATTCTCAGCCTAATACAGTATTGTTGGGAGAACTGCCAATAATGCAAATAATGTAAATTACAATGAGGATAACCTGTGTGTTATGAACCAGGTTTGGAACAAAGCTAGTGGACTCAATTCTGGTGATAAATACTCGAGTTCATTATTAAACTTCACCAACATCAAATCAATGGTGTAATCAAGGGTAAATGCAGAAGAGTGCAGCTCACCTATGTTTAATTTTAGCAATATATAGAAGAGACTGAGCTTCTCACTGCTTGTTTTGGAACAGCAGGTTGGTAGGTTTACTCACTTTTTCATCAACCACTTCACAAGTACTACAGCAAAATTTATATTTGTAACACTTCTGCATAGCTACCTAAATCTAAGGTGTAAAATATGGGCTAGCGGTCAAGTTTCCCTTTTCAGTGAACTGGGGTAGGTTCCTCTCAACCTAGGCATTCATTTCAGGATAGGATGGATCAGCCTACAGAGGTTCTTCACCTTTCAATTGCTTTATAATAGATGCCTGCTCTTATTGGTGTAAGACTTTGTATCTTGTGGTAAGCCCATTTTGTCAAACTATTTCTTCTTCTGAGAAGAAAAGATTTTCATACTAGTACAATAATACTGAAATAATGGAGCTACTTTAGAGTAGAATGTGAGTCATTGTGTTCAAAATCAATTGAAAAGGCAACATTATTCTAAAATTTCAGATGCCCTGCCTTGTTCCAGTGGGGATTTTACACCAACTTGTGTGAAGTAGTAAGTGGAAAGCTTATCGGGAATTCATATATACTAACTTGTAACTTCTAGTGTTCCGTACATAAGAAAAAAATCTACATTCTGGATTCAGCAAGATATAATCACATAAGTAAGTAACTTCCCATTCCATATCTTGCCTCGAGTGATCATACAGGTAAGTAGTTATCTGCCCTAGTGATCTTTTGATTTAGAAATGGAACTTATGTTCTGGTTATCTAATCAGTACTTAAAGTTGTCTCTGTTAATGATGGCATTTTGCCTTGCAAGCTTTGAACTGGTTGAGCTGAAAAACAGGATGAAAAGGAGGGAAAGAAGTCAATGGTGTTTTTAGAATCACTGAATAATTCAGCTTGCAAGAGACCTTTGGAGGTCAAAGCAGAGGTCAAAGTTAGAAAAGCTTGCTCAAGGTGTTATTTATCTTAATTCAAAAATCCCCATGGAAGGATAATCCAGAACCTCTAAGGCAGTCTGTTCCAGGGCTACTGCCACTGTGGATTTTCTTTTCCCCTCTCAATCAATGAAATTCCCATTGCTGCAGCTTGTGGCTGCTGTCCCATATTCTTTCCCTGCAAGATGAAATCTGGCTGCTTCTTTTCTTGAAAGCAAGTTAGCTCTCTTCTTAGTGTCCCCTTGCATAAGTTTGACAGATCCATCTCTCTGTCCTGGACTTGCTTCAGTTTGTCAGTATGTCACTTCCACAGGTGGCCCAAAACCAAATACTACTCCAGTGGCCAACTTAAGAAGTGCCAAGTAGTAAAAATAACTAATTCCCTGGATCTATTTGTGCTCTTATTAACACAGACCAGTACTCAGCCTTCATTGTTATAAGGGTGCTTTGCTGACATATGTTCAATTTGTTGTACACCAGGATCTGTGTGCCCTCTTCTGCAGAGCTATTCCCTGTGTAGTCAGTGCCCTGCTTACCATGTTGCACAGAAATATTCTCTGCAAGTGCAGGACTTTGCTTTTTAAATTTTTTAATTTCCTGAAGTTCCCATTGGCCTACTTTTCCAGCTTGCTAAGGTCCCTGTCCCTCTGACCAACAGCCATACCCTCCAGGACACCAACACCTCCCTCTCCCCCCCTTATAACACCTGGAAGTTTGCTGAGGATGCATTCTCTCCCATCAAGCAGGTCAGCAATGAAGACGTTAAATGGTATTGGCCCATGACACTTAAGGAACACCACCACTCTTAGCTGGGAATCAATTTTACTTGAAATTGTTGCATTGTTTGGACAGTCCAGCCAGTTTTGCACTCACTTTCCCCAGTATGACTACAAGGAAGCAAGTTGAGATGAACTATACCCACTCGTCCCATTTATCTATGGAATTAGTCACCTTGTCATAGGTAATTTCATATCATCTGTGTGTGGATGAGAACGGTGTGAGGAATATTTCCATTAGGAGAGTTTGTGCACACGGGACAGCTCTGCTTTCTGTTTTCCAGATTATCAAAAGAAACCCACAGCCTTTTGCTGCAGATGTGATGACCTCTGCCTGTGAAGGGTTTAATCAGGCCGTTACTTGGATAGCCCAGAGAAACTCACAGTAAGTGATAAAAAGTAGCTCAGAATTGTGAAATATAAACTCCTTTGTATATCTGAGCCAAAGAGACTCTGTAGCCTATCATTAGAAACAGCTCTGCTGCTGGACGTGAGGGGAGAAAAATGAAAGTCTCTTTGCCTTAATGATCAGTAAAGATCCTATGCCACTCCCAGGGCCCTAGGCACATTTGAGTACAATGTCAGTCTAAAATGTCCCCTGCAGTTTCACCTAAAGATCTGTCTACTTTGAGACTTTGCAATGCTGTGCTCTGTTGGAGGTTGTTAGACCCCTATGGCCTTCAAAGTATTAGCCTTCTGGGCGGGGGGAAAATAGGAAAACATTATTGGTACATTATACATGTTTATCTCTGATCACAAAGTTTTAACTATCCTTCAGAGAATAGACAGACAAGCCCTGATTCTAATTGCAGCTAATTTGCTAAAAAATGAATGCTTTATTGTCATCGCTTTCATGTGAATTAGTCAAGTTTTACACATATTTAAGTGATATCTGACCCAAGGAATCTATTAATAAAGCTGTTTAATAACTCTGAGAAGAGCGTACCGCAGTGTGGTAAACGATCAGGGCATAATACAGTGTAAGCCAACTCTTAAGCCAAAAACATGCTTTGAAGCTTTAAAACAGAGAGATTCCCTAGAGCGGTGACCTGACTGCCTGCCTCACTTAATGCGAAATGAGTTGCTTATTGTATGGAGGGCAGAAGACTCACTTCCCCCACTGTTTCTGGAGGGAAAAGGGAAATGCCTACGCTGTGCTAGGCAAACATTTCTTCATGGGGTTAATGGTGTTCTCTGTTCAGGAAAAAGTGCACAACCAATTAATTCAATGGGATCAACCCACTGGAAGAAAAGAGCGAGCCTGGTAATCTTAGTCTGATCGAAAGGCTCAAGGCAGGATGTCTGTGAATTTAGGGAGAGGGGGTTGCCTCTTTCTTTTCTCTGATATCCCATCGGGGAGAAAAAGAGTCTGCTGTGGCTGACAGCGTTACAAACCCATTCGTAACAACTCTGCCTTCCACACTAGTCTCTAGTCCTGACTCATTTATCTTATTTACCTTTTCCAAAGGCCCTGGCTAATAATTCTGTGCTACTCTCCAGATACTGCACAAGTCAGGCAGATGGGAGACCTATCCATGTGTCTGAGATGACTCCTGCCCTTCTTTGAAGAGGCTGCAAAGGCTGCTGAGCTAGTAGGGCACTTTGCTTTCTTCATACTGACTGCAAAGGCCTTCTCTAGTTCTTTCACCTGCTGACTCCACCCTTTGAAGGCTCTTGCTCAGTCACTTACTCTACAGCAGATTGGGAGGGGAAAAAAGGCTTTTCAGCTGATCTCCTCAGTGGAGCAGGCACTAGGGGATTTTGTAATGATACTTCAAATTTCTGTGGTCTCTCATCCAAGAAGCTCCAAAGGACTTTTAGATTCAGTACGCCTCCTGATCAACTAGCATTGTTATCCCCTCTTAGAGACAAGAGCACTGAGTCTTAGAGCAAATAATGCAGATAAATGACAGATCGAGACTGAGAATCAGGGTGTCTCATCTCCCGTTCTCCAATAGCAACCACAAGGAAACATGGCATTGCCAAAGCCCCTTGATGTGGTGATCTGTATTTTACATAGCTTTTGCATAGCACTACGTGATTTATTTTAATGCAAATGTTCATGTGAAAGGTACATAGCTTTCCATGATCAAAGGAAATATATATTCTTAAGGCCAAAACATTTGAATATAAAATGATATTAACAATTTCTATTTATGTTATACATAATGATGAGACTTTAGAATGTAAGATAATTGGATAAATGATCTCCTTTTCCATGCTCTATATTTCAAGTTTTTAATTTCAAAGAACACAAAGTGTGGGAGGGAAAAACATGCTTGTAGTTCAATGCCAGAGACACACCATCCACCACACTCCTGACAGGGATTACTCAATCATGGTAATCCATGTGTGTTTAGACAGCTGTTGATGCTTGACAAAATTGACAGTGACCATGGAAGGTCTCTTCATTATGATATACAACACTGTTTGGGTAGGAAAGTGAATATTCTAGGAAGCTCATGATGAAAGGAAAATATAAATGTCCTACAGTCTTTCTTTGTGGGCACGGACCAACAGGATGGAGAATATTTGCTATTCCAGTCTGCTACAGATTTATAGTTCGACCTTGGGAATGGCACTTCTGTTTCCTTTCTTACCTTTTGAGTTACAAGAAGAGGAGTGATTCAGAGCCAGATGAAATCATAATATGAGTGAAAGCCAGAAAATAGCCTATTCCCTGTCATGCCACGCAAAGTGTATGCTGTCTTGGCTAGTGGGAATGAGGCAGAAATAACGCAGACTTTCTCTCTCGTTGTATAAGTTTATGTTGCCTGGTTTGAAATAGCAGCCTCCTCAGTTCCAGCCACCAGGCACTGCTCTGCTATAACAATAAATAATCAAAATGATGCATTTTCTAGAATGAGTGAAGTCTTGCACAAATAGAAATGGCTGTACAGACTTCCAGGGAAATAGTGACTCATGAACAGGTAGCAAGGCTGTTCCTCAGGTAAAGCTCACCACCGGATCTACCCTGGTATTTTCTGAGGAACCAGGAGAGTGTGCCTTGTCCTGCCCAGTCCTCACTGCAGCGTGATCTACAGCTCCCATCTACCCAACCTTGGCTCAGCTGCAGAAGCAGGTGCTGCTCTCTGAGCAATACCACATTCTGTGCATGTTCCCTTGTTCCCTACAAATCACTTCGGGTGAGCCAACAGCCATTTCAGCCTTTCAAAGCAGCTTGTTTTCATTCCTCAAGAAAGAGTTTATAGCTAGATTTAATAAGCCTGTAGTGCTTTACATTTTGGCAAAAAAAAAATCACATTCTGCCCAACACAAGCTATGTAAACAAGGGCAGTGATTATACATTCGAACGATGGAATGAATGTGATGTTTATACAGTAGGATAATAGACAGAATATTTCTGATTCAATTGGTGATTATTTGCCATAACCAATGGAGTTTTTATTTTAGTACAATAGGCTCTGACATTTTCACCCTGGAGTAATTGTGTTCACAAATTTGGTATCTCTCCAGTCTATCTACTGGGTAGTTTAGCCTAATATTTTCATGCTGTGCAGCAATTAATTTTGTGAGGCTGTTATGCATGTTGTTTTTTCAGAATTTCATTCTTTGTATTCCCTTCATACCATTTTTCAGCATAATTGAAAATGAACTCTCTTGGTATTAAAAATAGTGCAAGACGATCTTTCTTAGCCAAAGTTAGAAATCTGCCTTTCATCTTCCTTAAATCACGTAGATGATGGTAGCTACACATACTAAAAATGGACATGTAATAATAATACCCTTGCTTCTTTCCTGTCACTTCATGTTTACTTCTTCATCTCTCTCTCTTCATTTCTTCCATCCCTTTTGTTTTTGGAATATTCTCTTTTCCTTTATTCAGTCCTTACCTAAGAGAAAGAAAACACCTCATTCTACCCTCCCTTTTTTTCCTCCTACACCTCACCTTTACCCTCTAACAATAAAATACAAAACATGAGGCTTGGCAGGAGCCTTAATGCGGAGACAGACAGGACTGCTCAGAGCCTTTAATTAGTATCTTACTTCTACATCTGAGCAGAATGTGGATTAATGAAAGAATATGCATTGTGGTTTTGGGTTGTGGTTTTTTTTTTCCTTTACAGACAACAAAGAAGAAATCAAAGTCTTCCTTATGGATATGTCTATTAGACAAATCCAGTGAAAGACCTGAGAGAGATCACACAACTAAAGCAACTACGTACTCTCTTTGCTGTCTAATGAACCTGGAAGGATTTGAGGAACCTGTGCAAGCAGTCAAGGAATTACCAGAATATCTAAACCCAGTTTGTCTAACCACAGAGATGGTGGGTCCTCCTTGAACTTGCAAGTTTGAAGCCAGAGGAGCGACAAAATATTCAGAGGAAAAGCACATGAATGATGCAAATATTCACTCAAGGAAGAATAACTCTCTACAGGTTCTTTTGTATTGTCTGAAGTATTTAAAACTACATGGGACAAAACAATAGACTTCTACTACATCTTCCAGGTAACTAATATTAGAGATCAGGAGCACTTCACACCAAAGAGTTTTTCGTACTAGCTTGTCACTACTTTGTTATTGCTCTAGGTCAAAGGCCTTGTATGACCTGAAGTAACCCTCCTTTTGCTCAGGACTTTCCCTGTTGTGTTTTAATCTCTTTATAAATCTGTCTGTGGCCTCTGTAATGGTCTTTTTTGTTTTGGTTTTGGTTTGTTGGGTTTTTTTTCACTCTTCCTTTCCATGCTAACAGGAAGATTGCAAAGGTATATTATCTGTAATATCTATAAGAAAGCAATAGGGCCAGGACCCAGCACAAATGACTTCGATTTCTTATCTCTTCATTGTTTCTTTCCCTTTTCACACAGAACAAGGTTAGGGTATAGAATAGATGATGAAGCTGCATCAGTCTGTCTGGTGGTTTGGTCCACACACAAAATTCAGAGCTATTATGTGTACAAATCCCAGCTTTTATGGTAGGAATATTTAGACCACAAATGCAGAATCAGAAAAAAATCTGAAGGCTAATGAATGTACATTAGTACTGTGGATTTAGTTTGATGCTTCTGGAGGACATCTGCCTTAAAGTCTGTTAATGATTGAGGAGTTCTGCCAGTGTATTAGTATTAGTGCTGCTTTCTATAGGCAAGAAAAGTGACTGCTAATGTAGGCATTCACAAAGGCTACTCTCACAAGGATAATATTGTTTTATTGTACAGAGAATAACCTAGCATGGGTTTTCAGGGTGACTCTCTTGGGCAATTTCTATCTTCCTTTTGACAAAGGAAAGAGTAGAGGAGGTAGGTTTTGAGAGTAACCTAGCATGAGATTTCTTTTCCTGGCTCTGTTCCTAGATTTCCAGGACGACAATTGACAGGGTGTATCCAGAAGTTAACTTTAATTAAGGAAACCAAACAGAAAGGAAGTGTTTATCAGACGTGGGTGAACAATATGGTGTTCTCCCTCAAAGAACTTTGAGGCAACTGAAAAAAGTGTTTTCACTAATGTTTCCAAGGAAAACTTTGAAACTCAAAACTTTAATCTAGGCTTTTTTTAGGTTACCAAAAACCTAAAGGTTTTTTAGGTTACAAAAATAACATACCCCTATTAAAATGTTTGCTTAAATATAAATTTAATCTTATGATTGTTATTAACTTTTAAATACTAAAGTGATTTTTGTATTTCTCTTTCAAAAAAGAACCCAAAAACTTTCTAATGGAAAGACTGTGTGTGGCTCTTTTCCTTCACGGCTGTGTTGTAACTTGGGGACAAAGCAGGGGCTGGGGAGGTCCCCTCAGGTTAAACTAACTGTACTATATGGCTAAATCTGTTTATTCATCTGTACATCTTAGAGGACCTATGTCACTTAATTCTAAATAGCAGAAGTAAGGCTATTAAAAATGAGTATTACTCAGTCATATAATGTGCCAATGTGTGTATTACTTGTTCTTCTGCTGGCTGATTTGCTACAGGATAATAGCCTGTTATTGCTACCAGCTGCTAATTAGCTGCTAATTAATAGGTTGATAGACTCTGAAGCCAGGAGGGACCATTAGCTCATCTACTATGACCGCAGCAGTCTTAACACATTCCACCCATGCTACCAGCACTTTTGATAGGCTGTTAAAACCAGTCTTTGGCAGTGGCAACCACACTACTGAAGTCATCTAGAAATGGAAAACCTCCCAGTTTATTTATGGTTATTCCAATATTTTACCACCATCAGTGTATGACACTTAGATCTTGATTCTCAATGAATGTGTTTTCAGCTATTTGTTGTTCACCACCAGAACAAAGAGCTTTTTATTATCTGGCATTTTCTCTCACAAAATTGTTCGTTTATTGCAAACAAGGTACCTCTCCATTGTACATTTCACAAACTAAATAGACTGTTCCCATTGACTGCTCACAAGATTTCTCATTTATCTCTGAAATGATTACCTACACTTTCTCCACAATTTCATTAACTTGTTTAAAAAGCAGAGATGCTAGAACATCTGGAACGTTTTACTAGGTACAGGATTGAAACCAATCCTTATGCATCCATCACGTAGAATTGTCATCTAGATATCATTTTGAATTTTTTAGACGTGATATGCCACACTATCACACTGCTAGCTGCTTTGCCATCCCTGTACCCATCATTCAATCTATTAAGTAATATCTTAATTTGGAAGGTTTTTTTGAAACACAAAGAAAGGTGATATACCCTGCGCTTCAAATGGCTTTGTTTTTTCACAAAACCATGTAGATAATCATTCCCCTGTGCTGTCCCAAACAAAGGGAAAGTGTCTTTAGTTTCAGTATGTGACTAATAGGTGGTAAAAGAAGAGTTATAATTCCCCTGGAAACAGACCGGTATAAGCTCAGCACGGTAATACTGGCTCCCTGAGTTCCTGCTCAAAGGTGCTTGGCTTGACATTTTGATTTCTTAAGCCTTTATTGTACCTTCCAACAAAGGTCACGCTTATATTTTCTATGAAAGTAGCCCTGAGGAGACCCTAANCCCCACCCCAGTTTATCTGTAACTGCTGTAAGATTTTTAGGTTCACATATAGCAAGTTATATATTATTATATACTTGATAGGAAGTAGACTTGTGAGATTATAAGAAATGAGGCAGAAAAGTAAATTGATTTATAACTTATTTCCTACCACTGTTACTTTCTCAGTGTCCTCACATCATGTGGAGGGAGGTAACACCAAAGATACTTATCTGCTTTCTATACATTATTCTCATGAGACAAACATCACAATATCACCACTTAGGTGAACTAAGACACTGTACTGGGAATACGATGGTAGAATGACATAACCAGGCACAAAAAAGGTACATTAAGCTGTACACAGCAGGCAACGTGACAACATGCTCTTAAGAAAATTTTACTGAGCTGCTCTCCAAACCCATTTCAATGCTGTGCATTCTAAAAAATCCATATGTGTTGTCATCTTCGTATATTAAGGAGGTTTTAATCACAGAATAAATTAACCATTGGAGCTGATACTGGAAGTTTCACTATAGCTCTTTCACAGCTTCTCAGTACTCCACTTTGATCTTCCTCTGCTACGGAAGAACAGACACCTCCCCTTTCAGAAACTACAATGAAATAGCTTTCAGTGATTTAACAAATCCTGTAGGGTCCTCCTTGAAGGAAAAATGCAAATCCTAGAATACTCAGATGCACAGTGTTAGTCTATTAATATGCTTTTATGCAGACTGATTTGGTTTCTTCTTTGTTGTACAAATACATTCACCATTTTTCTATCTTCCAGACCAGTCCTGTGAGCTGAAGTTCATATAATCTAAAAGTTATCTGTTAACTCTAGGAGTGCAAAAGCCTTAAAATAGACACTTGTTGAGTAAAGGGTACAGTAACTACCATGATATGGTGATCTTAGCTAACAGAGTTTGAATAAGACTGACTGTCAGTCCTACAGGTTCTGATCAGTGGAGCTAAACAGCTGTTTCATCTGAGCTCACATGGGTTGGCCTCCACTATCTGTTTCTATTGTTTGAAATGGAAACAATCAATATGGTGCTGCAGGTATTACTAGGGACAGGAAAACATAAAACATTAATTGCATCGTGTGCAATCATTACCAGCATAAACAGCCAAGAGCATTTCCAACTCCACTGGGTATTTTAGACATATAAGACATATCTTTTGTCCCAGTCTGAGAGAGAAATTCCCCATATCCTTATTTCCTGAGACACAGCAGCGCAGTGATTCACTGGCTTCGTGCCAGCAGCTAATAGAAAAGCTAGAAGTTATATTTAAATCTCCTCTACCTAGCTAAGTTACTTGATATAATGTGAAGTACTTCTTCCTTGTTCATGGACACCTAAGAACCCTCCCAAGGACGCATGGTACATAATTTAAAAAGAGTTTGAAGTGATGTGAATTTCCCCATATACCTGGACTGTTTGATCCAGCCCCCTACTCCTTTGAAGGAGAGGATATGGGTCAATTAGGGACAAATAAGTCCGTTATTTATTGATATTCCCTCTTTGAGCTATATTTTCAACTGTTCTTTCCCCAATATTTTAGGCAAACTTGCACCATGCTTGCCTTTTTTCATAATAAAGAAAACACCCTTCACTGGAGCACGACAACCCAATAGTTCCTATGTCAGTTAAAAAGACTACTTGGATATAAGAGATGTTTTTAAGCCATGGAATAGCCTGCCAGGAGGAAGGTAAATGTCCTGAAAAGATTGCAAAACAGGGGCTTTCAAAGGGAAGGAGCCATGCATAATATTTTTATACATAGTATTCCTTTTACTTCTGAACAAGGCAGAATGGGTCAAGGATGTGATGTCCAGGGAAGCCTTAGGTGCAGTCACAGTGGAACTTCAGATCCATATGGAAGTGAGGAAAGCAAAGAATAGTATAAAGATCCTGGATACCAGGTAGGCAGGCTTGGTCTGCTTTTCCTCAGGAAATGGGTACACAACATCTGTCGGTTTTGCCCAGTTTCTCAGAGTGCCCAGAGACACTGGATGGCCTGGCTTTGGACAGTTGCAAAATTGGACTGGTTAAGGCCATGGGCTTATGCATCTAACTTTGCAGTCACCTCTGCTTTTAACAGGGGGCTGGGTTACAAACCTCCACAGATCCCTTCCAACTTAAAATTATTCTGTGATTTATGCTATAATATTTTCCCTTTCTATCTCTACTTGCGCCAACTGTTCTGTCCTTTCAGGTCCCAAATAAAGGACCAACATAACTTTCTCTGTTTATACACATACTGTGAAATACTCATATATAATTTGTCATATGACATATTGACTCAAAGTTGCTCAATGCATCACCCTGCTGGACTAAATGTCTGCTTGCTTTTCTGAACCAGTTCTATGCAATGCCTACCTATGATAAACTGCTCTTAGCTCAACAGATAACAACAGCAGGGTTGTGAATTAAGGTCTGGTAGTAAAAAGAATAAATCTATGAATTTTGTTTCAGTGAACCAAAATGGATTTTTATATTGGTTGCCTAATGAAACTGGGCTTATGCATTCACTCTTTGGGGATGAATTCTCCATCTATTTGACCATCATCTGTAATAATTTTTTTTAATTAATTAATCAACTGCAGTGAGATAAGACAGAAGGTTAAATGGTAGAGGTCTCAAAGATTAAATTACTATTATGAAACCTGATAGATCAGGAAGTGTCCTCAGCTGAGGAAGTGTCGCCATATGATTTTGAGTTTTATTAGAAATCAAAGTATGTAGGAGAAAGCTATGACAGTCCCAACCATGGAGAAATCTTCACCTGAAGCTCACTGCTAGATATCAGAGAAGACAAACACAAGTCAAATTCACTAGGAGAGCCAGCTTTCTTAATACTCTTGCTCACAGCCCAGCTCATTTTAAAAGTTTGTACTAAGGATCCACTGATGCATACTGTACAGCTATTTTTGATCCTGTTCATGTGTTGTGATTATAGAAATGGAGCAAGTCCTGCCAGTGCAACTTTACATTTTGTCATATGATCGTTAAGCCCTTGTGAGAAAGGAGAGCACGTTTTATTGACATTTGATCTGCTAAAGATACAAATAAATAAGAAGTACATATAGGGTAAGATTTGATTCTCAACACAGGATCTGTGAGTTCCTACTCTTGGTATTGGTGACTCTACTTCCTACAGCACCTGTCAACTTTGATTTCCATAAAACTGACAATATTACAGATTGGAGTGTGTAGGTTTAAACTGAACATTAGGAAGGAGTTTTTCACAGAAAGAGTAGTCAGGCATTGGAACAGGCTGCCCAGGGAGGTGGTTGAGTCACCATCCTTGGATGTGTTTAAGAGTCATTTAGATGCGGTGTTGGGGGATATGGTGTGGGGGAGAACTTTGTAGAGTAGGGTAGACGGTTGGACTCGATGATCCCAAGGGTCTTTTCCAAACTACATGATTCTATGATTCTATGGTACAGGAAAGAGAGAAATTAGAGGGGCAATAGTTCAGTCTTTTAGATATAGTAGCATCCTGAACTTATTTCAGCAAATCCTGTTTCTGAGAAAATGATTCCTCATGTTAGAGACAAAGTTTTTGCTTCTAGCTTAGCAAATCCTGACTCTGTCAATAAAAAAAAAAACAAAACACAACCATGTATATATGCATATAAGTAGATAAATATATATATTAACAATTTATTCTCTCCTATGAGTAGGAAATAACAAATGCAGATACAGAGGAAAGATGTTAAATTGTTTTTATTGCATTTCTTTTAAATATACCGTATGTCAGTTCAGCTCCCAGAGGCATTAAGTGAAAGAGCCCAAAACCAACATAAACAAATTCAAGCACAAATAAAACCAAATTCAACACTCACAAACAGCCTTCAGTAACTTGACTTCTATTTCCGAGTCAGGGTTGTGCCCAGGGAACCTAATATTCAAAAATGAATTTGTAGGCTCCTTATATTTCTCTGTTTCTGGGTACAGCACCTCAGGATTATTTTTTTTTTTGTTTGACAGGCAGAAGAAGAGTTTGTAATTATTTGTTGTTAGACACCACATAGGAAATAAATAGCAAAGGAAAATGTTGAAACTGTTGAACGGAATCCAGAAAATAAAAGAAAACCTATTATGGCTGCAAGGCTCAATAACAATAATTAAGGACCTTATTGCTGATTGTATTACAGAGTTGTCATTGTTTTTTTGTACTGAATATTTATGGCATGTACTTTGTCTCTGTAGTACCTATCATCTCTGTGGGGAAACACCAGATCTGTTTAAGTAACACCAAGAAAAAAGGTAGAAAAAAGTATTTATGAGCCAATTTCTCAGATGGCCTAAAAAGGCTCATTATTTTCCACCAAAGTCAACCAAAACTTCCCACACTCTACCAGGCACATGGAACAGGCCCTATGGCAGGTTCCAAAATTATTATGATTAATAATAATCATAATAAAAATATCAGATCCTTTAAACACCCTGGAAAACTCTGGTCTTTCCGTAGGTCTCACTGGCCTGGCTTGGAAAGAAAACCATTACCAGCTTTGTCAAAAAGGTGGCCTTCCACTGTAGCTTGGAATAGCCTCATGTCTGCTCCAAAAAGGCATCTCCTGGCACTTGCTCTGCTGCTGAGGTCTATGGGTTATCAATTCCTGGAGAAGATTAGTCAGTAGATTGTGTGCTGATTCATATATAATAGTATGCAAAATACATGAATCAAACCTTGAAAGAAGAAATAGAGAGATACATATACATTAGTGGAAATGGGGACAAAATGCAGTATGTGTTCTTCAAGAGTAAATTGAAACTAAAAAATCTGGATATCTTTATGTTATTTTTAATAAAAGAACAGTTTCATTTTTGTTTTTTTAAATAGATATGGGATGCATTGTGGCTGTTATATACCTGTATCTCAGTAAAGGATTTGATGCCCTCTCTGTACAGAGGAACTCACTGTTACCCTAGAAAGAAAGTTTACAAATTTAAAATCTTTCAAAAGGGTAAGAAAGCTATGATGCAAATAAGTGTGAATGTGGCACATAGGAAAGCTATCAGACTGGAGAGAGGCTAGGAGAAAAATCCCTAAAGCTTTAGACTTTTTTCTGTGGTCTTTGACAACCTTGGTACAAAGTCATGCCATATCTGATGCCAGAAGCAGTCAGATGTGATGCAGATACAGTGGGAAATGCAAAATCAGGGACCGAAATGAATCCATTTCATTTTCTGCCCGGGACTGAACATCTGCTGTTTTTCCATGCCTGTTCTCCTGGCTAACAGGATAGGAAAAGCTGTAACAGTACAGGTAAAGGAAAGGAGATGGTAACTATTGATATGGACATTTATTCTATAACATGCTGGAGGTTTTATGGTATACAGTCCAATGGAGACATACTGCAGAGATACTGTCTTGCCTGTTTAAAAAGGAGTGGCTGAAAAGAGGTTGAAATCAACCACTGAATAATCTCATGGTTATGTGAGGAGACTATGATATTAGAAAGCCAAGTTTAGTCTCTGTCACGGCACCCAGCGATTTTTATGATCTTAGGCAAGTGATGGAATCGCTCTGTAAAGGTCCTCATCTAGTAAATGGGGACAAAAGTACTTCCTGACTTAGTGCTGGTTGTTGTGGGGAAAAAGGCATTAAAGTTTACAAGATGTTCAGTTGCTATTTTAAAATGGTCCACATGAGCATTGTTCTTTGGGAAGCTGCCACTCGATTTAACAGAAACTGATGACTTGCAGTGAAAGATTTAGTGGTTATTAAATTTACGTTAACGCATAATGGGCTGTGTATGGTTTGATTCTAGCTGGAAACTCAGGTTATTATGATTTGATTTTTAACTTTTTGCTACCTGCAACTTCAGGTATTATATTGCTTAAACACCTTTCAACTTCTAGTGCTCTGACACTCAAGATAAAAAAATATCTAGTGCTGAGGAATTATATTCTATCCATGCACTAGAGTAATCCTGTTTGCCCAGTCTGGGCGTGAATCGTTCTACTTGCTGTTAGTGCTAAATGACACAGCTCTGCATAGTGTGCAGCTGCAGGACAGAAACTGTGCCATGCCTTCTGCCATAGTGGGTGTAACTCACATTCACCATTAAACTCAGTTTAAGGTGTTTGGTTTCACACAAAAGCTGGTGACCTGTCAGCCAAACACTCTCCTGGATCTAATATTCAAAAATAGCTACTGGGTGACTGTTGAAAGACCACAGACAGTAAGTGGAATTGGGAGAGAATAGGAAGAGGGCAAGGAGAGGAAAGTACCTCAGATTCCTTTTTCATTTAAAATGCAGTTTTGGGTAAAATGTCATCTACTGCAGACAAAAATGCAATGTGTTGCTGAGCAGGTGTACGTAATTTTATCTAATTACTACAAATGGGTTTTCCATGTATGTGAACCGGCTGGGAATACTGAATGGTAAAAACACGCAGGAAGAAGGTGGATTTGGAGAAGGGGGAAAGGAACACCTTTAACAGCTAATCACAGTGAGCCCTCTGGTGTAACAGGGACATTGAGAATGGTTTTGGGCAGTTTTAGAAAAAAAATTTTCTGCAGTGGGATGTTGGGAATAAGCTTTAAGAGGCACGTGAAAAATAAGACTGCAGTGTTTTTTAAATCTTTAAGGATGAGAAATCCGTTAGAGCCAAAAGAGATGTTGCAAGTCCCATGATCTGACACTGCAACAGCCAGAGCTGGCTGTTATTAGGATAGACTAGTTAAGCTACATGAGAGATCATCTCTTTGATGCTCAGTGTTTGGGGACAAAATTTATTTGAAAATTAAAGAATAACTAATTTGGAGTAATTTACTTTTGCTTAGCTGAGCTAGAGACACCAAAAAGGACTCAACCAAAAATTGTTGAGTTCTCATCAGTCTTCACAGATTCAGCAATAGAGGAAAACTGTATAAAGAAGGCCAGAAGAAAGGGAATGTGGGCTGTTAACAATCCTACTGATTGTACCAGCTAGGGCAAGTCACATAATCTCCCTCTAACTTTGGAGTTTGCTCCACAGAGGATAAACTTCTAACCTAAATCAATTAGACTGTGGAAGATGCAGTTCTGCACAGGGGATGGAACCTGTATCTCGCTTCTCAGTAATGGAGCAAACATTAAATTATGCTGCCAACACACTTAAGAGTCTGGGCCCAGACTGCTACAGGAAAGGGAAATACAATGCAAGAGACAGAATTAGGGTGGCTAGCTAATGAGAGAGAATCATGCTTAATTGATTAATTAATGTTTGCTGCTCCTGCTAGCAAGGTAGAGGCAATCAGGGGATGCAACTTCTGTTGCTGGAATGGGTCACCTCTGTGTGTCTCAGCAGAAGCTGCCACCCCACAGACCTCAGTACTCCCCTTGACACTAGCAGCAACCAGCATGACCTTCCAGGACTTTGGCAGAGAGGAAATAGCAATTTTTCTGTTCCCAGAAAGCCTAGATAGATGGCTACTTACTTTTCCAAGATAAGGGCCGTTATACTGAACACAGTAGCAGAGTATTCCAGTAAGGTTCTCTTCTAGCTGCCCACCAGGGTTAATCATAAACTTATTAACACTGTGGCAATAAACGAGCATCCACTTTGTGCATGAGCTGATTGATGCTTTGACACTAGATTTGGTTTAGTACCTCAGTTTGCCCTGGCTGAGATGCCCATCAGCTCCACCTGTACCCATGGTTCCTGTGGATGGAAGGCTTTGGGACCACAAGTCTCACTTCATTTTTCTGACGTTTTGGCATGCAAAGGGTGTGATTCCAAAAGGTCAAGGACAAAAGCATGTTGCTACAGGTGGATAGACACTATCTGGTCTGTGTGATGCAGTGCTGTCAGGAGCACCAGAGATATGTGCTCAGGAGAGGGGTATCTAAGTTATAATCTGGTTTTATCTCAGCTAAGACAGGTGATGCATTGTTCTTTGAGCAGCAGCACAGAGGGATCCATCCTTCATGTATTGCAGTACCTGAGAATCATTTCAATGGTTTATGGCAGCTAGTAGAAAGCTAAGATTTGGTAGGGGGAATCAGCCTGAAAAACAGTTTGGTTTTATAAGGGTGGAGGGAGAAATGATAAATACGACAGATGTGCTGTGCATCTCCAATTTAGGACATGGCCATGTCTGTGTGTTTTAGAAAGACACTGGTTCGCAGCTAGAAGCTGAATTTCCCCCTTCACTTGAATCACAGTAACTGATAATGTGTGCATGCCTAGCTCCTCACACTGCAGAGTAATCCAGGATGGATTACAGCAGCTATTTTGCTCCATGCCACTGCAGACTAAAAGCCACATGCAAAAGCATTGATTTTGAAACTGGCATGTTAACAAAGCACGTGGTTCCTTGAACTTGGTCTCTGGACACATACAGAGCCCTGCTCAAAAGGACCCTAAAACACTCTGAAAACTTTATCATGGACCTGATGATATCTCAGAGTAGAAGATATGAGCACGGACCTGTGACAACATTGCATTTACACTAGATGTACTCTTTTCCTCCTTTTTTAATGCCAAGACCATCAGCAATGTGACAGTATGGAAAAAAAGAAAAGGTTTTGGAGTACTCCAGAAAGCAGCTTTCTCTGTGATAGATGGCGTGACCTATGTAGTGACATGTAGGTTGCTACATCAGTTTAGAACCTGAAGAAGAATCTCATAGCCCATAGACACAGCAAGAGAAATAACAGAATAGTTGAGGAGTACTTGAACATGGACTGTCAGAAAGCAAGGGCTAATTCTTCTCCAATTTCTTCCTATACAGCCATAAGACCATACATAAATGTATCATCAGCATCTCCTGTTATCCTGCTAGCTCATTGCCTAAGAAAAAGAAAAAATATAGACAGATGCTGATCCTAATCAGGATGGAATTCAGCTTTGATTTAAATAAAGTCATGTGAGATCTTAATTTGTCCTGAAGTGAAGTAGGGCAGGATACCTCAGAAAGAGAAAGCAGTAGACAGAGAAAGAGATTTGCCTGAGAGAAATGCCTGTGTCCCAGCTGGAGTAGAAGTTTCTTATTGAGTCTAAAATCTGTGCCCCATTTCATGGAGTATCTGTGGAAGGTTCTTACAGGGCTAATAGGATCTGCAGTGACCCAGAACAACATCAGTAAAGAAAATGCCAAACCCATCTGATGACACACAGGGTAAAATGTAAGGAATACTCTGAAATCTGCTTCTTTGTGAAAAACTCCACTTGCTGGCAGTGGAAACAGCAGTCAAGCCTTGTGCAGTGTGGGTCTACAAGCTTTCTTATTCCTGCTCTTAAACCTCAGTAAAAGGCTATTTCCTTTTTCCAGTTTCTTTTTGCCTCCTCCTTGTTGCAGTGAGTTTTCAGAATAACTCTATCACATGATAGTTGCACTCAGAGGCTTCAAACTGAGGTTTGTTGCATCAGGGCCTCCTTTGACCAAGCAAAAAGGCAATTCTCTGTTCAGTTAATATTGGGGAAGTCCCTGCCAGAGAAAGGGCTAATCTAAACTTGGAGGAAAAGTACTTGCACTCTACTTTGATAATGAGGCACAGGGATGTCAACTGGCCAAGATCTCAGAGAAAGCAATGGCAGACATGAAGCGCCTGCAGACTCCCCAAGTGCCAAATTTGACCTTTGAGAAAAATATTTCTTACAAAAAGAAGCACTATGTAGCACATGTAGCACTGTGTCGACCTAAGTGGCAGATCTGGAAGATCATGAAATCAGGTAGCAAAGCCTATAGAGAAAAGAGATGTTACACTTCTTTTGGCTAGGCCGAAAGCTGATTCACTTCAGCTTGCAAGGAGCAAGACATTTCCCTTTCTCTGGGAGAAAGTACCGAATTTGGCACAGATGAATGGTTGGTTGTGGGAAATAAAGGCAATTCATCCTAACGCACCACTAATTGGGAGGGGTCAGGTGACTGCAGGGGTTTCTGGAGAAGGATCAATGAATTCACAGGAGGAAGAGATTCCAGCCAGCTGGTCAAGCTCTGCTCCCATTTAAGGTCCAATTGACCTGAGCCACACAAGGTGTGCCCAGCCTTTCACCCCTACCTTTGGACTTAAATCTGGCTCTACAGTAGGTAATAGAGGTTTTTGGCTTCCTCACACAGCATCTCAAACTTAAACCTTTGAAATAGGCTCACTTTACCCTATTAACATCAAGCAAAATGTGACATTCCGCTCCTTCACAGCTCTTCCCTTACTCTCAGGGAAGCAGCTGCCTTCACCGAACTCTCTTTTTCCCTCTTCGGCAGGAAGTCTTTTAAACCTTTAAGCTGGGAATTAAACCTTGTTTCTTCTACCACTCAAGGCACTTTCCCATTAGAGGTACATAATTACATTAGCTAGAAGGACAAGTTGTCCTACTGATCTTTAAAGGAGCCATATACCATCACAGGCAGGTCTCAGGCTGATCATATACAGTGGCATGGATCCTCCATGGGCAGCAAGACACATCATGCAGTTGGATTCTTGTCATCAGCAGCAGCTCAACTTGCTCGGCATCCAGAGAAGTGTTGGACCCACTCCTCTCCCTGCATCTGACTCCTGCAACCTTCCCTCTCCCACATCCCAGGGTTGCTAAGCAACCTCCTGCGAGCAGAGCAGCAGAGTGAGCAAGAGCTGTCAAATTTATTGTTTTTTGTCTTAAAGCAGCAATGTTTCCTATGTACCTAAAAATTATAAGAAAGAATTAATTATTAGTTTAATATCACAATGAGGCATAATCTTCCCTCCTCTCCCCATTCCTTCATTTGGACTCTTGCATAATTTCAGAGGACCCAGGAAAGGGTTGCACCTGGATAAGTGAAATAAAGTTTGAAGCCAGCTTTATTTTTCACATTTGCAGCTGGTTTGGAAGTGAGGGCACCAGCAGGGTCTCCCACACTGTTGAGTTTAGCATCTGACAAACTGCAGGAAACTGAAGCCGGTCATGCACAGGGGGTTGTATTTGCCTAAGGCAGGGTAATTATATACATTTAAAAATAAAACAAGACATAGATTTACCATACAGATGCAATATATTTCTCATAGTGATTGGCATGTCTAGCCTGTGCCAACTACGGTTCTTCTGAACTGACTTCGTGAGGTGGCAGAAATAACTCCACAGCAGGGGGAAGATGGCACTGACATTTAAAGTCAATTAGTATGAAGCAGTCTTTCCTCCACACACACTGTATTTATATACATTCACACACATGTATACAAGGAATTCAGAGTCAAACACACATACAAGATGGGGTTGAGCTGTGCATTAAGATCTAAGATCATCTGTTTGAATAGTGGTGTCAGCTATGAGAAGACAACCACTCATATCCCCTTCATCCAAGTTAGTGACCAAATCTCTAATTTTTGCCAGACTTCTGTACTTTGTTTGGCTCTGGAGTATATGGAGGTTTCATAGATCTCATGTAAAGGGACATCACAGGGAAGATTTATAATATGTAATATGTAACTGGCTCTTGAGTCAGGATTTAGCATGCAACATAGATATCATGAGTGTTGCAAGGGTGTCTTATTCCCACCTTAATAGGAAATTTATTAATTTGCCTTGCTCTTATCACCCTAGGAAGTAGGCTACAGCCCATACTTCAAAGAAAGTTGAAAGAAACTAAGAAATAGGTTGTTATTGTTAACCTAACCTAAGGAAAATATCTTTTCTGGCCTCAAATCTCTCGGTTGGTGTCATTGGGTTCTGAGATGTCTGCTATTTATAAATATTGGCTACAGAACTAGTGATTTCTGCTGTTTCTCCTTGAGACAAAGTATCATGTTAGTCTCTTCAACTCTGTCTCTTGAGCCTATAGTCTCTTCAGGATTTTTCTGACCACACCTAGTATTTCTACAAGTCTCTTGGCCTGGTCATCTATGAAGCAGCCATATGGAGAGAAGGCAGGAGGCACTTCTGAAAGTCTGTGGCAAGCTGAGCTTATGGTCACAGGCTTTCAGATGGAGAGGTATAGCCATTATCTATTTATCTTGAGACTCGAGAATAGAAGGATATGTACAATAAGCTGAAGCCTTAATCTTTACATGGCATGCACTCCTTAGGGAAAGAGGAATCAAAATACACTCAAGATAAAACCCTCCTCATCTCAAGCAGGACTTGATAAAACAGTCTGAATAATGAACAAACAGATTTACTGGCGTGTTTGTGAACCAACACCTCAAGTGTAATTTGCTGCTACCTCACGGGAGCACAGTCTTTGCTTACTGGTTATATTCAGAGAACTGATGGGCAGTTATGGAAATGCATGCTCGTGATTCCTAGGCTTCATGAATTTGCACCAAGTTTACATTCACTATTCATTACTTGTCCTTTATTGGCTTCTTTGGAAAAAAAAGTAAGAAAGTTATGGAAAAGAAGCAAAAGTTTTTGGTCCAAAAACACACCAGTGAAAGTTACAGGAAACAAATACCAAGTGATATCATTATTCGTCCTCAGGTAAATGGGGGAGTGAGAAGGAATTTTTGAATGACTCACAAACCTGGGGGTGAAAGAGGTTGATTTTTTTAGTTTGTTTTATCCAGTTTAATCAGATTTACTGGCTGTGCATCATAATGAGGTAGTGTTACCTTTTCTGAACATATATTTCTTACAGTGAGGAACAACCATTAGATAAATCCTTCCTTAAAAATTACCCTCCTTATCTTTTCTGCTCCTTATCTGTGCACAGATTTATTCAATTTTCAAGCTAAACATGTAAGAAGTTCAGGTAATGACAGAGCAGGTGTGCCTTGGGAGGGCTAAATTATGGGAGTCAATAAACAATTACAGGGTAGCATCTGGATGATCGAAAGAATGTTAGCAACACTGATAGTTAGAGAAAATAACGATTCTTCTGCTCCATCTGTAGGTCTTTTAAGGTCCAAGACATGGGCTTACAGATTCAAGGGTTTTCTGGGTTTGAAACTTCATAAATGAGACCAATCTTGCATTTACATTGGTGCTGTCTTAGACTGTGATAAGATCTAGCTTTTGCACTATTGAAAGTCTATAATGTGACAGTAGGAAACAGAGATGATCTTCATGGAATAAGATGGAATCATTTACCTTGATTTCAGCAAGGTTTCTGTGATGTCATCATGACTTTTAAACTAGAAGCATTTGCCATCAAGTTCAAGAAAGTCTGGTTCTGAACTGTCGCATCTTCTCCCATCACTAATATTAATGTATTCATCTCTTACATATCAAGAAGTGTTTATTCCAAAGGTGAAAGGAACATTGCCATTGCTGGAGACAGGACTATAAAGACCTGAACTCTTTAGAATGTCAAAACTCAAGAGAATAATGTTTCAGAAGTAGATGGCACCATATAGACTCTTTTTACGGCAGGATACATTTGGCCTTTCCAGTAGTGGTTACCTGGTCTCATTGATTGTTACAAGTGTCTTTACTAAAGACATGAACAAGCTTTGGGGCAGGCTGTTAAATGCAGAGAGCACAGGAAATCACTTTGAGTGTCAGAACTACCAATAACAGCAAGAGGAAACCCAGGCAACATAGTACTTTAAGAGAGGCAGTAGCAAGGCTTCAAGACCATTAACAAATATAGCTGAAATTGCTTAAGTAGGGTGATGTTGACAGCAATCTAGGCATATTCATGCAGGATCATAACAAAAAATCATATTTCTTCTTAGGAGGTTTAAATGAAAAATACTCTATAATATGCAGTGCTACACAATTTAGAATGTTAATGAAAAAAGAATCTAAAACTGATGATTGAATCTTGTACTTTAGCCACAGGAGAAATGAGCTCCCTGGGCTCTTTCCTTTCTGCAACCTCTGGAGTATCTTTCTGTCATCCAGAATATGAGAAGAGATTCTTCAAAATGCAAGTCTGGGTGTGCAGTGCCTGTGTATGAATTAAAATAGACTGAACGATAGAGGTGATTTAGCAAGCAGCTGATAAGCTTTGCTTTTCTGAGCTTGTTCTTGACAAAATAGACAAAAACCAAGAAAAAAATGTAAAGGAAATGAGGATGCTTTCCTGGCAAGATATACTTGATCCTATAAATTTCTGTCCCAAGGTTCAAAAATGGCAATGTCGGTATTTTGCAGTGTTGACAGGTAAATCATCACTGTAGACCATAACGTTATGCTTTTTCCCTTGACACTTGTGTATGTCCCTCTATACAAGATTAAAACTCCAACCATAGTGCCATGTCAAGACACTCCTTTGATACACAAAAAACATTGGGGCCCTTTAACTTCCTTCAGGATGTATCTTATGCCAAAACCTCTTGTAAATTTGGAGCTGGACAGCCTTCATTGCTCAATTGCTTTCAGTCATTTCTGAAAGGCTGATGTCCAGCGTATGGTGGCTGAACGAAAGATGTTGAATTTGGCTGTCTCTTGGCAAAGTCTTCTTCTGACTTTATGTGAAAGTGGAAAGAGCAAGTGCATAACATATTGGTGTACTGATGACTCCAGGTGGAAAAGAAAATTTATCCAGGGCTGTTATATGACCCGCTTCTCAATTCTCTATAGTAATTTATTAAATAAAATCAGGGTGGAAAAAAATTCTCTCTTCCAAACCACATTTTTCCCTCTAAAAACCTCTGCCTTGAACAGAGGAGTGGCCTTTTAGATTTGAATCTTTGACAAAGGTTTTGTTATCTCAGAGGACATATTTTGGGGGTCAGGATCTCACCTAACAAGACCTTGAGATGCTATCACTTTGAGATGGAAGCACTGTAAGTAGCTGATATACGAGCTCATCACCAGGATTGCTTTTCAGGGTAAAAACTTCTATCTTTGGTTTTTGCCTACTGGCAGAAGTCTGAATATAGGATGTGTTTAAAGAGAAGTCTAGTCTCAAGGGGCTTGGTTTTGGGACCACCCCCACACTACATGGAGAGAGAACACCCTTTGGATCACCCACTGAACCAGCTACTGCCTTTGCTTGTGACAAAGACTGCAGACCTCACCAAATCAAGTTAAAGCCTGATGCATTGTAATCAGCATGAACTCCAGTGAAAACAAGGGCAATCCTCGACTTCAGGTACACACCAATGCTTCCTGCTAAAGCAAGAATGGAAAAGGAGGCATCAGCCCTAGTACAGATGGCAAAGGATTTTGGTGATATCAGTCAGGTTAGTCTGGAGTAGCTTTTATGAAGCTGAAGCCACTGTAGCACATTACAATGGGGGAGAGAGGTGGAAAGGCTCTGCGTAGGAAAAAAGTAAATACTGCTGAGGCACAGACTGACTTTCAAGGTTAATTGGATATTTAGTTTTAGCTGCTGTCACAATAGATCAGTCATGTCACACTGTAATCAAAACTAACACCTTCCAGTAGGCTTGTTAACTATTCTAACATAGGAGGCAATTGTTTCAGTAGTAATGGCAAAGGTAAGGAATATTCCTTTGTGTATTACAGACATTTATAGCAACAGCACCACCTGTCCCCTGGAACTGTGAGCTGTACTGTTCGTGAAGGAAAGACCTGATTTTTTTGTTGTCTGTTTGCTTGTAACACCAATATAGAAGTCTGGCTGAATCAAAGTGATTAATGGAGAAAGGTCAAAAATAAAGAGCTGCTTGATCCAGATGATGACAATAAGAAGCCTTATGAATAAAACCACAGCCTGAGAAAGAGAGTGGCTGTATTTTTAAACTGAAATATGTTGTATTCAAGTATAAAGAAAGATAAGCACAACGAGCTCTCAGACAGAATGGAGGATAAACCAGTTTAATCCAGAGATGTGTCTTCAAGCAGTACTGAGACCAAACTTCACCCACAACCATGTTATACAACAAGAGGGTCATGTTTTGGACCAAGGGGCACAGCAGAAGAGTGGTCCTTCTAGACCTTCCTCTGTGTAGCTCTACCCAGGAGTACACCCCAGTGAAGGTCTCCTGACAAGAGATTCCCAAGGCTGAATAGTACATTCAACATATCACTGATTCTATGATGACAGCAGATTTGTCAGCCCATCTATTAGCCTTTTCATGTCTTTCTCACTTCTTGCCAGGATCATAAGGTTTCCGTGTTTCTGTTGGCCTGACTTGTTCCATCTACTAACACAGCAAATGGTCTGGATCCTTCAAACACATAAAAATGCCAGGGGAACATTTTTCTTTTGGTTCTTCCAGGCCCACGTGTTCATGTGATGTTTGGTAAATTCCCCTCGTGGGCTGAAAAGGATCTGTAGCAATACCTGAAAGCCTCAGAGATCCTAAGGCTCCTGGAGTCATTCAGTTCCTCTGAAACAAGATATTGTTCTGGATTACCCCAAATCAATATCATCAGTCATCTCTTGCACTAGTAGCAGAGAGTAAAATTAGTACTCAGTCTCCAGAGCATGAAGCACGGATTAAGCACTTCATTTCTTACCAGACTTGTATAAATGCTGGTAAACCCTGACTTTTAGCCATGTCACAATGAGAGCAGATCATGATCTTGTTTAATTATTTTAGGCCTGCTCATGTATTAAAGTTGAACCTGGGTCGGGGCCCTCCTGGACGTACTTTGTTGTGTTCATGAGTTTCTGCTAACCTCTAGTGTCAAATGAAAACTTTATTCTTTGCCTGGGTTTGTAAGGAGAATAAGAAATACATAGACACACTTAAAGGAATGCCTGAGAAATTAAATGACAAATGTGAAGATAAAGAAAAGTATGGGGATAAAATGATAGGCAAAAGAAGTTTTCCTAAAGTTACAATTCCTAAAAATCCATTTTTTTAACAGATTACAACAAATGTAAATATTGTATTCCAGTGATTCCTTTGAATTGTGTTACTGGAAGTATCCTTTTCCCAATATCTATATGTACCTTAAAATAAGGGTACAACACTTCCTGTGATGTATTTAGCCTTTTTTTTTCTAAGTGAGACTCCTCTAGAGGATTAAGCATGTCAAGAAAACTTGGCCCAAAGATTAAGGAAACAGTTTCCAGGAGGTTCTTTAGCAGTGCATCACATCTGAAAGAGGTCTGACTTTGTCTGAAGATGCTTTATTTTCCTGACAAAAATATGAGATTTACTACCAAAACCAAGAACTCTTTATAAATACTGTTTTGCTCATGACCCCATTTTCAATTCAAGATGTTGCATCGACAGGCATATATACCCCTCATCCATACATGATGAGGTCTTGTAAAAAAAATTGCAAGAGTTGTTAAGGCAATTGGAAGAGATTTATTGTAATGAAGTGGAAATATGGTCTGGAACAAAAAAAAAAAAAAGAAACAACAACAACAAAAAACATCAGAAGGGAAGGAAATCATAGAAGAAAGAAGCAATTGGGGGACTAAGACTGGACTGAAGAAGGAAGAAAGAAAAGGCCAGGGTGAAAAAAGGAAGTCCTGATCTGAATTTAGAAGCAAGACTGTAGCTACATAGCCATGACACAGGAATAAATATGCTTTACATGCCAGTACCAGTAGGGCTCAGGACTGCTTTAGCCCCCTTCATAAATGCATGCCCAAAACCAGAAAACAAAGAGCTTCAAAGCAGTTTTGCTCTCCAAGCCCATGATTCAGGTGTTCTGAACATCAACACATTTCCCCTTCCCTCAAGCTGTTTTCTTTGGCAGTTGCTCAGCTTTTCCATTAAGATTTGTGCATTATTGCACAGGCTGCCGATAAGTTGTTGCATACACTGGTGGATTTGCCATTTACTACTTGAACCTGCTGGCAGTTTCCTGGTAGGTAGGAATTAATTCTCCAAAGGAGGGAAAAATCTGTGGTTTATAAATATATCTTTTACTACTCAGCCTGCAAGAAACTTAAACCAGAAAGACATTTTTCTTCTTTCTGCTGTACAAACTCATTGCCCAACTTTTTTTACTTTCTTCACTCTTAGTAGATGGTTTTCTCAATATAGCTGTAGCTGACCTCTCTTGGATGAATGATGTCAGACGATGCTTCACCAGCAGTTTTCTTGATAGTTACAGAGCAGCTCAGATCACTTTGTTGGACCAGAAAAATCAAGTTTCTCCAAGCATAAACCAGCACTTCTCCTTTAGAGAAAAGTCAGAAAAGCTTTCCTTGGCCATACACAAGGGAAGGCACAGAGACCAAAAGCAAGCTATGAGCAATCAAGCTCAGAGTCTCCAGCTCAGTCTCACGTGAGGCTTGTGCCTCATGGCAAAACCAACCATAAACCATCGTCCCAAAAGCTGGCTGCTCCCTTCCTCTGGCAGAAATACAGCATGTGCTGCTGTGGATCCCACATGCCCTGGGCTGTAGGAAGAATACCGGCCTGGGAGACGGCAAAGTGCTTCCCTCTGAGCCATGAGCTGGGTGGCAGCCACCTCCAATGCATATGACTCTAAAACAGTACATCTTTGTTGACCCATGCCAGACTGGTTGGCAATTTCATAACTAAGAACACTCCCAAACTCATAATTTCTAATTCCCTTCGCAATAGCAGGCTGCGCAAAAAGACATTCACTCTCCAAGTGAGCCTTTAAGGAAAACTAAGCAGAGAAATCTGGGCAAGCATCACTCTCTAATCAGCAATCAAACCTCTCTATGAAGCTCTAGAGGGCCTGATTAAAAGCAGATGTGGGTAATCGTAATGAGGGAAAAGATATAGCTGCTGGGAGAATAGAAAGTTTCATGAAGAGCCCTTGACTCTGTAGTAGACCTTCATACAGGGTTAATAGATTTGGGCAGGCAGCAAGCTATGGTTTTATGCTGCTTTTTATTAATCACAGGAATTGTGTGTTTCACTGCAAGATGAGCAGAAGGAATTTGTTAAAGTGCATCCCCCCCTTGCTGCACAGCTCTAAAATTGAAACACAGTCTTGTGATCACTTTGAGAGATTTAGGAAGCACCTGTCTTCCACATACCCATGAGGTTACAAGCTACTTTTTTTTTCAGTTACAGTATCTCCTTGAAAAAGTGGGGCATAGAAGAGGAGGATTCTGCTAAGCCAACATTTTGAAAACAAATCGTGGTGAGGGAGGCAGTTTTACTCCTCCAATCTGGTGATGCCTGTGGGTCTTTGTGCACTAAGGAACTGGGGGCTGGGAGGAGGGATGTTCACTTCAGACCCTTCTGGCAGGGAAAGGGCAAGAAAGTTTCCAAAGGTAATTAAAATTTATCTTCAGCTACTGGAAAAACAAGACACACAGGGAATGCTTTAATTGGCAGCACTGTGGAACAGAATGTTTGTATTTACAAAAGAAAAGAGCAGTCCACATGTCAGTAACGGAAGGAGGTTCCAAAAGCATTAGTTGGAGTGGGAGGGAAATCAAGCTCTGAGGCTCTCTAGTTAGAAACTTTCCTCAGCAACTTAACGGAGTGATTTTCAACTGCTTTTGAATTCCCAAACCCTAACCAAGCTGTCTAGAAGTGAGGATCCAATGTAGATATATTGCTTTCATGGAATGCATATCTATATGTTCAGGTTGTTCGGCCTGGAGAAGAGGAGGCTCCGGAGAGACCTAACAGAGGCCTTCCAGTACCTGAGAGGGGCCTACAGGAAGGCTGAGGAGAGTCTGTTTACAAAGGCCTGCAGTGACAGGACCAGGGGAAATGGCTTTAAGTTGGGAAAGAACAGATTTAGATTGGATATTAGGAAAAAGTTCTTTACTATGAGGGTGGTGGAACACTTGAACAGGTTGCCCAGGGAGGTAGTTGAGGCCCTTCCCTGGAGATATTCAAGGTGAGGCTCGACGAGGCCCTGGGCAACCCCATCTAGTTGGGGGTGTCCCTGCTGACTGCGGGGAGGCCGGACCAGACGACCTTTGGAGGTCCATTCCGGCCTGGACCATTCTATGATTCTATGATTCTATGTATATATATGAACTGGCATTTCTTCAGGTGCCTAATGGGTGCTTCAGACGTAACCATAGATCAGTTCATAGACCACAAAATGCTCCTTTTGCTGATCTGATTATCGGTTTCCACATCAAAAGCCATCTGACCATGACTGCAATACATTTATCCTTACAACATTCCTATATGGCAAAATGATACTTCAGCCCATATTTCAGACTAGGTATTTCTGACAGTCATGAATCACTTTTCCGTCTTGAGTATACTTTCTTTGGCTTTGGTCACTAAAAAGTCTTTGTACAAATTGCTTCACTACAAGGTGAGATGACTTGACATGACATGGTTAAGAATTTTTTCTCAAAAGATTTTTTCATTTTAAAATGCAGCTTTATCGGAACTGTACTTTTGGCAGAAGGGAATTAGTTTGGATGAACTTTTAAGCTAAAAATGAGCCAATGTTGTCCAAATAAATTGCTTTGACACTCATAAAAGGAAGAAAAAAGTATTCAAATTTGAACTGCCTTTGTATTTAAATATTAAGCTAATTTTAGTCAAGTCTCTTTTTTTGAAGTCAACATCTAAATGAATATTTTAAAATTTTCAGTATGAACCTTTTTAGTGGGCTCTGACAGAACACATTTCAGTGTGACCAGTTTGGGGACATATTTGTGGTTTGCGCTTTTCAGGTTTAAGGTGGAATTTTTAAAATAGCATCTTGAGTTTATTTTTTTCAGAGGTGAGATTTTCTTCCCTGACTCACTTTTCCCTGTCACTTGGGACATGATTAAATAAACAAAAAAGTTTTACTATTATGGAATTTCTCCTGATGATCAATGCAAGTTTGTTTGTTTTTTTTTTTTTAAATGGCCTCCACAGAGTACAGCCTCATAGCTATGCAAAACTAAGAATAATTTTACATATTCATATACGCATTTAAATACCAGTTAAAGTGGTTTCTTTTTCAAGGTAGAATATACTTCAGAAAACCTTGATGAAAAAACAGTAGTCACAATGATAAATGGCTTTGTGAGCCTTAGACTTCAAATTTGCAAATAATCTTAGAAGGCCCTTTTTTATTGAATAAGGCATGTGTCTATTGATTTGGGGGTGTGTGTTGTAAATTCATCAAAGGCAGCATAGATTCAAAAAAATGCATAGGAAAGACATCCTTTTTCATAAGAATAAGAAGTCTCTAGAAATACCATGTATAAGTAATAACACCTGAAAGAAAGCCTCCCTGAAGCTGGAAAGAGGCTGTTATGAAAACCTGTGGTGATCCAGGATACATCTGTGCTGAAGCAAAGTACGCACTGTTTCCCAGTTTAAGCAATGGGGAGAGTTTAGGAAAGATGCTGGAAATGAGTCCAAGATAACTTTATAAATGATTAAGTGATAATAATTCAAAATGAATGATAGTCTGCATAATTTAGGCATGTAATTTACCCTCGACTTCTTGGTACTCAGTGAACGTTTCTTCTAATGTAAACACTTGAATTTCCCCATCACATCAGCAGCAGTAAGTGTTCTTGAAGACTTCCCAGGTGATGTTCTCTACTGAAATGAAGCTTTTGGACTTAGAAGATCGTTTCAACTAGTCCTGCTGCTAGGCAGAGTGGTTCCAGTGGTTACTGCGGTTTGGATGGCCTGTGAAGGTACAACCACAAGACAGCCACAACCCAGATTTAGTGTTGAGGGCTTCTGCAGCGTGTCCTCAAGAGCTGTCCTCAGATTACACCAGCTAGCAGAGCATTTGCTGCAGGATTTGTTGAAACAGAGAAAAAAGTAGTTTGTTGGCTGATATTTATCTGCTGTGCAATACAGCTCATTCGCTCTAACACAGACACGTATACCTCCCAACTGTGTTTACACAGCAGCTAATTTCTACTTGCGGCTGCTGCTGTTTATAAGGAGAACCAAGCAATTGTTCCTAACAATTCTCTAAAAATAAATGTGCCGCCTTTACTGGGGTCGTTAGAATTCTAAATAGTGCATTTCATGATCATTTATAATGCAGCAGCCTTAATGAACAGTGCCAAATCAGTCTTAGTATTCTTGAACCACCCGCTGCTCAGTTCCTCTCTCTCTTTCCATTGCCTTTATGGAAAGAATAACAGTAAATCATTTTATATTTAGAAAACCTCTTTTTATCCAGAATTAACCAAAAGGATTAACAGCCCTCTACCCAGTCCTCAAGCCCTCAGCTTAGCAAAAGAAAACATCAGCCATGACAGGAATTGAAGTAATTTCTGGAGCAGGACTTATCTGTATATATTTATTTTTGACTGTAGATACAACAGCAGAACAAACTAGGATGTAAAATACTCTTGGTCATAACCAGAACTGAAGAACAGAATTTGGTCAGACATTTAGCATAAATCTTTTTTCTTCAAAAAAACTGACATGAGCTTTTTAATGACATGAATCATAACTTCTTTTTTTAAAGGCTTCTCTGAAAGGTAATAGGCTCAAAAACGGTGTCCCTAATAGCAGTCTTTGGACGTTGACTCAGTATGGATCTATAGGTTAAACTATCCTCCAAGACTCAACAGGACCACTTACTTCTATAGCGAGGGACTCCGTCCTACTCCCCTAACTAGCTCAGTGATAAAGGTTACATGCTTTTCAGCATATTTGATGTGAGCTTGCTTTTCACTAGAGCTAAAGCAATTGAATCCAGTGCTCCGAGTTCTGCTTGAAAGGGACACTTGCTGAGACAAATGAATGGTTGAAAGATATTGATGAATAGTGCTGGATGGCACAGTGCTTAATAAAAATGAGTCACACCTTGGCAGCTCTTGGGAATGACCCTACAAATAATTAGGAAATTAAACTTACTGGAAGAGAATCTGGTGCAGAGTCCATTTTTATTTTTCTTCTTTCAAATTCAAGTTTCTTTTTCAACAACAACCAAACTGCCCTCCAAAGAACCCAAAATACACACAGTTAAGCACTCCAGGAACTACACAGCACTCTGGACAATGATCTTTGTCTTATTTGATATTTGCTACTTACCTTTCTAGATGTGTCAGGGCTAGGACTCATTTGTTTAGTACAGGACATCCACCATCTTTTCCAAGTTCACTCAGACTACGAAACTGAATATCCCTTGAAGAATATCCTATGAAGAAGAGCTTATTTTTAAAAGCTCTTAAAATACAGGTTTCTACTTCTTTTTTTTTTCTCATTTTGTAGTAAAATTTTTTTGGGGTTGGAGTAGTTTAAGAAATATACAACCATTTATAAAGTAAGTTAACATTTGACAAATAAGTTTGGTAGGTAAAAAAAGCAAAAATGTTGCAAGGATTTTGAATCCTAATGTTGACAGTTCTTAAAAAGATATTTTTTTTGAACTTTCATTATAAGTTTTATTTTTTATGTTTTCATATGTTTCAATATATTGCTTCAGAATAACATATCTATTTTTGAGAAGTTAAAGCTGAACTACATCAAAATTAACAGGCTAGATCAAAGTTGAAAACCACAAGAGTTGAAATGAAATATGACATAGTTGTGCTATTTGAAAGAGAGCTCTCTTGTTGGTGTAGAAAAGGTGCTTTTTCTCTCTCATACACACACTATTTGTTTCAGCTCAACTATAAGCAATTATTGCTGTCCAGCTTTCCAGTTGGATGCCAAATAAAAATGGCAGCTGAACTACTGTTCTGTGCATCTGTTTAATCCACATGATCTGTATCTTGAATAGGTGAATTTGTGGATAGAAGAATTTCTAATCCTGACCGGATTTCATGAAAACAAAACAGTACAGAGAAGAAGAGTTGCTGAGAATTAGCTGTGTCTAAACAGTATAAAGCCCCAGCAGAGTAATGAGATTCCACTGCCTGCTGGTTTATTGTTGAAAACTATAAAAGACAAGCAAGCGTTGACATAAAACATATGTTACTGGTATTTGGTCTGTGGTAGTAGCAGAGGAGCTGAAAATGAGGGTCAGCTCAGCATATTGTTTCATACTACCTTAGTTATATCCCACCTGTTTGCAATATATAGCTTGGTGAAATTCAGGTAACCTCAGTCTGCTTATCTTAAAAGGAGAAGTACCAGAAATATCAATGTGTATGAAACATGTGAATCATCATTACTAGTACGTGAATCATCATTATTAGTACACATCTGGCGATCTAAAAACAGAAACATTAAAAAAAATGTGCACAGAAATAATTTACAGCTAATACAAATGGATGTGGAGGAAAACTAGTTAATAAATAAGTTCTAAAGGGATATATTTTTTGTTTCAGACTGAAAGGGTCATGAAAAGTTTAAGTAGATGCCTCTTGGTATATGTGCAAACGAACATGGAAGAAGGGTTCACAACTTTCCATAGACAGAAAAGACTTCAATAAACATTTAAGTTAAAACAGTTACTTATGTATATGTAACATTGGTTAATGTAAAATAACAGTAAATCAGTTTCAAAAGAAACAGCAGCAGACAACCAGAAGCAGTTAACATTTCATCAGTGATGGAAGGAATACAAGATCGCCTGCAAATTTTGGTAGCTGGTGAGACAGCCACCAGAGCTGTCATCCCTTCCATTCATCCTGGTATCACAACCTTTTCAGTCTTGCATATTCATTTTTATATTTTCATGAAATATTACTTGCTTAATTTTATAGTTACTTAGATAAATAAAGTATTTTCTTAGTAGTTTCTGATTTCATCAAACATGAGCTATTTTTTTCCTCTGTGACAGAAATAGGCATTTAAAACTCAAAGATATGGCAAATGATGGTTTGAACTGTATTCTGGCCATGCTCTGGAGTAAAGGTCAAGACTCCATATGTAGTGCACCTGGAAGAAAGCAGCTATATCCCCTTTTGCATCCCTCTACATTCTTCACAGAGGCATGCACAATATATAGGGAAGTTACGTAGGAAGCAAATTCATCATTCCTCATGAACCACTCCAGGGGCGACGCTAATTCAGTTGAATGAGGCAGAAAAGTCCTGGGAGGTAAAAGAGCTAAGGTAGCTGTATGAAAAGCTAAACTTGCGATATAGTGGCATAAAGAACTGCAAAGAGTAATTACTGGAAGGGGAACTCAATTAACTGGAACAAACAACTGATTGTGCAATTAAGGAAAACCCTGTAAATCATTACAAACCTCTTGTCATACAGCATTTCTCCACAGTCCTGCTGTAGTGGCCCTGCTCTAGCAGCTAAGAGTTAGGGTTAAGCTATCACGTTTTCATTGCTGTATTATGAACTGCTAATGATGATCACTTGTGTACTTTTCTTAATTATCTTGAACAACAATGCACATCTCTAGCCCTCCATTTTACTGTTTCAGTGTAAGGAAGTCAAACAGAATCATGGAGCAGTCTATATACAACACACAGGTTTGCATTTGTACCTTTCATACAAAAGACCAGCTATCCAAGGGAAGGCACAAAGTTCCTTTCTTATCAGATCATTTAGCCAGAATGCAACAAATGGTTATCTTTTGAGTTTCAAACCCACTCAGACATCATTGGGTGGAAAACTAGATTAGCACTCCATTGATTATAAAGTTTGCTTCTATTTAGAAGAGATAGGAAGAGAAAGAAGAAAAGATCTCGTTTCAGTATTATTCAAAAGAGAATAATAGAGAAAAAAGAGATTGGTAGAACAATGCAGAATAGTGAGAATATGTGAGAAAGAGAGAATGTACAAATTCAGTTGGCAGGACTGTCTGGAGATAAGATTTCTTGAAATTTCACCTTTATGAGCTTCCTTGCAATTGTTTCGCTAACCCTTTGTGATGAAATTGTTGTGTTGGACTCCTCCTCTGGCTGAGGATATTGGCTTTGTTTACTCTAAAATTTCAGCAAAACTAGTTACATTGTTTATTAGACTTTGGTAAGAGGGTAAGGGAGGGAAATAAAATGTTTGTGCTGCATTTTGTCATAGCCTTTCCAACTACCTGAAAAATGTTCATTTAAAAAAAAATCCTGCCATTGCTCTTCTGTGAATTTCCTAAGGGGTTTGGGTTGTTTAGTTTGGTTTTGTTTTTCCTTTTGATCTTTACACATCAAGAGAACTTTGTTCCAAAGGCAGCACCTTCTTACTCAGAATGAGCATGCCTTCTTGGTGGTTGGGTCATCACTGTCTCATGGAAAAAAGAGACAGTTTCTTTCTGAAAGGCCATCCACCGATATGTCCTCCAGCACTGACTGCTGCTGCTGAGAAGTGCCAAACAGATTGCTCTGAAGAAATGCTGTATTTTTACCCACTAAACAGTACAGACAGCTCTTTCTTACACTGCCCCTTGCTAACTACGTTTTCAAACCATGTTGGCAAAAATAATCTCTAAGGGAAATTTGCCTTCTGTCCTTGGCCTGGGTTTACAAAAGCTACTAACGAGGCTCGTGATTAGTGACAATTCTAGTGACAGTACTTATGGTAGAAACATCTGGCTGGATGCTCTGAACTGGATGCAGACCCACCAGCCTGACCCACCATTTGCTACTGTGCAAATGGATTTATATTTCAGAGACCGCAGGATCATTTATCTTCATTAAGCCACAGTTCCTAAAACCAATAACTAATGACAACTAGTCTGGAAATGGCTGTAGAGAAAAGGAGGTAATAAGGGAATAAACAAATTCTGAGAAAAGGAAAAGTGCAGGCTGGAGGAACAGAGACAAGAAAATGTTTTCTTCTCTGAAAGCATTTGGGATCTTGTGAAGACCTTTCAGTGTGGACTGAACCACTACGTTTCCTGATCAAAATGAGTAAGACGACTGGATGTGTGAAGCTGTCTGAACATGTACAGGTGGACACAGCTGGCAGAGGACAAGCTCAGCAGCTTTCCTGGCACCCAGGCAGGGGTTGCACTGATTTCTTGCTGCCTGTCCCTTGTTACTGTCAATAAGTAGCAGAGTCATGGCTTGGATTTATGATCTACAAGAAAAAGAGGTGGCAATTCATGTGAAGCGCAGACAGAAAAGACTATGTGTTTTCTTCTGGGTATTTCTGTGCCTCCAGTCCTAAATTTCAGCACAGTATTGACAATGTCCATTTTCCTGAGCTACCTGAATTAAATATTCCCTATTCCTCTAAGCAGGGTACCGCTTCCCGGATGCCTTGGTATTCAGTCTTTGTGAAGAAAGCATACAAGGCACAGACAGGAGATGGTTTCCACAACTTTCCTAGAAAGAAAACTTCAGGGAGAAAAAGTTAACAGGCTCCATCTAAGAGGGACAAGCAAGTGACAGCAGTCTTTAAAACACACTTTAAAAATTCAGTGTACTCAAGGAGCAGAGCAGAAGGAAGACTGGTGCCCAGCTCTCCTTGGCATCACAGGCCTCTTTAACAGTCTGGCTTAAAAACCCCAGTGACCATAGAAAGAAAGATGAATTGTAACAGCTGTGTTTTAAGGTAAGAGTGAAAATGTTTTCCAGTTACTTTTGTATTATGCTAATTCACATAAAGACTTGAGAATTGACCACTAATTTTAAAAAAAAATGTTGATGAGAATTGCTGATGGGTTTTGTCCAGTCTTTACAGAGAGGATTTTTCATTATTTCTAACCAGCATTCAGTCCCAGCACTAAAAATGCACATTCACCATCTGGGCCTATTGCTTAACTAATCACTTTACAACACTACATAGCCCTTTTGTAAAAACAACTTGTATCCAAATGAAGGAAAGCCTCTGACATTCTCCTTTGCCTTGTTCTGCAAAGAATGACACAAGAAGTCCCTCTTCTCAGGGCTATAAAGAAGTTTTAACTTAAAAATGAGAAGATTCCTGTATCAGCAAAGCATCAAGGTTCTGGACAACCTCCCAACTGGGATACTGGGGAGAAAGATCTAACTTATTTAAAAAAACCTTGACAACTTTATAATGAGCTTGTATGAGGAGGCAACGTCAGGTCACAGAGGACCGGACTTGATTCAAAAAATTAATTCTAGTTCCAAGTCTTAGATGTCCTGAAAGCTATTCTAGTGATGTTTAGGAAGATGTGAATGCCTTTTCTTTTGGTGTTTCAGTGTTTTTAAAAGATGAGCAGCATCCTGCACTTACTGGGAAAAAGTACAAATATGTAGAAGAAGCAGAAATAAACATTATGAGGAAGCAAACAGATTTGAGGTCATTCAGACCTCTATTTTCTATGTTAAGGGTAACATGCATTGATCAATGATTCACAGGCTGCTGGTGGTCTGCAAAACCATTCTAAATGGCCCACAGTTATTTGAAGAAATTGTGTCCCCTCCTAATAGCTAAGATTTAGCAGTAAGTGTGCATAACAGGCTATTGAGGGACGTAGAGAGTTGCACAGGTCTACAATTCCAAAGGCTTGTAACTTGGTTGAACTGCCTTCATGTGTATGATTGTTTCTACGTTACAATTAGGATGAACAAAGGGATATGTAAAGGACACCCAGGAGTGAAGTGGCAAAATCAAGAAAAGAACCAGCTCATTCACATTGCAGTATTTAATAATGTATAGGAAGGCATGGCAGGTGCAGGTGTGAGACTTTCAGAGGGCTGCCTTGGCTAGGTGTCCTCCTAGGGCTCTGCTGATGATTGTAATTTTTTTCTGTTACTGCTTGGAAGCAGTTATGAGGACATTTGTGGGTGGGGTGGACAGGGGAGTGTGGAAGATGCAAGAAGATGTAGTGCAGGAGGAGGAGTCCTGAGATTACAAACAGCAACAAGAGAGGAGTGACAGAGAAGTAAAAAAAAAAAAAAAGGAAGAAAATAAAAAGTGACTCTTAGCAGGAACCAAGTCTGCTTGCTGGAGAAGTTCAAATATTCAGCGTACATTTCTGGATGCTTGGACAGGAAGGTTTGTGCATGGTAGCTCTCTTTCCCGAGAGGTGATCTGCCTACAGTGCCACAGCTACATGTGATCATCCTCAGAAGCGCTCACCCAGAGGTCCCACCACCTAGGGACATCTCACGCTGCAGGGAGAGGGAAGGTGACTCCTGGTGTGCTGAGTCTGGGTAAGCACCTCCTAAAGTGATCAGAGTGACTTGGATAGAGGCTGATGAGCACCTCTGGTATGACGACCTTCACACCTCAGTAAGTACAAGTGATGAAATTCACTTAAGGGATTTGGTACCTGATGGATAGAAACCAGCAATCTGATTCAGAGCGTCCCATACAAAAGAAATGGTGCCCAATTTTCATCGAACTGACCCCCCATGAACAAATTGCCTTTATATGTGTGTTAACTACCAGTCATTGTGAAGATCTGCTGAAAGCCCCTGGGCACAACCACAGTACTTAGAATTTCTTTGCTATGAAATTAGATTGCTCTTCATTCCCTGATAAAAACCTAACCAGTTCTGCCAGCTTCAGCTTGTTCGAGTTTCTCCAGTTAGCACCAAACATCAGAGTCCGGTCACTGGTCCTCTGCTTGTTAGGAGCAAAACACTAAAATAATAAGAAGCAGGAAACCTGCACAAATGCTCTCCGTTTCAGGAGGCTATGAAACAGATGGCTTGGTTATAGCATCGTTTCCCTCTGCAATAAAGGTTTTGCTTTAATTCTGTAAGTACAGCTCATCTATCTCAGCCAAGGGGATCCTAGAGGCTTTGTCAGTTTTGTGTGTCTGTTTGGGGGCAAGACAGAAAAGTTGTTTTCTTGCCATGGAAAATAAATGTGCTTCAGTACAGCAAAACAAGAAGAAGAAAAAAAAAAAAAGACATATTATAACCAAGGAAACAATGATTTTTCATGCAGGAGAGGAAGCAAAGCATAAAATAGGGTACATAGGGAAATAGGGCAGGCAGAGCCCCATCTTGTGGCAGAAAGTCCAATTCGTGTTCCTCTGGCTGTGCATGAGTCACCATGTCCCAGTGACAATGTTCTGGGACATTGCTCTGTGCAGCTGGCCTTTAAATATTTAAATCTACTGGACTACAAGAAAGATGTCTGCTCTTTGCCAAGCAGCTGCCTATAAACAGCCTTCTAAATTACGAGTCTAGACTGCACTGCCCTAATCCAGAAGAGAACAGGAGGAATCGTGTAATTAACTTTTCCCTTTCTCACAGAAAAGAGCCCCATTGTGCTGGGAAGGCAGGAGTGAGTCTGAGTCTAGAAAGGGACTGAAGTGACACTGAGTTTGTCTGCTGTTTGTTTGTTCAGTTTGGGAGTTTGCTGTGGTCTGGGCAGGAATACAGCTACACGGTGACCACGAGCTGCTCTCTTGCAAAAGGTAATTTCTCCAGCTCTCCCTTGACCCACTCCAGCTATCAAAGCAGATGTTTCTCCAGGTAATTTCATGTTCCAGAACAGTCACCCCACACAGCTAGCTGCAGGCAGACAGAAAGCTATCAGTCAGCGACCACGAATTGCTATTTTGGAATCTTTACAGTCCCATAATTACAGGAGTGCAATGTAGAATTCTCTTTCATTTTGTGCCCAGCTCACTTCTGGGATTTCTTTCTGTAAATATACCCCAAACCATCTATCATGTGTTGAGGAGGATAGGAACAAAGAACTTGCAGCTGAGAATGTATCAGTTATATCTATGGGACTGTGTGAAAGAGATCAGAGCCACATTCACTCTTTTTTCTAACAAAGATCCAGCTCTTTAAGAGATTTTGGCACATTGCACTGATTCCAACAGGAGCTGAACTTTGAGATGAGAATTAGGTTCCTAAATACCACCAAGTTCCAAGGTTTTGTGACTGGGGACTTTCCAGACACAAAGATGGATTTGTCTGAGTACAGTCTACCTCTGGAAGAGCCTGCTGTAGGTCTCCAAAAAAGATTGGAAATCATTACAAAGCTCTCTCTTGAGCCTTCTCTTGCTTTCTCATCTCTGTTAATCAGCATTTATACATGGAGAACACGTTCTCTCATGTCATTTTGTCACCTTTGCATCTAACAATGAAGTAAAATGAGTACAGAAAAGGTGCAAAGTTTTTGCATACTCATAAGTTTATTTGAAACTTCTGTCAAGTGAGATATTTCATTATGAACTTGGGCCAAAACTTGTAGATTACCTGATTTCATCCAGGTGTCCTCAAAAAGAACTTCCTTGAAAACAGACCGAGGAACCATCTTGCCCATTTATATTTCTAGCTGAGAAATGAGTCTGTGGTGGCTCACTTGTGCTTTGCTGTGATCTGAGAGCGCAGAAAAGAGCCAACCAGGATCCTTCACCCCTGTGGAAGGCTGTGCTCAGTGTGTCTTGGGCCCCAGGCCACTGGTCAGCAGATTCTCCCATGTGGCTGCTTCATGTTGTCAGTGCAGTTCCTTAAGGGTTGGAATTTGCATCATAAAGTTGAATGGCAACTTAACTTATTAGTGAACTAACAAATGGTGTATGGACCTGTCGTGGAAAAAGTACCCCTACATTAGGACTTCTATTCCTAAGAAAATAATCTTAAATATATATGCAGAAATATTTTTATATATTTTTATTCTTTACGCAGAAATATTCGGTGGTGAGGACAGCAGCCATCACATCCTATACACATCACCTGGATAAGTATTAACATTATTGCTAATAATTTTTCCTATTGGATGCATCCAAAGGATGTCAGATTTTGCCATACTGTGTGTGCTACAAGCAAGACTTGAGGAACAGCGTCTGGCCTAAGGATCTTCAGGCTGAGCACATGAGCAAATGAAAACAAGAGGATGAAGTTCATAAGCAGAACCAGGAAAAGGATCCAGATGTTTTAGCTTAAAAAGTCATGCTTCATGCATTGGGCCACATTCACTACCTTCTCTCTCCTTTAACCTATGCTTTTTCTAGCCTATTGAGTGTTCTTTCCCTATCTGCAAAAGATGGTGGCTCTGTAAGAGAAATGTCTGGAAAAGAAATAAAATCAAAAGGAAAAAGCTGTAATTTATGGTGGAAAAAAATATAGAAGCACTAGAAGGGCATACACTGGAAGATTTGGATTTATGGGGTGGCTTGCTGGGGTGGAGGGAGGTGAGGTTTGAGAATGCCAGAATTTTCCTTACTACATAAAGTATATTGATGCCTTTTCTTTGATTCTAGGCAACTGTCAACATCTCTCCTAGAAACTTCAAGGACACAGAGGAATCTTCACTCGTGGAAAAGGAAAGCACAAATGCCAATAGCAGGCTATGAATGTTTCCGGGTTTCTGGAAGAATATGGAAATGTTTTTATTTTTACTCAGTATTTTTCAAAGTTTTCTATTTTCTGTTAACAGACTTTTTAAAAATAGTTCACAAGCCTTCTTTTCAAAAGGTCAGAAAGTGGTATTAGTTAGGTTTGGTTTTGAAGACTATTTTTCTACAGTAAACAAAAAGTTGAGGAATGCCTAATTGGCAATTAAATAGTTCTTGTGGACATCACAATTTTTTTTAAAAAAGACATTTAAAAAAAAAAAAAAACAACCAGATACGGGCATAAAGTTTCAGCTTGGTTTACTAATGCTTTGGGTATTCTTTCTCTTAGTGCATTTCAAACATATTATTTGCAAATCTGTTTACCCAGTACTAAGTTCTGGCTCCAGCTAAATTATATTTTTTACAAATAATATTATTCATTATGTTTTTACCCAGCTATTCTTCATGTGCTTTCTTTGCTGATACTCAGATGTTGGTGCTTACATTTTATTGCATTATGCAGTGAACTTACCTAAGAGCTCTAGCTGAGCAAAGGTCTTGCAATTTGTGGGGGCCAGGTCTTTCACTGGAGAAACACGTCAAAGTGCTGTGAGCTCTGGCCCCCAAAGACAGATCTGAAAATCGTTGCTAGTAGATGCCAAACCCCAAATCTTAATGGGGTAGTTTTTACCTTTTACTATGTCCTTCAGTCAGCCAGAAAACTGCAAGGCAGCAGAACTCCCTTGCTTTTTCAGGTACCACTTTCTCCTGAACCCTACAGCCTTCTCTGCACATCCTGCAACCTAAACTAATTTTTCTTGCCTTTCTCTGTCCCTCCCCACCACTTCCAAAACACAGTTTCTTGTCTTTTGTCTATGTATCCATGCTCCTGCCTATCTTCATTACTGATCATGTGACTGAACACTTTTAATTTATGCACCATAGATCAGCCTAACATCACTCTGTTCTGTAATTCATACTGTATCCTGCCTGCTGCTGAATGTTGTTTAATTCTGTAAAGCTTTCCAAGTTACAAGCTGCCATGCACTATGTCATCTTGTATTGGCATCTTGAATCTTTAATAAAGTTGTTCTCAAATAATGTTTCAATAAATGAAATGTACCTGCTGAGATGAGATTCTGCATATTAACATGATGAGAAATGACATTTAATGGGACAGAAGATACAGACAAAGGGAAGGATCTTAGAGTATCTTAGAGAGAAAGAAAAATAACTTTCCCACTATTTTTTGCATTCAGAGATTTCAGTTCTTTTTGTCTGAGGTTTCTCCCACATAATCGTCAAATTGAATTATTTAGAACACATATCCAATAATGTACTAGGACTAATTCCCTGGGAAACTGTCAAACATGTAAAAAGAAGTGGTGAGGAAAGCCCTGGAGGGATTTTGTTTAGCATGACTGCAATTCAGAAAAAGATGTGTGCACCAAAACCAAGGGCTTGGGTATTTGCGTATACATGCAGACATGCACATGTGTTTATATATGTATATATAATTGCATGCTAAAAAAAAGCAGAATCCCTATCAAAAAAAATGAAAAATAGGTGAATAAAAACTCCCTTTTTAGATAGAAAAAAGCCCAAAATATTTCATTTCTGACTCTGTAAGTTGATACAGACAGTTGATAGGAAGTGCTGACTTATTTGCAATGAAAAGGTGAGGTTTTTTTTCTCTGAGAATTCATTTTGCTGTAGAAACTCAGATCCTCACAGGTGCACACGCACCCAGTTACAAATGAAAACGAATAGGAAAGAGTTATTTATGTTCATCTTCTGAAGTACCTGAGCCTGAGCACCTGATCCAAGGCCCATTTGTTGGTTTCCATGGACTTGGGAACAGGACCTATTTCTAAGATGCTGCAAATAGAGACGAGGTCAAGGTCTGTTGCTCAGTGAAGGGAAGGTAATGTGCTACAGCATTAGTGAACTCAGCTCTCTGGCAGCTTCCCTGTGTCTCTCAGGATGGTCCAAGGTTCACAGCTGTGAACGAGCAGCCGAAACAGTTGAGCATGGGGATCCGGCAGAGTTAAGCAGCTAGAGAAAGACAATGTCAGGACTGGAAATAGCTGAGAAGAAAGAAAGCAGGTGCAGGACAGGTAGTTTAAATTAACAACTCTAATCCAAATATTTTTTCTGCCCCTTGGTTCATTGTTCACGGATTAGCACTGATTTACCTCAAAAAGGTGCGGGAGGGACAACACACCAGAGCTGTGCTGAAAGGAGCTGTTGACATATCCTAAATGACAGTGGGGGGAGTCTCCCAGAAGCCAGCCAGGGAGAAGCACTCAGCCGAATGGCCTCGAGGGAACGAGAAGGATGGAGGAAGAAGCAAAGGATGTTTCTCATCTCTGTTCTGCTTTCAGAGAGCACAAAGAAAATGGTTGGTGAGGAGAGGCTTTCAAAAAAGCAGAGCCTAATAAGCCAGCCATGAGCCCTCTCTGGCCTGTCCCCTCCTCTTAAACTGATGAGATTTTTATCCACCCAGAGCTGTCAAGATGGATGGAAAAAGGAAGGGCTAAAGCAGACATAAATTTCATGTCTAAAAGCACTCTGAGATTTTAAAGTCCACAAGATGTGGTGAAGCCTACTCATTAAGTGGCATCCTTAATTTTCCCCTTGATTTTTGCCAATTACTTCAGGATATCAGAGACTGATTACATTATCTTGGCTAGTGGTTTTTTTTTTGTCAGGGGTTTTTGGGGGTGCAGAGGCATTCTTTGTGCATGTGTATTTATGTGCACATGCATGAGACTGAGGTGTCTGGATGCTGTACATGTTGTTTTACACACTATATTGTTAAAGCCTCAGGCTTTAGGAGGAATAAAGCTGTGAGAATCAGCACAGATAGTAACAGCTTCTGCTAATAGTAGTGACTTGGAGAGCAACCAGAAACTAAATCAAGTACGCTTAATTTTTTGCCACTGTAAAATACTATTTCTGGTCGCTTGCTTTACTCAAGAGTACCCTGAAAACTGCAACTGGGGAGAAGCAATTAATATTATGTTTCTCAGGTGTTGAGCAAGTGTCTCCTGGGAACCATTTCTAACATGCAGAATAAAATTAGCGCCTGTGAGAGATCTGCCACCCAGTATTAAAACTCTTTTACTCCCTAAATATTCCTTGATTTTACCATTTCTGTGAGCACCTGAGAGTGGATGGCAATTCTCCTGAAAATAAACCTTAGTAGTGTAATTAAAGCTACAATGCACCCTTTCTGTTCCAGTTTTGAACTTCAGGGGGGCTCAATACTGTAATCTCACTTCTGGGATGATATATATGCAGTTCCCACTGAATTACTGCTGATCCTGAAATGCATCATCTGCTGTCATTCCATAGAATCATAGAATGGTTTGGGTTGGAATGGACCTTAAAGATCATTGAGTTCCAAGCCCCCTGCCCTGGGCAGGGACACCTCCCACCAGACCAGGTTGCTCAAAGCCCCATCCAGCCTGGCCTTGAACATTTCCGGGTGATGGGGCATCCACAACTTCCCTGGGCAACCTGTTCCAGTGTCTCACCACCCTCACAGAAAAGAAATTCATCCTAATATCTAATCTAAATCTCCCCTTTTTCAGTTTCAAACTGTCACCCCTTGTCCTATCACTACATTCCCTGATAAAGAGTCCCTCCCAGATCTGCTCCTTCTCTGCCTTCTCTTTGTGGCATTGCTATAGCACCTCAGGACCTCAAGATAGTTTCGACACTATACCATCCTAAAAAACACCACAGCCCAAAAAGGAAAACTCCTTGCTGTTGTAGCTGTGAGCTTAGTCATGTTCTCAGTCTGGCAGGTGACACGGTCTCAGACCAGTCAGTGTCAGCCTTTTGGCAGGTTTCAAAGGGGGAAAATTTCCTTTCTTTTCTCTGTCTTAAGACATGGACTAAGAGTCCCTGAGATATTGCAGCAGGGAAAAAAAAAAACACATTGTCCACCCTGATGTGAAACAATTCTTGAAGGGTTTACTGTTGACGGGGCTACTATTGACCTTGGCCATATGATGGATTGCCCCAAACTCTCTATATCATCCCAGGGATGATGCTGATATTTCCTCTAATGCATATCTTTCAAATCACTCATCAAAGTGTGAACTACACCATGGGGCAAAAGCTGAGGTCTTGTTGATCTTCCCAAGCTGCTTTTGCTTAACAAAACACAAGGAGACAAAAGTTAGACCTGTGTTGTTTACTTGACATAAACAAATTACATTGTGGGTCAGATAATATAGAGGAGTTACCCCATTAGCTTGACAGCCTATAATGAATATCTGTTGATTTAGAAAAGGAAAACAAAGACACAATATTTTTGCTCAGTTAGAAAATGTAGGTTGTTTTTTATCATTATGTATAGACAACTGTGAAGTCAGGTTGTAGTAACCACAAGACCAAGTAGCAAAATTGCTGAGGTAAGCATGACAAAAGTGTTGTGGGTAGCCCATAAGAGTTATATCCTACTGTGGTAGCCAGTGTGGTAAAGAGATGCTTAGGAAGTGAATATGTAAAAGAGCTGCAATAAAGTATGAAAGGCAAGCTTAAAGGGGGTGGATATATGGAGTTTTCCACAGGACAATATTTTTAGGTGTCATAGCAGCCCGTACCTGTCAGGCTGCATTCAGATAAACAAGGCACAGAACTGCTTTGATGTTCGAAATATGCAGAAATTTTAACTGTGCTTCCTGATTTCTGCTTAAGCAAGCCTGTGACTTTCTCTAATAATCTTTGTGTGACTGATCAGAAGCAAACCAGAGATAAGGTGCAGTAATTGTGCTACTTAATTTCAGTGTTATCTGATGTTTGTGATCCAGGTCTTCCATAATATGGGCTGTCGATACCAAACTAGTCAATTCTTCCCTGTCAACAAAGATACTTTTTAAAAGCAGGCTTGCATTCAGTTCAAATCTCCCTTTTGAATACTATTGTTAGGAGAGAGACATTTAACTCTGTCCTAGGTGGTACAGTCATTAGAAGAACAATTAACAAAAGTGATCTTGTCCCTTGCTGCGCAGTGAAAGGTGTCCTCACCTAGACAGCCTTTCTAAGGGGAGGACCACAAAGGAAGGAAGAAGGAACAGTATCCCCTATTGGAGCTAAAAATAGGCTATGGGCAAACACCACACCACCCAAGAAAGGCTATGAAGTAGAGGAGAGAGCCCCAAAGCAGAAGTTACACTTGATAAAAGGAACGGCCTCCTCCAAAAAGAACTGAAGGTTGTGCAGTAGGGGAAGAAGTGCACCACAAGTGATGGCTTGGTAGGGTCGAGTTTTCACCTGCAAGAGATTGTTTAGGATTTGGATGCATTTTCCTTGGCAAAATATGAATTTAAACATTTCTGAAATAGTTTTTCAGGTATCTTGAGTTTCATGGAAGTCTGCAGGCAGCTTAACATGAGCTGTTGTAAGCTAAAAACAGCTGTTGCTCTAATTTATACCTCAGGGCCCTTTTGCTGCTCAATGTATGTTGAAATGAAGTGGGCGTAAAGGGAACGCAAATTCATCTTGTTTCTGCCCTTGCTTTAGGCTGTTCTCCCAGAATGTAACATGATACATTGATACATTGTGCATTTTCCTAGGAATTTCTCTCTGCTAATCTCCTCAAAATATAATTTTTGTTATTCTTTTGGCTCATGGTCTGTAGTTGACTTCAATTGCCTACAGTATGTGAGCATGCAATGAAACTCATTTGGCCTCCTACTGTCTATGTGGAAGCAGGTAGTTTTCCAGAAAAGAAATGGACTCCTAAATTCCTTTGAAATGAAATGCCTGTTTTCTCTGAGTTTCACCGAAATGAATGTGAACGAATTTGTTTTATACAGCTGTCTTTAACGACTTGTAAAAGCTAGTAATAGAGATTTGACCTAGATGTGAAGGATAGCAAAGAGTACTTTAAAAGGTGGAAAATCCTTTTCACTATGAACTATTGGCTCTTTCAGCAAAAGAGTCTTCCCCACATATATGTGTGCCACTGACAAAATTAGGCCATGCCACTGAACTACAGAATTTTTGGTGCAGTTAGCCAGTCTTATCCTTTGCATTTTATCTTTCATTGAGATTGCATATTGCATCCTCATTCTGTGTTGAGTATATTTTAACTTGTGATTCAAAGTAGTTCTGCCTGGGAATTAGTCACTGCAGCATGCTGGACTGATATCAAGGATGCTGGAATGCCTTGCTCACAATGCAGAATTCAAAGGCTTTATTAATATTTTGCAGGATTTTTGCATATGTCTTGTTATGCATATAACTACAGTCCTATTTAGCATACGTATCAGTGACATGTGATGCAAAGGATATAAACTTAGTTACAGAAATACAGCTGTATCCGGTGCCTTCCAATAATAGCTAAATATTCTTTATCTCCTTTAAAGGTAACAGTTCTGAAAGCTGTTAATGTATATGCCAACTTCTGGATCTAATGTATGTTATTAGTAAAGCTAATTATATGAAACATGATTGAATCACAGTCAGTCCATTTGAATATTTTTGATTCTACTGAAATGGAGGTACTTCGACTCAAATTAATTTCCTTTTTAAAGAAGAAAGGGCAAGATTCTAAGAATGTCATATCTCTTTAAAATTTGTAAATCCTTATTTATTCATTTGAAAGTCACCACTTGCCCACTTTACTGTTTTGTTGGAGTTTTGTTTTGTTTTGTTTGTTTTTTTCTTTTTTTTCCAATAGGGAAATATATAACATTTCAAATAGAAACAGACATAAAACATTGCTGAAGATCCCAAACAATCCACTCTTATTCTTGGCCACCAGGTAAAGCTGTCCTTTCTGGAAAATTTCAAAATGTTCAGATTTTCTTCCCGTCTAGAACAAAGGCAGTTTTGTGTAGCTCCAGTCACAATAGCAGCTTTTCTCTCTCTATTTTTCCTCTTGCATAACCATCTGGCTTTCAAACTCTTAATTTTTGGTACTATTATTTACCTTTCTTCACAGTTCCTGTTTCAGTAAGCACGGTTAAATTTTCATCCCTTTGCAATTAAATTTTCATTCCGTTGCTCTCAGGGTTTCTGTAGCTTGAAGACCAAGATAATACTGCAAGGCATTTCTTGGCCTGATCTAATCAGTTGAAAATGCTTTTCAGAGGCAAAGCCAGTGGACTCAATTGACCGTGAGATTTGACTTCTGTGGGTTAAACCTAAGGATTTTGTCTAACTGCCTTGTGACCCCAGCCAATGTTCCACATCTGACTGCATCCTGTTCATTTGCTGCAAGAGGTGGTTTGAATTTCTCTAGCTAGCTAATAGTTTTTTAGAATTAAAATCATATTCTGATCTCAGAGACTATTTAAAGAAGTTTGAAAGGAAGCAGCCTTCTAGCTTTGGGGGATGTACTTCTTAGCTCTGTGCTTTTGACTTTTCTTTTTGCTATTTCTTATTTTCCTGACAATAATGCTATTGATATCAAGTTAAAGGGAATTCCCTGGCTGAGCTTGTCTTTTCACAGACTTCTTATCTGTCTAAACATTCATCTGCCCAGAGCTTAGATCCTGCCTTAAAGTTTTATGACAGTTGTTTTTATCAGATACTTTAGAGATTTTTTTTGAACATAGTTCCTTTTCTCTGTTAAAGAAGACTGATTTTCATGTAAACTCTGTAACACTGTTCATATCCCTGAGTCCCTTTGTAGCTACACAGTTAGCCTGCGATCCGGGGCTAAAGCAAAAACTGGTAAAAGGAAGAAAGGACACTTCAATGCAGCGGTAAAGAGACTGAGTTGCTCCACCATGGGTTTAATATCAAGTTGCACCCCAGATTTCTTCCAGAGTCTGTCCCTTTTGCACTAAAGTCACCAGCAACGTTATGGCATTCTCTTATGTGATCTTGCCTATACACACCATAGTAACTTAGGTGCCCCGTGAATTCCTGTGGCTCTGGATTGATCTATTTTTGGATTTGTATGGCATGAAATGAAACACGGTCTTCTCAGTGATCAAAAGGGTTGAACATTTGTCTGTCTTGCACAGTGGGCACACTTTTTAACCTTTTGAAAGCCAATAAGCATATAACAAAGCCATATGTCTAAGTATGTATCATTGGCTCTGTGACAGGACTCTCCAGACCTTCAGAGTCTTGGATAAGTAATGCACAGTTTTACCCAATATAAACTAATCAAGTGGACTACCTCTATTGGTCCATAACAATTTGCTGCCAGCCACAATTGCTGACCCTAAATATCTCTTGGGTGTGTATAACCCTGATTGGAAAAAACTTCTTGCTACCTGTGGTTTATCACCTGCATATGAAACAAGCTGTGCTTTTCTGTTATACCATCTATCCTTCAGACTGTAAGACTTTAGAAAAGAAACGTAACTAAGGCATGTCTCAGTGAATTTACAGCAATGCTTTAACACATCACACCCTGAGTATTCTACTAAGCCCTTCTAAACAGCACGTGGAAGAGGTGACAGAATTAAGTTGGATGTATTTAAAACACATGTAGATGTGGTGCTTCAGGACATGGTTTACTGGTGGACTTGGCAGCGCTAGGTTAACAGTTGGACTAGATGATCTTAAATGTCTTTTCCAACCTAAGCAACTCTATGACATTCATGCTGCTTCCCCCTGTCACAGTTTGGCTGCTAAAACAAAAGTTTCTCCCATCACTACACTTAAGCTTTGCTGATGATATTTGTCACTTCAGGAGGCAAACACAAATTGTGTTGGAGTGTTACTGCCTGGCTCACAGTGTCTGAACACTCTCTGCTCTATCCAACCAGCATATGATGAAAATCTCCTAGACTTTTTATAAACATTTTATTTAAGGCACAAAGTCATACTGAAAATGTATTCACAATAAACACGAAGAAATTCCTTTTCTTAAGCTACGGCAAATAATTCAAGAAAATACTAATTTAACCAACTTGACTCTGTACCAAACAGTTTCTTTGCTGGTATAAACTAACTGAGCTCTTTTTTTTTTTTTTTCAGTGGACATATACTAAGTTATATTTTTGGAGAATCTGGCCACATCTCTTCATTGTGCTAAAGCTATCAGTGTTGTCGAATGTCATCTATTGCACAGATCATTTAGTGTGTACAGAAGTCAGCTCAGGGACAGCTTGTCAGATCATATTATTCCCGTCTGTTGTGGTAAAATACAATCAGAAATGCAGAAAACATCTCTCTTTCAGAAAGGTGAAAGAGCAATATAGAAGAGCGGAGACATACTAATACATCTAGAAGATGTCATCTTTCCTAAAATTCATATTTCGCTGGAATGGGATTTTGAAAAAGAGTGATACATCTTTGTATCTTTTAGAATAACTGACATTTTCTTGGTTTTGTTTCCCTCTCCTCCCAACATTTTAATGGAAAAAGAAGTATTAAAAAGATTTTATTAAAAAATCTTACTACGAAACAGTCCTAGTAAAATTTCACTAATATAGAAAGCACGGGTATTTTCAGCTTTATTCCTTAACCTACAGCTTAAGATTTCTATATTTTAACTATGTACAACAATAATAATTGATTGCTGTAGATAACCAGCTCAATGAAAATTAGAACTATTACAGCCACATGCACAAGTACTCTGTTCTAGTATAGGTATTTTTGATGGAAGACATTTAAAGTTCAGTTTTGGATGAAATAAAGTCAAGCATTACAAATTAGCTTCATGGACATTTTTGCAAGCAGACACAAATGGCAAAAATATCAATTACAAGTACAATACAAAAGGGTAGGAAAACTGACCTTCTGCTTTTCCTGCCTCTGGGTAACATTTTCAAGAAGGTATAAAGGTAAATGGATTGGGGTTATCTGAAGGAAAGATACACTTGAGTAGAAAAACTATCATATCAGGTATATGAATCTCCGGTTTTCATTTCTTCAACTCTATTATATTGATTTCTTGCCTTGCTTGAGTCTCTCTCTCACCCAAGGGGGAAGGGTCTTTCAAAGTTTCATGTAATCAGCTTTCCATGGGTTGGTATTTTCAACAGGAAAAGCAACATGAATACATACAGTGTGGAGTGGTTCCTTCAGAAAGAAGTCAACAATGAGAAAATGTGATGGGGGAGTTTTGTAGAGTCCATCAAAACTTTATGTGAGCAATAGCAGCATTTAAACTTGAGGGTTGCTTTGTGTCTCTCAGGTAAAGAGTTCCTTTGTCCTTTGTCATTTCTGTAATCAACACTGAATTACTATCAGAAACTTTGAGGCTATCAGATAACCCTGATTCCAGGACCCAGCCCTACAGTTGGTATAGTTAAACAGAGATTACTTCAGTTTGCTGTAAGATATCGGGCCCTTTCAATTTATTGCATTTCAGTATGTGAGAAATGTCTTTCTTTCTTCCTTCTCTGCAACTAAGAGACATTTTTCCCTGGTTCACAGAGAGGAACAACTTATCTTGGGAAGGTTGTAATTTTTCCTGCTCTCATCTGGCCATCCCAATTACTCTGATGGATCCTTTGCTTCTCACTGCTTGGAAGTTTCAGCTGCCTGTGTAAGCCTACAAACTGAAGAAAGATAAAATCTCTCTTAGTTCACTTTAAAATAATTGTACATAAACAGCAATGTTCCTACAGTATCAGAACCAAGGTAGGGGAAACCTGAAATGGCCAGAAGCCTATACACTTTCCCATTCATTAATCCAAACAGCAAATGGCTGGGGCTCTTAGTATCAAGCGTGTGTCAGTATCTCATTCACATCCCTTTGTCTGTAAGGAAACCTTCTTATTCCCCAACAAGGTCCCAGTTTCTTGACAAATCTAGAGCTAGACCTCTGAAAAGAGCAAATGTTCCTCATTTAAGTGATATTTCCTCTAGTTGGCCCTACTCAATTCAGTTCTTGTCTCTCCTGAAGAAACCTTGAGGTGTTCCCAGTAACGCCAACGTTCAGAGTCTAAAGTCACATCTTTAGCAGGACTGAAGGGAAGCCATGAAAAGCCTCCCAGGTACAAAGCACCATATTTGGTGTTTAGAGGGAGAAGTACACTGAGTCCCAAGGTTTGTTAGCAAGTGGGGACCTGGTATTTTCCATCCTTCTTCCTGAGGGGAAGACACAATCATCTAGCACATGTTTACAGAGCATGAAATAACAACTTGGCTGTGACATTTCAGGTCAGATCCCTTCCAGTGCTGAGCTTTGAAGAGGTGGGGGCAGGAAGGGTGGGAGCACTGTGACTGTATATGTATGTGTGGGTTGTTTTCTCCCATGCTTAGGATTTGATGTAACTGTATTAGCTCCTGCTGAACAGAAAAGTGAATTCTTCCTGCCACTTGAATGACAAAGCTGCCAAAATGGTGATGAATATTTCTTTCAAGGCTGATAAAGTAATCTCTCAGTGCTGGTCACCACTGAGTCTCTGGGAAACCTTCAAATGCAATTTTTCCTGTGTAGGCTTGTACTTATTTTGATTTTCAATGAATTGCATCAGTGTGAAACCGCCCAAAGAGGACACATAAGGAAAGCAAAAGACTTAACTGGTGTATTTCTGATTGACTGTGTAGTTCAATATTGTGCTGTGAGCTGCATTATCAACTAAGCTCATCGCTTTCACAGGGGCTGGGACAACTTTGGAGGGAAAACAACCTGCTAAGGTGGACACAGGACAATGAAATTACAATGAGTGATTGGGATTGGGTCATTGACTCAGGTGAGACAGAATAAACCACAGCCCACAGTGAATCTGGACACTGGCATTTATTTATGAACAACTGAGATTAGAGCTTTTACCTTACTTGATTGTCTCACACTTATACTCACATGCTTGCTCTCCCCCAGTGCTGCATTCACCAGCTCCCAACTTCCCCCTCCCACACCAAGGTGGCTTACCAGCCAAGGTCATTGATTGGCCCCCCCAGCATTCATTTCCATTCATATTCCTGATTTCCATGACCTTCCCCACACCCCACATCTTTCCTCCACTGGGATCTTCACCTTCTTTTTTCTGTCCCCGCTTCCTCCTTCTGAAATCACTTCTTTTTGGGAACCCTTTTCTGAACAGCCTCCTCTTTTCCCAATCCCCCAAATCCTTTGTTTTCCCAGCCTAAATAGTCTACATGCAGAGAGCCATAGGCTACAATGTGGGCAGCCAAAAATGTCACTTTTAGTCGTTCAGCCCCTCACACACGTACACCCAATTGTCTGTTGCCCGTTGGCATTCACTGTTCAAATTATATTTTGCCTATAATAGTTTCAGTTGGTGATAATCAAACTCTTCCTCAGAGTCAGATACACTGTCCTGATTACAGCCATTTCCAAATCTGGCCCTGAGACACCTTGCCTGTGTTCCACAGGCGGAAAAATGAGCTTGAAAAAATTTCAGGCATGGTTGTTCAGCAGAAACCAATCCTAGAGATGGAAAAGTCCTTTTTTTCCCTTTCCTGAATATTTGTGTTACTGTTTTACAATGGAAACATTATTTTTCTCATTAAAATCTTGTGTACAATATTGTTTGAGCATCATGTAAAGCCTTCATATAAAGAAAATATACTGTTTTTCCTCTAAATTTTGCCTGTTTAGCTCAAGCCCTGTGTAATTACTTTAATGCAGGGGTGTACCGCTGAGGGCAATTTGAAAGAAATGCTTGCTACTCTCTCAGCAATGAAGCTATCTCCATGAATCCCCAGCTGGAACCTGGGTGCTCTGCCCCATTTCGTATTGATGCAAAAAACAACGTTAAAGGGAGAGCACAGACTGACAGAGAGGGACATTTTGCAAGCTTCCCAAATAAGCTTATCAAGAATATGAAAAGTTATATTACCTCCCTCCATTCTATATTACCTTCCAATAAGCTCAGCTTCTGATATCTCCCCCTTCTTAACATTTTTTTCTTTGGTGAATGAAACCACTAAAATACAATGGCAGAAAGATTTGGAATTTATTATTTATATGTCTGGGCTCAAATTTTGGCAAGTTTTGTTCGTTCCCCCTGCCCCATACTTCTTCCTCAGTCAGTTTCACAGATTAGATGGAAAGAATTATGATGAACCTGAATGGGTCCCTTGCCTTACACTGCATGTCACTAATCAAAAGAACCCTTGGAAAAATAGTTTTAGAAGGTTATGAGATGATAGTGTTTAAAAGACACCTCTGTATATGAGTGCAGACAGACCTGAATTCCAGCACCCGTGTTACGGACTAAATGCATGCTCTTTGGTCCTAGAGATTTATAACCACCTTAGCTCTGTTTGTCCCTGATACACTTACCTTTTAGTGTATTGCCTGCATTGGCAACCACCAGGTGAGAGCAGCCTCAGCTGAGCAGCATACAATAATCTCTGAGTTCTCCTCTATAAGAATAGTCTAAGAAAATCAAAGATTTGGCACTTTCCAATTACGTGAGCCAAGATTTAAAGTTTCTTTATGGGTTACGGAATTTCTGTCTTCCTTTTTGGTAATGCTTTGTCCCCGGGGTAGCACTCAGGACGAGAGAAGCACAGAAGGGATTTGATGGTATGGAGGAACTGCTGGCAGAGTGGCCACTAAGCTGTAGACTCAACTTTGCAGATATACACAGGTGACAAGAAGAGGGAATTTTTTAGGAAACTCTTTCCTCCTTTTCCTTGTGTAACACAAAGCTGAAATGAAATGGGGGAAGGAAGGGGTGTCAGCTTCTGTTTGAATGATAGATTAAAGAAAGACATGACCTGGGAGCTTTAGCTGAACTGGTATGGCAAATGACAGAGTCGGGCTGATGTGTCTGTTTGTTGTTTGAGCCTTCCATGATTACCTGAAACACTGCAGAGAGCAAAAGCCAGCCCAGTGTACCTAAAGATAGCCTTATTTCACATTTCTGTGGGCAATGCATGTGTATTAGTGGATGTTTCTACCATGTCCCTTGAAATGGGGACCAGCTCTGCAGCTGTCCCACCCTCATGGTGGCAGGAGTTGCTCAGAAGTCACTTTACCAGTTGCCAAATACAACAACATCTGGGTTGAGCAGCTGGGTAATATTGAGTAACTGCCTCTGGAGAACCATGGTGAAGTGCAAGAAACACGGCTCTTTGTCTCCCTCAAATGGCTAATTAATGTCAGAGCTTACATCTGGGGGTAACACCCCTGCTCCGTTTCCACCATGGGCAAACCTTCCAGGGACTATTATTTTTAGCCTCTGAATCAGCTCCCTAAATATTTATATTCAGAGGTTGAAAGCTGTAACTTTGGAACCAATCTGGAAAAAGGTGAATTTATATGTGCTAAAGCTGTAGGCCAGGGTGTTTAGTTTCCTGAGTTGAGACGTGGGGTAGAACAGAGGCCTCCATCCTCCATCTCGGAACCACAGTCACATCACATAAGGTCTTTCCCCCTTCATAAATTCATCTAGAAAAAACAAGCTAGTAAATACAGCTGGGACACATGAATTTCTACATCTCTTCTTTGATGAAAGAAAGCATGTGGGATTTGCACTGTTCAGTAGCAGCAAGGAGCTGGCTTTTAGCTCTCATCAGAGAGCTCCAATGGTACAGCTCTCCTCTACGTCCTTCTGTGGTACTGGGGCCATCCTGCAGCACGCTGGCCTGTCGCTGCTGACACCTGCACCACCCTTGGGCTTTGGGAGGGCTTCGTGCCCCACTGCCTGACCTTTGCGTGTGTGTGATCTGAGATGATCACAGCCTGCAGAAATACAGCCAGAGGCAGAAACAGAGGTTTGCTACAGCTCCGGCTGTTTTGAACTAGAGATGGGCAGACTGTGAATCAATGCAGACGGGGAGGCACAGGGAGAGCAACAGGGTGCTGGGGGGCAGCAAGGGGCTGGTCTTTGGCTCTGTTTCTTGCTTATGCCAGCGGGCCACAGCTAAGGTCAAAGTACTGTCTGCACAGGCAAGAAAACAATTATTATCAAAAGATACATCCAAATAAAAATGCCACAGAAGACACATCTGAAAGATGCCTTAAGAAAAAAGAAGTTGAAAGGTAAGAATCTTTGCCTGCAGTTTCTGTAGACAGCATCCCCATGTCCTACCCCCTCTCTGGAGCCCAAGCAGCTGGTTGGATAGGGGAAGATGAGATGAGAAGGAGACCAGTTACATCTGAAGGCCACAGCTCAGCTTGACCTCGTGCCCTGAACTTCACAGGAAGTCCCTGTACCAGCTCTGCTGCTGCATCTCTCTGTCAAAATAGACAGGAGTAAATGTCATCATTAACACGTTCCAGCCAGGAAGTCAAGGCAGTAACATGCAAGGTGTCAGCAGAACCAAGAGGTAAGCCAGTGCTCGTGGAGTCTAAACCTAGCACTGGCCCACGCACCCATGCTAGCACTGACCCGACAACTCCTCTGCCCAAGGGTCTTGTTCCTCTCACCTGTGACTAACAGCATGCTAGAGGCTGGAATCGCATTGGTGGCAGAAGGCTGCAAAGCTTCATGGTGCAGAAGTGGGGAATGTGCGATGGATGCTTCAGCGGTGCTGCTTGCAGCCGTTATTGGGACGGAAAAAAAAGGAATTTCAAGGCAAGATGATAAAACATATCCTTTTTAACCTTGTCCACACTTCTATGGGGTAAACCCTCACACGACAGTTCTCAAGATGGTGAAGCTCCTCCGATAAAATTACTGGCATCCCTACTCATTCATATGTAATTATAAAGCTGTGCTTAAATCCCAGAACTATTAGTTTGTTTCTTAAAGAGGCACACACATATATATGTATATATATACACATAAGATGTGTCAACAAAACCCAGCTGTTTATGAATTACGATGGTTTCTCCAAGGGTAACCTAAAGCCATTGCACAGTACATATAACAGGGCAATGCACTTACAGAACTATACAAGATAATAATGCAATAAACTACACCAGAGCTGTCTCCGGTATCCCTGGCCAGGGATGATCTTAGAAACTTGCATTCTCTTTAACTGTTAGAGGTAGTGGAGGTGGGATAACTGGGTAACTGGGGTAGAAAGTTCATGCAGCAGCAAAAGTCAGCTGTTCCAAAGGCAGCTGATAGTTTGAGGGCCATTTGGGGGACAAATTGTGAATATTGCCAAACTGAAGGGCATGACCAGGAACAAAACCCAGGAATCTTCCCTGACTAGAAACTCATCCTTCAAGGAGAAGATCTTAGAAAATCTGAACTAGGAGTTGATATGCTTGTTTTCTTTCAATTTTTTAAAAATCAAGTTCCTAGACAAGAGAGTGCTTTTTTACTTTTCCCTTGGTGACAGGCCTGTTGAACCCAGACACAGGGCGTGCTCCGAGAAATTCAGGTTGTAAATTCTCTCCCAGGCCACATTAGCAAACAAATATCAAATAATCCATGAATTGACTCATATCTTTACTCCAGCCTGAGTTGCAAATTACTCTTTGCTTGTCTCTCCATTGCCAGAAGTAACAGACTCTTGACTACCCCATTGCACAGCTAGCAGAGCAGTGGAGAGCCACAGGCAGTGAACATCTCGAGGTACCAATCCCAAAGCTGTTTCTTCCTCACATCCCAATCTTCTAATCTCCTCACTAAATCCAAATGAAATGGTGTGTCCAAAGGGAGATGAATAGGAAAAATTGCAGGGACAGATTTAAAAGCTTAGTCCATGCTTGCAGTTGCAGCCATAATTTGCACTTCCAGAGCAACATTTATCTACAGTGGAACAATAGTGTTCTGTAACACTATCTAAAGGCAAGAAAACTTTGAACAGCTCCACTCAGGACAACTTAACTTTGCAAAGAGTCATTCTGACAGAAAACATTTACTTTTACAGCACCATTGGCAAAGGACACTAAAGAGTTATTGTGACTAATTGATTTCTTTTGTGCTTTTGTCAGCCAGATTTGTTTATTCCTAGCATCCTGTTCCAAGCAAAGACTACTTTAAAAGATTTAAATTAGCAATGAGAGTATGGTATTCACCTGTCTATGTGGACAGCATCACCATGACCACCAAATTTTTGTCCCGACCTATCATTACAGGATTAGAAATTACTACAAACAACTGGCTGTCACAAGTTGAGTTCACAGTGGTTTCTGTTTGATTGGTAAAGGCATTGTTATTTCTAATCCTCTGAAAGGAGTTAAAAAAACCTTGATGCTGTTTTTCTTTGTCAGTGAGCAGCAGAATCATTAATACATCCTGGTAAGATGTTTTTTACTGAGTTACTCTGAAATGAAGCAAATCTTATTTCAGCCACAAAGATCTCTCAGTCAACCTTAGTGATCATAAAAACCTCTTTCCATTCACCAGCTTGGAATAACACCACCACATTGTTCCAAGGTTGCTAAATCACTGGTCAGTTCTTGACATACCCAAAATAAGATATAGGAAAGCTATTATAGCCAGAGCTCACAGTGTCCAGCACTGCGGTTCTTACTGTAAAGACATATGACTTCAACTGGAGATAATCTGTCTCTGTCCCCAGTGCTAAGATGGCAGTTATCTTATGGTAATGATTCATCTCTAAAAAGAAGTGATAGACTTTATTCCCATTGGAAAATGCTTACTAGTTATTTGCAAACCACTTCAACATGCTGCCTCTAACTTCAGAACTGAAAAAGCTTCAAAAACTAAAATAAAATGTGAAGAGGCTCAAACCATTCTATTTGCAGCACTTAAAAGCAGGATGATTTGATCTTTCATTCCCTTTGGTTTTTATTTATTTATACAAAAATATCAACTGAGTCTGAATGAAAAGTCTGACCCATGTCAAAAAAGAATGTCTCCTACCTCTGGATTTTTCTATTACAATTTAAGTGGCAAAACTTTTTCTATGTTTTGGCTTTGTAAACTCAAACTTTTAAGATTCACCCTAAATTAATTAAAAAACCTATAAACGATTTCACAACAATATTCACCAGAACTTGGACCTAAAATAGGTGACTTTTACAGGAGCAGATTTTTTTCCCCCCTTTTAATCAGACTTCAGGACAGAGTAACCTTTTAGTTTTTCTATGTTCTGCATATCCATGTTAGTTTTCTGACTAGTCCAGTGTCTGGAACAGCAAGGAAAATGAATATATTCTTTCATGTAGTTAACCATCTGTCTGTAGTAGAGAGAAAGGCAATTGTCCAGAGGACAGTGCTGCATAACATTTATTTTAAAATAAGTTCATCTCTTCCTTTGCAAGATTAAAAAATTTCTCAATCCTACAGAAATGAACGCTTTCATCCATGGCATACATACCAGTAAAAGGCATTCGAGCACAATTTTGAGCTGAAAGTCCTGCTTGGGTCATCGTGACATTGGTGATTATTATATTTGCTTAGAGGAGAACAAACCCTTTGTCAAGAGACAGATTTTAGACTGGCATTCAGGAGATATTTTCAGACAGGTAAGAGAAACCAGGGTTAAGAAACAGGAAGGCAAGTCTCTCTTCAAGCAACAACTTACTCTTATTAATGCTGAGAGCATCCCAGATGGGAGGGTTGCTGCACGATGCCCTGGACGCACAAAGGCTTGGTTGCAGCTATTATCTTGTCCTCAAGTGACTGGAACAGAAAAATGCCATTTTCTGTTCGTGGTAGCACTTTTCAAGAACAGTGGCAGCACAGCACCACAGACCATAAAGCTCTTTGCCAACATTAAATCACAAAACATGCAAGTGCAGACAGTGTTTTACCCCAGCTTCCTCACAGCACAAATTAGGGAGCCATCGAGCCCATGCCTAATGTACCTGTAACTACGTACTACACCTCATTAAAGCAATTCATGGTAAAGTTAGGCTTGTTGCTTCTGAATGACAGGACTCCAGCAGAAGAACCAGGGAAGATCTTTTTTACCCGTTAACAACAGAGGACTGATGTTTGGCATTGAATTGCTCTGAGGCCAGGGAGTAGCGACACGTTCTCCTATGGCTGTGGCAGGCTGCCTGGCCGGACTATTGTAATTCTCCTTGCATAGGATCAAGACTGTTTGGGAAGATACAGCTGTTGGTGCAGAGTAAGTCGTCAGTCTTCAAAACTGATCAAAATCAAAATGACTGCATTGCAGGACTTTGAAGGAAATGTGATCTTCCAGACAGTTAGAGAAGTCAGAGCTATGTGGATCTGGATAGACCTAGGAGGAATATAGAACTGTGGAGGTAGCTGTCTTGAAACAAGCAAGAGGAGGAGGTAAGGTTGTCCTAGGAAAACGTTATCAAGTCCAAGGTAACCACAATGCAAGACTTCTAATCTTAAAAATCCAGCTAAAATCCAGTGCTTTAGTCCCTAGAGCACACTTCTAGGACAGAAGGAGGGCTATGTCTAGCTCAGATATCTAAATCCCCTTGAAATGCAGAAAATGCCTAAATTACATCTCTTGCCCATAGGAAACACCTGCCCATTTTAAAACAGGAATATGAGTATTTACTGTCTGATTTCCTAAACATCAGGCTGATGCACAGGGCAAAAGTCATACAATGTGTTGGGACACACTTTAAACAGGATAATTTATTGACTATTTAGTTTTGTCTGAAAGCTAATTTCTGAATTCAATCTATCTCCCCAACCACATGGTCATTATTTAATGCCTGACAAACTGTGCACTATGTAAAAGCCATCATATTTCAGAACTTAAAAGGAAACTCAGGAAGTCTGTGGTATGGTGATGAGTATCTGGTCTGCTAGGAAGCTCTGTATATCATATCTCTTTTTGCTTTACTTTCTTGCTCTGAAAAGGAAAAGCATTTTGTTACTGATCTCCTTTATGAAGAGCTCAAGAACTGAAAATGATTATTAATGCATAAAGATACACCTATTTTGGCAAAAAAAAAAATAAAAAAAAAAAATTGAAGAGTTGGGCCTGTAGGTATTGTTCCATCTAGCAATTTACATCTCATTATCTTCTAGAATATTAACTTTTATCATACTGCATATCCTTCTTACACTGTTTCCTTTAGGTTGACTGTAATACAAAATCACAGGAAAACCTCTCTCATGTTTTGTTCAAGTTAATTATGCAGTAGTTCAGGGTTTTTTGATAAATTGATACTTCACCTCCATCATATTTGAACTTGAAGAGGATGGAAGAAAGAAAGATGAGATTTTTTCTTTAATGTTTTGCTTTGCAAATGAGAAAAAACATAATTATTTTGCTTCCATTCCATCTGATCCTGCTAAGGCAAACCATAAATGTCTATGCTACTGATGTTTGGGATCATAAGGGTAGATAGAGACTTTACTTCTGAAAGACTGAATTATCCTTCAAATGAAACATGGTAGTACATTTGGAGGAAAAGGACACAGGTTCTCATTCTGGTGTCCTCAGGTAGTTTTATAGAGGCATAGTTTTCCATGGTACATTGATTGTATCTCAGTATTTCTGGGTTATGTTCCTTTCACAAAGGCGTGGCCTCCATCACTTATGGATCATGCTCTTCAGTGGAGGAGCAAGAGAGGAGGTGACTGCCCTGTCCCTGAAAGCAGCATTTTGAGCCCATGGTCAGTAGCAGAAAGTGTTGATGTGCTTTTCAAATGGATCAGCCTTGTACCTTTGTGGGGAACTCTGACAAACCGGTCTAGTGCTTATGGGCTCAATCCAGCAAGAGAGTAAGCCCATGGCTGAGGATGCTGAGGGCGGACTTAGAGGAGCAAACTTTAAGCTCACTGATAATTTGGTCTTCATAAAAGGAAAAGGGTGTCAAAATCCCACTTTTCTAATTTTAATGACCAGATTCACCTGCTGGAAATCAGAACAGCTCAGCTTCTTCCGAATATGTCCTTATGCTTCTTTGAAAGGTGTTTTTTTTCTTAAAAAAACAACATGTCCCATCTCTCCTGTCTCCCTGTTTTTTTGTAAGTTTTTCATTTGGCTTGATGAAGGAAGATGACTTATAATGCTGTGAGCATCACAGTTAGCGTGATACTAATGTATAAAGACAGTTTTTCTATTAGTAATTCTCCTGGCCACCTGAGCTGTCTTTTGATGATCCTTTTTCACTTTTTCATTTTTACAAAGGTATGCGTACACATGCGCATACAAGCAGGTGTGGAAGATGGTTATCTGTATATTGAAAAATCGTTTCATTGAATTTTTAATTTTTTTCTGGAAAACATATTTTATATGCTAAATAATATTTCAGATGCTCACCATTTCCTTCACCACCCCTTTTTTTCCCACGGATTATCAGAGACAGAGGAAGCATTTCATCAGAATGGAGAACTACAAATTGGCTGTTTTCCCTGTAACTTTGTCTCTGAATCCTTTTTAAAAAAAATTAATTAATAGAAGGGGCGAAAGAGAGAGTGTGGGGGTTTTTTTTGTTTGGTTTGGTTTTGGTTTGGTTTTTTTTCACAAAACGTGCAGTCTCTTCACATACTTTTACAGACGTAGTATGTTAGAGGAGTGCAGCCTAGTTGATTATTGCTGCAGATTAATTTGACACGAAGAATGGTGTACCTTATAAATGACAGTAATGGTTTCAGGAGATGCTAAAAAGTCTTTATGTGCAATAATGAACTAACCAGAGCCCTTCACCTGCCTCTGAAAGAAAGACAATCATTATCACAGCTGGATGAACTAAGGCATGGACAAACTGAGCTGTCACTGTCACACCCAGAAACAGTGGAAAGGCTGGGACTGCAACTCCCACTGCATACTGATTTATCCAACCTGTGTGTTTCCTGCTGCATCAGTCAATAGCCCCATCTAACACACTTTCAACTTCCCACATTCAGACCCCTAAATGTTTTCCAACAGAACAGTGACTCCAGGAGAGCAGATTTTCTTGTTTAGATTTGTTGGTTCCATTAAAGATGCAAAACAAATTTAGTGGCAACAGACAAAATGAAGGATTCCTCTGCCGGCTAGATGATGTATCCTCCTGTTCCGGTGCAGGCCTTAGAGGGGAAAAAATTGTTTGTCTTTGAAATGGACCATAGCAGTAGACTTCAGAAATCTCCTACGTTTAGTTGCAGTTTGCGGTAATATTACTGCTGGGTAGCTCATTCCTTCTCTCCAGGCAGGAATGGAGGGTACTGCTTTCACAGCCTCTGTGATAAATGAGTGTGTACAAATTCCCAGATTCTATTCAGAATGGTATTTTCAAATGTAAGGTTTCCTGTTAAAAAGCTAGGCAGTTCATTTTGTCATCTCTGCTTCAACTTCAACAGAAACAGAAAACTCATTCCTCTGTTTGAAGAAATTTAATTTAAAACAAGAAAAAAAGCAATTCTCCTTACAAAAAGAGGCATTTTGTTAAACCCGAATGTTAAAATGAAACCCAAAATTAATTCAGGAATGACTATAATTTCATTCTATTATTTATTGTTACTGCATCAATTATATGCAGATTGGAGGCACTTCTCAGCGTGTATCAATGGGGAGAACACTAAGGACATCACAGGAGCTTTAGGGAAAAAATCAGACCTGGGAGAGAGCACAGACATCACTGAACCAAACTACTCTGGGTTTTCAGTTTGTGAAAACTCTTTTTTGACACTTCAGCTTCTCAATGAGATCTTGTAATGGTACAATGGAACAGCTCCACTGAAGCTGATGATGGTATCAATAAACTTGGCTGTACAATCTCAGATGAGGAAAGGCTGCAGCGGTCATTTCTGCAATGTCTTCAGTAAGTATATATGTGGTTAACTGATTTCCCCCATTATTTGCATAATTTCTGTTCACTTACTATTACGTTTATCTGCACTGGGTGTTTAATTTCCTACAAGTTATTATTGTAATATTTCTAATTTATGCAGTGTTCTAAAGGCCTGGTTTCTTCCCTGCAGTATACCAAAATAGCTCCAATTAAGCCAAGTTACAAATATTTACATCAGGTGACTGTTCATCTTATTTGGTCTTTTACTCCATGAGAGGTGGAAAAATGCAAAAAGACAATTTTGCAAAATGCAAATCTGTACATTCCTGATTCTGCACACTCATGTTGCTGCTGCAGAGCAGATGGATATCTTTCTGCACGCCCTCATATTTCATATGCTGAGTTGAAACTCCTTTTTTCCCTCTCATTTTTCTGGATATCGTGGGACACCTGAACATTTTGATTTGGCCTCTTTGCCTCAAAAGGCAAAAGCTGGGGTCTTTTGCATAGTTTTCTGTAAAACAGGTATCCGGTGCATAACCTATTTGCTTTCTATGTTAGACATTCAACAAGGATGATATGGAATAGTACTTCTACCCAAAAAGATATTGTCTGTATATTTGTATACATTGGTGAAACTAATTTTCAGAGTAACAGTATGCTAAATAAAGGTTTGGAAGACTTCAACATAAGGTCTGGTTTTCTAATTGACAGTTGTCAAGTCACTTCATGTGATCCTCACTCTATACCTTAACTTTCTTTTTTATCTACTATCATCACATGAATTGCATCTCAAAGCCGGTTGATGTAGGAATCATCTCCTAATACAATTATGGCGCAGCACACAGAGAGACTTTTCCTACATCGGAATCTTCTAATTTACTAATGAATCAAAATTTCTATTACGGTACTACCAAAACATCCTAGGTATGTTGGATAGTGACATGAGAAAAGGAGGCCTCCAAGTCTTATTTAACTGATTTATGGTGAAGTGAGCCGCAGCCAAGATGGAAATCTTTCTCTAATACTGGTCACAGCTCATTGTGCTTCCTGTTTGCTTTCTGAATCCAAGTCCTGAATCATCACCATACCTATTCCATACAACTGTCTAGAAGAGCCAAATGCAGATGGGAGGACAATTTAAAGTAATGAGCTAATCACAGTTAATTTTCTTGGTATTTACTGTAATAACATTAATTTTGATGAACCCCTCCGTTATTAATGTGAATGTCACAAGTGCTCCATTTCCACTTGGATTCCATATTAATTAACTGGGCTGTTAATCTAAAGTGTTACTGCAGGAATATAATAGAACATAACTCAGTGAGGGGGAGGGGAGAAAGGAAAAAAAAAAGATTTCTTAGTCAATGGGAAGGTATGAAACAATAATTTAAAAAAAAAAAAAATAAAAGAAACAACCCATGAAATGACCTTCTTTCAGTGATTTCTCAGACACGGTGAAGTTTCAGTGCCTTGGACAGAGCCACAGTCCCATAATGGATTCCATTTACCAGTCTGCAACTGCAAGATGATACACGGCTGGATTACCATTTGAACTCATCCCTCTTTACATGTAATGGACATAAATTGCATTTATGCTTGCTTTATAGCCCACTTTAGTGCCATCATGGAAAGGAGCTTCAGAATAAATGAGAGCAGACCCACATTTCTTAACCAGTTTTCAAAACATGGACCAACTTGACTTTTTTCTTAAGGAGTTTGGAGCTTACCTGAGTCTTCAAGTAAAGGATGACAAATCCATCTGTGAGAAGCAGTATGTCAGGATGCTGTTGCATGAGATCTGGACAGCTAATATGTCCTCTGATTTCTGTCCAGTGCCCCTAATCACCCTCTTTATGAATTTTCTGTATTGCAAGCAATGACCTGAGAACACTATATAATTCACTAACTGAGTCAGATCTGTTGTACTTTCCCTTTATGAGCCATCCCATGCCCTGCAAAGTAGATTATCCCAGATAATTTAGATACCAGAAAAAGCACTCTTCACCTCATTCATTCTATTTTTTTAAACCCAGGTTGAGTAGGATAGAGATGGATTAGAAGCAGCGCTGTGAATGTGAGCTGAAACATGTGCTATCTCCTAATACTGCAGTTGAGGTACCCTCCTCTCTCAGACTTTGGCGTTATCATACATTTTCATCGACATAATCTAAAATTTTCTCCTATTCCATCTCTGCACCCCAAGAGGACCTCTTGCTAAGCACTGCTTCAGACCCATTGTTCCTGTTCTCTGGATCCTCCTCCTGGTGGCCCGCTGAAGGCTCTGAAGACCTATTACTACTTTGTATGCTCCCATGGTATCATTGTAAACCCCTCAACTGCACCCCATGTTTGCTCCTTACTTTCACAGTACCAGAAAAACCTTTCTGGCCCTGACTCAGGACTCCCCACGTAAACACTGCCCCTCCATCTCTCAAAGCCCTGAGCCATTTCCTTAGAAGTCTATATAAAAAACCCATGTCCTGTCTCCTCTCATGTGCCTTTCTCTTCTTTTCTTGCCTGTCTCCAAGCGTCAGTCTGCTTTTTTCCTTTCTTTCTCTGGGTGCATAACCAACTATGAAAATAAATAGAAACTTAGGTATGACACCCAGACAGCTTGATCTGGTTGCCTGTTCTGGCACATTTTGGCACTCGCAGCTACTCATTGCGGCTGGCTCTGATGGTCAGCATAGATTTGTGCCTCCTGTCCTATAAAGCAAGTCCTATGCACAGCTCCTCTGTTTTCTAAAGAGAAACTTCTGCTCATGGTACTATTTGGAGTGCTGATTTTAGTGACCCAGTTAACTATTCTGCCCAAACAGAAGGTAGTCCATGTGCCACCCTCATTCAGAAATGTGTTCCGTGAGATGTCTGCCCGGAGGGGTTTGTCTCATGTTTCTCTTGAATGATTTGAAGTCCGGTCCAAATGCACACGCATGGTTGTAACTGCAGAAGAGTCCATATCACAGTTTTTCTGAGTGGTTTCTTCTCTGGTTTGAAAAATACCAGCTTTCTGCTGTGTTCGAACAGTGCCACATCTTATACAGAAAAATCCAAGTGTGTTTCGTGTCTGTCGTACACTGACTTCATCAGAACCCTGGTGGAAAAAAAAAGTGATGAATAAGTGAGAGAAAACTACAAAAGCATAATCAGTCTTATCTTGCTCTCCTGACACGTCAGTGGTGAGGAATAATAAAGACCCCTCTCCTCAGTCTCAGCCTCTAAGATCACAGACCTTGTCAGTCAAGCTTGTCACACTCAGGGTTGCTAAACATGTTAAAGTATCATGATGATGTAACAGATGGCAGGGAGCAAGACACCAAAGGAATTTGATTATATCCTAAGGAAGCTATTTTAAAATATGGCAAATGCATATCCAAATCTCATTTCACATATTCATCCTAACAGCATAATACTCTGTAACAACGCAGCAAGAACATTAGTGAAGCTCAGAAAATTAGATGTTGCAAACCGCTTTGCCCACCTCTGATAGAAGGTACTACCTATGTGTAAAATAATAACTTTGCAATACAAATGGATTTCTTAAGGAGAGAAATAAGAGCTGCCAAGCACATTAATTATTAGGGAAAAGATATAATGATGATTTTCAACTTCAGTGAGAGATAGACTGGATCAACTGAGCTGATGTCTCACTGCTTGAGTGAGACTTGATTTTACTGCTTGATGTTATTTTAAAGAAAACAACCTTCTATTCAGCATGGTCTGTCCTCATCAATTCTTATGATCCTTACAGAGTTTCACATGCCAGTCGAGGACATGGTTTAAGTTGCATATTTCCTGAAAAAGCAGAAGAGATATATCAATTTACAAGAGCCAAAAATCTGTCCCTTTTGCCAGGTTGTCCCTCACAATGACACGCTTTGTAGCATTGCCAGCTCGCATTTTTACTATAAACCTTGTTTTTGTGACTGTTTTCTGCATAGATTGCAATTGCTTGAATTCTTTGATTTTATGAGACACTCTTTTTCACCAAATGATTCACCTTAGCAGCATATAAACAGGGGAAAATCTGATTGTAAAAGACCCCATATTAATAGTCAATTTCACCCAAAAACATGCAGTTCTCACTCTTTCAGATAAAGAAATAGCAATTTAAGCTTCCTTTGTGAATGCTTTTGATTTTCAATTATTGTTTGGCATTGCTGCTTTGAATGAGCTCTTTTGGGCTGACTGGGAAACTGAGTCAAAGACAGAGCAATTACCCACAAGGTTTCAAGGGTGTCAGGACACTCAGAGCCAGCATGAGAAACCCAGGTTTATGTGGAAACAGCAAATTGCCACTCCAATGGCAGCATCTGCCTTGGTGCCTGACGGTCCCAAAGGCACTAACGTGCCCTTACAGGGGAGCAAACAAGGTGTCCCTGTGGATAAATCCCACAGTAGAGTCAACCCCTCAACTGATTAGCTGAGAATCACCACCAGAATGAGACGAAAAGTGTGTATGTTATGCTCCCTGCTTTCAGCTTTCTCATTTTGCTGCTCCATTATCAGCTACCAGAAAATGCCCTTTCTATCAGCATATTACAGCTCAGACATTGTGTAAAGTGCTGGGGAACATACTGAACATAGCCAAGAGCTTATTAATGATGAACTTAATCAATTAATAAGCATGCTTTCTATGCTCTCTGAAAGCCGGAGCAGGCATATTTTGGGCTCCAGTTCCTCTTGCTCATACTATATTTCCTCTTTACATTTGCATTGTGGGATCTCCAATTCATGGCTGCTTTATAAAATGTTTGCATATACACTAATTAAAAAGGATTTATCAGGTTGAGCTCATGATGACTGAAGGATCCTTTCTCCCTTGGCAAGGTTTGAATATTTGAATAGCTCATTAATGCTCCTGCTTTTTCTCTTTATAAGAGGAGACTGAAAAATGAAAGAAGGGGATTTGCTGTGCAGCTTTAGATGAAAGGTTGCTTCATTTATTTTTAAAGCTGTCTAAAGGGGTTAAGCTCTACTCTGATTTACACCAAAGGGCAACTTCTGACCCCTCACCAAAATAATTCCTCATTTACATTGGCAGGCACCATTTATTTGCAGGGTTTCCTCAATGTAAACAAGAGAAAAATTTATCTGAGCTTTTTGGCTTTTGAAGGTGTAAAATTGACACAGCTCTTCTGAATCCCTGTGAATCAGGAGCTGCCTTAGTTGACTTCGTTCTGATGTAAACCAGACCATCTTAGCCTTCAAATTACAGAAAAATACCCTTGTTTATGACAGCCGGGGATTTGGCCCATGAGTTAAAAAATTGCTTAGGGCTTTTTTTTTTTTACTCTCATTCTGCCACTATGCACCCCCTCCAGAGTTACTCCAGATTTAGATTGTCACAGGTAATGCCGCATTGCATCTTCAGAACTGAAGAAGAGTAGTGCCCACTGAATGATTACAAGTTTCAAAGTAGTTTAGTATGTGCAAAAACATACACATATATATTTAAAATACCTCCTATCAGTGCTAATCTTGGGTGCTTTGCTGGATTATTATCTCATGAAGATTATATCCCTGAGAGCTTTTAGTGCCCACTATGTCTTCCTTTTTTTTTTCCTCCGAAGTGCTTGAAAGATCCCGCTGAGGCAATTACACACAGTATCTCTTAATAATGTCCTCTTCCTGGCACATCATTGTTTTCCTTTATGTTTATTTCAAAAGGTTAAATTAAACAGGAGAGTAGAGATAAATCCACATTATGAATTATAAAAAGTTACCACATGCTCCTGAGAATGCCCAGAATTTTGATGGGGAGGATTTAGCGAAGCGGTACCCTGGGGAAGTCGGTGCTAGAGAAAGCCAGGATTGTTAAAGCTGGAGGAAAGCAGGGTGCATGAACTTTTCTGTTTTCAAGCCCATTTTTCTTGCACTGGGAGGCTGCTGCCAAACACTCTCCTGCTTGCTGACTCTGACAGTTCAATTTGCTTGCAGGTACCCACGTTACGTAGCAATAGAACTGAATGCCAAAGAAAGCAGGGGAGAAACCTCTAGTACTTGGGAATCTTCAGGAAAAGATTAGTGTAACACCCTTCAGGACTGGCTTTGGAGCTGATCGCCCTTGCAGCAAGTTGATCGTTAGAGAAACCTCCAGCTCTGTGACTATCTGGAATTCTGCAACATGTGTACGGAGGAGTCACGTGGGCTGGGAAAGAGCTACGCACTGCTCCGTGGGAATAGCAACAATGGCCACCTGAGTACTACTATTAAATCCCATAACCTTTCCTGGTGCTAGAGGGGTACCATACTTCTTCTGAGTGAAAATTTAGCAGGCATCCTCTTTACCACGTATGGCTGTAATGGAGACCATAGATTCTCCAGGGCACCTGAATTGCAAATTCCAAATGAACTACTTCCTAAAATACACCAGAGTGTAATATAACACCGTGGCTCCATTTCCCTCCTCCTTCTAACCAACACATCAAATGGTTTGTCCTCTAACTTCAACCTACTTACATTACCTTGCCATAAAAATTCAACCAGATCCAGTGGGTAAATATAACCAAACATTAATCAACACAGTCGCCAATAGCCCTACAGTAATATGTACTGACATAGCCTAGGGACTATTCCCTTTCACCTCTTATCTAGAGCTTTATCATTGATTCACTGTATGAAACAACGGCCATGTCTCCCGTGCCAGAAATAGTTGCATCTCAGGGATGACTGAAATATTCCTCATATAGCCATTGAGTAAGTACATAAAGCACCTTATGAGCCTTCCAGATATAAAAGGTAATATAAGGGAAATAGTAATATGCCCACATAAATATTAAGGGAAAACTGGCATTTCTCTTTTGTAAAAGCAATATCTATTCCTGACAATATTTCCTAGAATATACAGAAAGATAAAATCTGCATGCCCACATTTTATGGCTATAAAATTTCACCCGCAGTTTGCTCAGCCTCCTAATTTCCTCCTCTTCTCCCCAGTAAATCATTAAGAGCAATAGAACTTGTAAACCAGTTGTAGTACAGGACTCCCTGAAAGTCTTGTGAAAAAAGGTCAGGAAGGAGAGGTTTGTTCTGAAGGGTAAGTGGTGCGCATGAGAAATGGAGGGAAAAAGCTCAACTTTTTATACTGCAAAAAGGAAGAGTGCTGAATCTTAGGAGCAGGCAGCAGCAATGAATGTCAAGCAAAGAGAGCAATGAACTATGCTGCATATTTCTAAGAGTATGAGAGCTAACCGGCAAGTTATGCAGGTCATCATTCCTTTATTGTCGTATTTTCTCTTTTCCTATTTCACATACCACCTGGAATTGATGAAGTCTGTGGCAAAACAAACAAACAAAAAAACAATAACAAAAAAAAGGAAATAGCCAAAGCAGGGCTTTACCTGCTAGAAGGATAAAGCCAATTTGCCAGCTGGTGTAAACTGATATCTTCTAACATAAATTGGTATTACCTGTCACTTTGGAGTTCTCTACTGAAATTACAACCAAACAACTATCTGGCCCCACTTTCATACTCTGGGACACTTCATTAGAATTACCAGCACTTCCATTTCCAGATTCCTCTTTTGTCAGTAGTGTGTCATGAGGAAGATGCTTGTAATATGGAATGGGATGTGGGGTTATGACACCTAGCCGTAAGCATGTGCACAAACTGGTTTTGATTTCCATGCCTGTGCCAGGGCTTAAATCAAACAATCTAGCTTATAGCCCTGCAGAAGATGAACCAGCAAAGGTCGTGATGGATTATCTGAGTCAGTCTTTATTCAAGACTGTATCTTTCCCTAATGGCATATGCACAACAGTAGAGATGCATGCGACTAAACTGCCCTTGTCCCCACTCATTTTGGAATGGAAGAGCAGAGGGAGCTCGAGGCAGCAGTGTCCCAACCATCTCCAGCTGAGAGGCTGCACAGTCACACTCTAGCTGCTATATAAGCCACTGCCCCTGTAACAGGGACAATACATCAGGAGGTACTTAGCTGTGCCATGTGGATCGAGTAGCTGCACCTGCTTTAGCTGTGGGACTACTCTGCCATCATTGTTGGCATGGGTGGAAAGGTCCTGGAGAGGTGGAGGTTACATTTAGTGGTGGAAGCCGAAATGGTGCTGGAATTAGCTGCTGAAATTAAACATGCGGGAGATCCTGCCTCAGTGGTTTTTAATAACGTAGGTAAAACCCACTCTTCTGGGAATGAAGAGCCAGGGCTGGACTGCTTCTGCCACAGGATAGGAGTGAGGAACTCGAGAGACTTGCTGCTGCTGTCCAGGGATGAGGATGGCTACTTACGTTTCAAAGGAGGACTGCCTGCCTTTTACTTTGCATCTTTCTCAGAAAGGGAGGCTATCAGCACAACCCAACTTTTCCCTTTGCCCTGTAACCTGGGCTTTAGGGTTTTAGTGTACGCAAAAGGGGGAACTACCATTTTGCTATTTCAGCCGTCTGTTACACCAGGGCAGTACCTACTTTGCTTGAGCCTAGAGCTGCCTCTGGAGCAGTCTCTCCAGCACTACTGATAAACCTGAATGCCTTGACTCCTGTGGCTTTGCATATTAACAGGGCTATAATACCTCATAAATGACACAGTATGACCCTCCTCTTCTCATCCCCTGGGAACTCCTCCTTTGCAAAGAGATCCAAATTATTTTATTTACATATGTAGTAAAAGTCAGGTCAGTTAGTCATTTCTGAGAACCTTGTGAATTTGCTGCGTTTTACAAAACTGTCCTAAGTTTACAAATTTATCTCCCTTGGAACCAATTATTTCTTAGGTTGGATTTTAATTATATATTTTTCTTTTTTTTTCAATTCTCTTGTTAAAGGGCAGCCTGCTTCTTTAAGTATATCCGATATCCTCCAGACCTGGATTATTTAATTCTTAGCTGTGTAACTCTGTTGATTTTTGCAGAATAACTCATCACAGAATAGATATCCTCTTCAATCCATCCGCTTTATATTACACTATTTCTTCTTGCTGTACCAGTGCTGTTCTCTCATTTGTTTTCTGTGCTAACAGATTATTATTTATATCAGGCCAGAAATTTCTTACAAGGACTATTGCCCATTAAAAATCCTCATTTTTCTGTTCCCAAATTGCCCTTAAAAAAAGCTATTAGTAAGTGGCAAAATGGTCTTAAAAAGACTTGGCAATTCTGACAAAATCTGATCTATAGAAAGTCATGATGATTTCACAATTCTGTTCAGATATTTCTGGATTAGAAAACTTTGATTTTAAAATTACTTGATTTATATATTTTAATTTTATTTCCCATTACACATTTCTAAAGAAATAATTTGGAACACTGATTTTAATGTTCAGCTAGATTTTTTGTCAGAGTTTTATTTCATAAGACGTTTGTTTTTTATTTTGGTATGTACACGTGTCTGTGTTTTTTTGGTCCTATTACACTCACCTCCCACAAAAAGAACCATCAGAAAGGAATTAGGGTAAAACTAATTCCTAAAAAACATGTCTGACCAGTTGGAAAGAAACCTAGTAATAGGCAAAGATTTTGTATATTGTTTGGGTTTTATAAGCAATTCCAATTCTGCATGAATGCCCCACATCTTCTTTCTCTTTCTCTTCCAATAAAAAAAATAAGCCACATTGCTCCTTAAAAAATAGAAACATGCACAGTAAGTTTTACTAAACACCCTCAAAGCTAGAATTTTTCCTAGTGCCCTGCAGTGAATTCTTTCCTCTCACCATACTCCTCATAACAAGATAATGATTTCTTGGGTTCCTAAACTTGTCTTGATCTTTCTAATCTTGTGTGAGGCTTTGGAAGAAGCCTTGAGTGAGAGAAAACTTGAACCAGAAGAGTCCTAATATGAGGCTGCCATATTTTAAGAAAATCCTTTAGTCTTTTCTTATGTTTCATGAAAACTAAACAATTCCTAACCAAGATCCAATATTACGAAGGTGCTGGGATGACCCTGTCTGTTCTTTTCTGCACTTTAGCTATATCGCTTCTCCTGGTTTACCTGAAGCACTGTGTTTGTCTGCAAAGTTCAAAGAAAGCTTAAGTCAGACTTCTCAAATATTTCCACTGACAGGATGAAAGCCCAGCTAAAGAAACCTTCCTCATCCTTAATTCAATTAAACCGTTCTCATGGGGGGCATTCTCTGAGCTTTGGAAGAAGAAACTTAAGAGACCAAAGATCTGATCCTTCCATAGTTTCTTGATATTCATGAGTTACTGACAGTGAATTAATATTAACCATGAGTAAAAGCTTGGAAATGAACTTTAAAAGCTGCAAATTGGCTCTGTTAATGCTTAATGACAATTTCCAAAATAACAGGTGGCTGATTGAGATCTTCAGCTGTCTTAAAAGGTGATAAATTATGTTAGTTCTTCTCCAGGAGCTGTTGAATTCCCATATTACCCTCAAAAGACATGTCTTTTCCTGTTAGCTAATATTTCATAGGATGTCAGAACATTTATAAAAGGTGTCATATTGCTGAGTGGCAAATAGCTAAGAATGACAAAAAACATTAACAGTGAAGGATAATGGCCTCAAACTATTAAATAAGATCAAGTAATCATAGAAATAATTGTTTACCAAATTTCCCAGTGAACACAATGAAAGTACCATCTTTCCTAATTCAATCCACCTTTTTGCAGACACTATTTCTCCATGTCCAGTTTTATCTCTAGGTGATTCTCATCAGCTCACAATTTTGTAAATGAGGTCCAGTTCTGACTCATTTGGTGCTGCTTCTTTATAAAAATAAGGCAAGCCTCTAACCAAACCTTTAGGAATCATTCACTTCTCTGATTTAAAATTCTTTGAAATTCTTCTTTGAGGAGACCTATGTGTGAAAATCACGTACTTCCCCCTGCACAGACTGTTTATATTAGATGATTAGAGAAGACACAAGATCAGTGAGTGTCTTGAAAAGACATCATAGAGGGATTATTCAAGGAAACAAGCATCTACCAGGAAACAAACAAATCCTTGACAATTGGTGATTTGATGTGAGGAAAACACTGTCACTTTACAGTTCACAAGAAATCTGACTCCATTGATCCTGCTCGTTTTGTACTTCATAGAAGCATTAGAGCTTGTTGGGATCAATAGGAGCAACTCATATTCTACCAGTCAAAACTGTTATTCCAAGAAGCCCTTCATCAAAGGCAATCATGTTTTTCTTCAGAGCCCATTAAACAAAGAGAACCATCTGAACTAAAAGTAAAACCCTATGCCAAAGTCAGCATGGTGCAAAAATGTCAGTCATTTGCAAAAATGGTCCCAACATTAAAAAAAAAATAAGAAAAAGGAATAAAAGGACAGAACACAGAAATGTTTAGAAATGCCAGAAATACACCTTTCTCAATGATAATTAGATAGATTATGCTATGATTCCCTGACTGATAGCCAAGTGGCAGATACACTTTTTGATGGTGTGACTATATGTAGTTCTGCCTTCTGGCTTTCATTAGCAATAACAAAGATTATTTCAAAGGTCTTCATTAAAGCACAACTCAGGCCTCTTTTTTTTTTTTCTTTTTTTGTTTTTTTTTTCTTTGGGAAATCAACCCAACCCAAATCACTGATACAAACCAGACTTCCAATTGTACTATTACAGAATTAAACCTTTAGGTTCAGTAGTTATTGGGGAAGGGGTGTTAGGGGGAATCAAAATCATATTTAGAAAAACTATCCCCTCACTCTCGTCTGTCAACCATAGGTGAATGATAACTTAAGTCACTTTCTTTGGAATGAATTTCTGTAACAGTTGTTTTTTACTTTTCTGTGGTAACGACATATGACTCATACGTTGGTCTATAGTGCCAGATTCCTCAGCTTTGGTGGCTGACCATCACCAACGCTAAAGCAGGCCCTACTGCCCCCAAAGAGGACACCCCAATGTCTTCTTTGCTAGTAAACAGTGGAAATCATGCAGACCCACTGCTACAGAGGACACCACTCCTAGGTAAATGATCTCTTCTTTCTTCACCTAAAATACTTTAATCTAAAAGTTATAAACTACTGGGAGTAGTAATCTGAATAATCATTCACCTGGGACACATTGCATCTCATTAGAACAGTCTAGGTCTTTCTGCAAGAAGATGACACATTTGATAATCCTCTGAGGCCTGTCGCCTACTTTCTGGCTAATATTAGTTGAGCAGTTCTCCAATTCCATCCCTCTGGAGTTCTTTTGGAAGAATCTGCTCTTTACTCCATATGTCTAATAACAACAGATTTATTCTTGGAAAACCATTCAGAATTACTCTTCCAGAAGAATCTTCCTTGAAGACTGCCACAATTGAACAGTTTTGTTTAAAATAATTATTCTGCCTTTTTCTGCCTTCTTCATATCAGCTGTCACCTCCAATCGTATTGAAACCACTAAAAATTGTCATAAGATTTTTAAGATATGCCAATAATACTTTTTTTTTAAACAATATTATTAGAATATTTTATTCTAATCCAGTAGTTTGCACAAACCTATTGAACTATATCTTTTCTACTTTGCTGGACAATGCAGCTGGCAGTTCAAGTGGCTAAAGTAGAATGGGCTATTAGACCACCACAGACATATCATAGGCATAATAATTAAATGGAGTTGTTCCTGATCTGAACCCACTAACCAGCTGTCAGTTGAGCTAATCTTGCCTGGAAACATATCTAGGTCTTTAGACAAAGGATTTTCAGAACAGCAGAACCTATCACTTACCTTCATACAAATGGCCACTCAGTTACAGTGCTCAAAATCTTTGTCTTGCTTCTCATTCAGATATGTCCAGCTTTAAACTGCCAACTCTCAGTTCTCATTAGACTTTTTTGGATAGATTAAAGAGCCCTTTAGGACCTGGTATTTTCTCCCTACAAAGGTACTTACACAGGCAATCAACACAGCGACCTCCCAATTTGGGGTGCATGTTTAAAAGTTTTACTGCTTAATTACTGGAGACAAGCAGCCAGGGATTTCATTGACTTGAGTGACCTTGTCATGGATCAGAGGCAATGGTAGTACAGCTGAAAATAGAAGCAAGCCTTCTGGGCTCTGCTTATGTGCACTGATCATAAGCTATCTGCCAGATAATATTCACACTTTGTTGGAGTACACGATCACCAGTGTATTGCATGAGACATAATATGTTGTGGCAACTAATGGAACGTAGTTTCAGGGGAATAGGGAATCCAACCAAGAGGAAACTTAGAAGAGAGTTTGGCCATTCTGCATTGAATTCCTTCACTGCAACAGACTTCTGCTGTAATCTTGGGCACGTCACTTAAATTTGCTCTGTTCCACCTAAAAATACAGCCCTTACCATCCAGCGTAGTGAGAAGAAAAACGTGCAACACTGCGATTCACCCTGTTGTAACAGGAGTAGAAACTGCAAAAGAGTTTCAGTGCAAGGGAAGTGAAATAGCCTTTGTAATCCAAATTCGCGATATCTGGCTGGATCAAATGCCACCGCTCCGACTGTTTGCATCACAAAGTCTGGGTTGCTGAAAGTGCATAAATATGAGACCCCACTTTTAATTAAAAATAAGTGTTTCAATCCTTATGTCAGGAACATGCGATCCATAACAGCTTAAAAAACAAAGCAATATTAATACAGCAATATTAAATACAGTTTTCAGTTTCATTTGCTTTTTCCCTCTGGATCAATTTTTGATGGATATGTTTGACTATACCAGTCCCCAAGATAAAAACCCCTGAAGATCACCCACAAACAACATTTGGTTTTCAAATGCCTGTTACTGCTGAGAGTTTGTTCCAAGTGAGGACTTGTAATAGTACTTCAAACTAGGGGTCTTCAGGTGTTTATTTTATTTTAGGTATAGTGATACTATTAATATTTAAATGTTTCTCCTTTGCTTGGATAAATCCCATAGAATTTTGGTCTTAGTTTCAGACTGGCTTTGGTTCATTCATTGTCTCTGAGCTTAGACAGCATTACCTTCAAATTCATGTCCTCATGGACAGGGCAGAGGATTCTGAAAATGCAAGTTAAAAACATATAAAAAGCAGATTCTGTATTTTAAAAAAACCATCCTTATTAATCAGAGATGTAACTATTTTGATGGGCTGAGTCTGAAACAGTGAAAGAGGCAAGGTTGTTTATTTGTTTGGTTTGGTTTGGTTTTGAGAGTGCCCAACAGCAAAAAATAAGCTTCTAAGATGCTAAAGCTTGGATTTAGAAAAACGTAAGTATTTTTCAGATACATAGATGCTCCATTTAAATCACATATTTATTTTTCTATCCAGATTAGGCTTTTGAATATCCTATGTTTTTCTAGGCTAACAAACCCTATGCTGCATTATGTAACTGCTCAAGCGTGTCTCTTTAATGGACAAGATTTACTTCAAATAATGACTTCCTGGAGAAAAATGGCTTTAAACAAACCCTCATACAACAGCTGCTTCTAAATTTCAGCTGAATTGTGTCTCACACTCCACAGCACTGAGTGGCCAGGCGTGAAGGAGTGACTGCCTTCTCCAGCGAGAGCCCTGCAGTTTGTCTGCTGCCTTAACTCACATTTGTATACCCAAGATCACATTTTAGTACTAAGCAACAGCTTCCTCCTCCCTTGTCTGGGCCATAGTCATGCCATTCCTGCACCTAGGCAGAATGATGACATTCTGCTATTTAAGAGGGTTTTGTTACTCACCATCTACTGCTTACTTTGTGGCAGTGTGGCTTCAGCAGTCTGCCCTCCGGTGATGTTTCAATTAGAGCCGTGCATGCACACAGGCATGTGCATTTGAAAATTGGTCATGTTAGATAAGAATTATGAAGCACGCTAGGTATCGGATAAGCTAATTATCTTAAAGCAACCATGAGGGAATCTCCGCAGAGTTGTGCACCCTGCCAGCTGTGTCCCAGCATGAGCCGATAGCTCTCTGCTGGGGACCATCAAGGCCTTTTCTTCTGGGGACTGGAAAGTGCTTTACAAATGATAATCAGCTGCAGATCACAGCCATCCCTAGGATGAAGCCAGATATTAGCAATCCTCTTCTGAGCTCCGACAAACAGAAACCAAGTGCTTCCATAAACTTCGTACTGGTCATATAGAGGGCAGAAGCAGGAGTGGCCCCACTGCAGGATGCTCCAACTTGGGAAGGTGATTCCTTAGCTATAAACTGGTGGCTCTAAGGGTGTTTGATCTTCTCCAAGTGAAATGCATGCACTGTAAGAACGGCTAGGAACTTACCAGGAAAACAAGGCACAACAACGTGACTCTGATGCATTACTGGAGAAGCTTGGCTTGATGAGGTATCACACCCACAGCAGTGCAAAGCCTCTGAAGTGGTATGCCACAGTTTCCATCTGTGACAGGAAGAAAAAGGACCTTCTGTCTAGTAACAGTCCCCACTGGGTATCTGATAATTCAGAAAGCTGTAGTGGTGTAAACACACATTTTGAATCCCAAGAAATGTATTTTTTACAACAGGAGTAAATGGACAATTATCACCTTTACCTGCAGTAACACAGGCAGCTGGCAGCACGGGAGGAGCAGAAGCTTTTTTTCCTACACCAGTGCTCTAAGGAAAGGCATGTACTGTTTGCAACTACACAGGAGGGGAAACCAAGGATTTACATCAATAACTCTGCTGTTTAAAGTTGTCATTAGGTCACATGGGTAACAACTAACACCATTTTCCTAGTAATGGTTTGTGTCCAGTTGATTCTCTGGGCACTCATAAGTGTTTGTAACAGGATATTCCTCCTACAGATTTTTGTACATTTTTTTTCCTGGTTCAGAAATGGAAAATGTTTGACTTTTCATTTAGAAGCACCTGCTCTCACACTGGTCTTGACAGCCTCGTTAGCTATACCTGAACTGCAAAGAGATCATTAGGGCTCGAGCAGACCATGGGGTGAACCTGCCCTCTGCTGCAGACACAGACATTCATCAGAGCTGAATGGGGACAGACCTGAAATATAACATTGCTGTGGTGGTATTTTCCCTCTGATCTCATTTCCATTCATTCTGTGATCAACAGATGAAGACATCTTGTTTGTTGTTAGAGGAACCCATAAAAAAAAAAAAAAAAGAGTAGAAAGTATCTTAAAATTTAAATAGTAATCTTTGCCATGGTCATAAAGCTGTGATAAGTTACAACTTTGTAATTCTAGTTGCCTCCATATTTCATCCATAAGCATTTATGTTTTCTCAAAGCACTACTAATAGAGCAGATGATTGGAAAAAAAAAAGCTTTTTTCACAAAGAGTGCTTGTAATTTTAAAAGATGTTCCAATATGGAAACTGGGAAATGTAGTAGTCATTAATTCATTCAGATTTCTCTTGATTATTTCCCTATGAAAGTATAAATTTTAATATTTTTTTATGGTGGTAAGGAGGAGGACGAGAGATATGGTATACATTTTTCTCCCATGATTCTTCCACTTTTTCTGTCATCTTTCATCTTGCTACTGAAACAGAGGAAAGGGGACAGGAAATATGCAGAGAATTTTTAATCTAGGGAAAAAGGCTATTTCTGGGGAGGGGTAAAAAAATTAAGCCCTAAAAAATGTTAAATGGGTGTTTTGCAATTTGACATTTCAGGCTTTTATGTCTATTGCTGTAGGGTAAACACTCAATAGATAATGTATTGGAAACCTTTGTCAAGCATAAATCTTGAATTAGTAAGATACAAAGGTCATGTATAGATTTAAATAGAAGTTCTAGAGACTATAGAAATGGTGATTATTTGATTTTTAGGTTATAATAGTACTGTGACCTATAAATGAAAAATTAGTCACAGAGATTTATTATCAGTTTTTAACTGTAAAAAGGTTACAACTTGCTCAGTGAAGGTGGAGGTCAGAGTTAAGGCAGTTTGTAGGATATTAAATTAAGAAAACAATCACTCTGAGGTTAATGGGAGAGAAAGATCTTTTCATCTTGGGATTGTATTAAAAGAGGCAGAATGAGAAACCAAGTAGACAAAAAAGAAAAAGACTTTATGAAATCCAGTGGGAAAAAAACATAAGGGAAATCAGTATCAGGAATGACTGAGAGATGTGAGCACTTCTGTTCCTGAGTGTAGCCATTGCTTGCTTGGTGATCACACTCCACAGTTTCTCAAAAAATTGAGGTTGGAGATGGTTAGCCTCAGAAACGTGATTATCAGTAATGGGAAAGCATTAAGAACAGACTACACGTAATGAATAGAAGGAAACACTTCCAGATGGTGAAATTAATTAGAAAGTGAAACATGAACATGGGGAATTTACAGGGGCCTCATAGTAAAGGTCACTGAACATAGGACCAAACCAAGCATGGCAGATACCTGCTGAGGGATTTTTTCATGAGCAGCCGTGGTTTGCTCTGTTGCTCCTGAAGAACCAGTTTTTCTTTGAAGGGTGAAAATCTACACAGAGTTGATATCAATAGCCTATTCCTACCAACCCTACTTAGATTCACCAAAGGCCCCATTTTCTTTAAGTATCAACATGTAGGCAGTTCAAATCATTTATTCAGCACAGCTGATACGTAAACATACGCTAAATGCAATTCACCAGAAAGGACTTGGTTACTTTGTATGTATAGCAGATGTTTTCAATTGCCAATCCTTAGATTCCCAGAACATGGGGAGAAGTTAGATGTCAAGTCTGCTGGAGATCAGCAAGACTCTTGTTTGAACTATTCTGTAGCAGAGTGGGTGCTTTTTCTGCAGCCTAACTTACGGTGTGAACACAGAACATGATTTATTCAGAAGCTTGTTCTTAGTGAGCGTATACGTACCAGGTGAGAAGTATCTGAGCGAGGCAAGGTACTATAATATGAATACAGTTGTTTTCTCATCCTGCCATTAAACTCATAATAAGCCCCAGGCCAACTCTGCCTCAAGTCAGAATGATACCTAAAGTCTTCTGATGGCAAATGACACTGCACTAATGCACTGCATTATTTACTTTCCTGGGGGTGGAAAGGGGATATACAAAAGCTAAAGATGTTCATGGATTAACAGGATATCCATCCCTTTAAGTACTCTGTGTTTACTGGGATTTCTGGGAATGCTTCTGAAATACAGTGATTTCCAGCATTTGTTTCCTGCACAAATAACGACTTACTTTCTAAAAAAACCCCACACAAACAAATGAACTATACCGTGAACTTCATGTGGAAAGTGAATATTTCTCCACAATCAGAAACAAAGATTTTGGGGGAGAATCTAATGATTCTGGGAAAAAATCAATCATTTCAATTTAGTTTCAACATACAGCACCTTTATTGTATATTGATTTTCTAGCTTCACCATCAGCTTCACACCAGAAAGTGAGATAGGATGGTGACCCTTGCCTCTGCTTTACCACTATCAGCTTTTACAAAAATCCATGCTGTGCCACATCACTGAAACAAATACTGTATACACATGGTTTCAAGAGAAACTTTATAGCTGAAAAAATAAATGACTTGGTATTTTATTTCTAAGGAAATTTTCTCTTTAGAGCACTACATTTTATCTGCATGGTTAATACAATAATGGCAGTGTTACGCTTCTTGGTGAAAGGATTAATTCATTCATGATTTTGTAGCACGAAGAGGTGACAGAAAATACAGTTTCTCATTCCTGAGAAACTCTTAGGACTAAAACTGGTGGTATGAGTGGAGGGATTCTGTCCTGCTAAAAAGCTGAAAGAGATCATTCAGACACATGCTTGTGATTGCCAGTATGAACAAATGCATTCAGTTCACCATATTCATTTCCATTCAGTTTTCGAATGAGAAGTATTTTCAACTGTTCACTTTCCATTCTGCATCCTTCCTCTCCATTTGAACTCATGGGACAGGTCATTTGTTCTTTGCTCACCAAAGGGTTTTCATGACTGAAAACCATGTGTCTTAACCAATTTGGAAACTTAGTAAACCCCTTTACACAGCAAGTAAAGAGTTTGAATCCCAAACCAAGCCCTCCCCAAAAGTTAGGGTTGTTCTTAATCTGGGACCTGAATTTGTCCTGCCAATAGCTTCAAGTGATGCAAACCAAATTTTGAAGTAATTCTGAATGAGTTAGTGAAAGCAGGCTGTAGTCTTGCTGGCTTGTAGATTTGGAATAATCAAAACAAAATTCCTTCTCCAGGCAGGCAAGAACTCAACCAAACTTAGTGAGAAGTCACCAGCCCAGTTACCAGCAAGAGAAATGCTGTCTTGAGAGATAAGAGATACATTAGAGTACAGTAGAACACTGCAGGCTGCAAGGGCAGTCAAACTTTTATGTCCAGAAAGAAAAAAAAAAGGTGCCTCCTGCACGCTGGAGAAAGTTTTAAAAGGTTTAAGTTGCAATAGAAAAAGCATTATGTATTTCACGTACACTTGAAAAAAGACAACTTTGTGGCCAATATTTTATGACCAGAGACAATGTGGAAAAAGAAACAGTTAACAAACAGCCAATATAAATTTAAGGCAGATAAGAGAGTTTTAAGCAAGGTGGTGGCCATCAGTGTACCTGAAGGGATGCAAAGGTGCTCCTTGAGAGCCAATCTGACTGCTATTGAGTTATGTCTAGAACTGAGAAGTCAAAGCTAATATGTGAGAATAGGAATTGTGCAGGGTGCCTGTAGTTTCATGGAAAAAATAAAATTTGCCTCTGATGCCCACAGTGAAAGCCAAAGACAACTCTTCCTGTTTTAGTTGAGTTCTAGAAATAACATGAATCAGTTCATGAAAGTTAGTTGTTACCAGCTGTCAATCACTTCTCTTCAGCTGTAGTGGACAGATATAAGGCTAGACAAGATTCTCTTTACATTTACATCTGTTATACACCAATTTGTTTTTCATGAACTGACTTACGAATTTCTCTGGTTGAATAGAGTGAAATGGGAAGAATCATCTGGTGCACCTTGGTCTGGGACACAACTGCTGGAGGACAAATATCTTGACTGCACATTTCCTAAAATGCTAATCAACCTGCTGAGTTCATAACCACTCACCAGGTTTTAATAGTAATTTTGAGGAGTAAATGCAGTAAAAAATGACTACAAAACAAAAAAAACCCAAACCAAACACCACCACCAAATTCTCTAGGAAGCAGTTCTATGGAGAAATAGTAAAAATGTGCCAATTTCTGCAGGACTTGGCTACAAACTTTGTTGATGTCACACCAAAAATCAGATAATCCATTTATTGCCATGTAACACAGTGAAAGGTTTCCATCAGCCACATAGTAAAACTGCTAAATTAATGGACACGTGAAAGACTTTGGCAAAGATTTACTTGCTTTATGCTCTTAGTAAACTTTCTCACAGTTTTCCCAAGCTCAACATTTTCCTCCCAAATGATCATGACAGAGGTTACTCTTATTTCTAAGAGGCTTGTGCCCTGTAAATCACTTCTTTATGGGGGCTAAAACAGAATTTGCTCAAAATCTCCAACAAACTTTCTCCTAACCAGACAGCAACACTTTGGGAGTCATTTCAGAGTTTTCTGCCATTATTCCTCTCCAATTCAATACCTTTTGGTAATTAAAAGCTAGGTGAAGAAGAAAAACAAAATCTACTGATTTTTAAGATATTTGTATTTTCGGGACCTACGACATGATTGTTGAAAGCTGATGTTGACAATACTAACTCCTCCAAAGGTGCGTGACTAAAGCAAATGTTGCTGCAAATAATCTTCGTATGTGAGCAAGCCAGGATTAGAAAAAGAATAAGAACCAAGATATGTAAAGTAACTAATGGCCTAATGCAAGGTAAACTTGATCTTTCTGCTTTCTTTTCTCAAGATATGAAAGTGAAAAACATTTACGTATATTAAAGAATTGCGAATTTTAAGCAGTAAAAATAAAAAAAAATAGATACAGCTGATACTTATTACGTGACCCTTACGTGCGTGCATATATTTATGTACGCAGACATATAGATATATGAACAGACATTAAATTTGGAGAAACTGAATAAAACACACTAGACAGGCAATAGGCAGACAGATTTCATGAGTGATGGGAAGACTTCTCCCTGTAGCTTTGAATCAGTTTGAGTTTGTTAGAGCATAAACACCCAATCCATTTTCAGGGTGAGAATGAAGAACGAAGGGTGAAAAGAAAACTTGCAAACATGGAAAAATTAAATGGAGCTGACCAAAAGAGAATAAAAGTCTGGGGTAAACTTCAAACTTTCTCTCCTATCGAGCGTAAAAGACACAATTGCCCCAGGCCTCTCTATTTGCGAGACAGACACTTGTGTTGCTGCAGATTTTGGAAGTGTTATGGCCTGGGGTAAATCTTTCAGTAGGATGAACAATCACTGAGCAATTGTCTCAAAGGTTTGCCAGCCAGCCAGATTTGCTTTCAGCAGCATGTACAGGGATGTCTAACTTACCTGTGATTGTTTCTAGCTCTTCGGCTTTACAGTTTTCCTTTTAGCAGCTGGACCTCTCTCATTTGAATTTCAGCCTAATTAGGCTACATGATTTTGACAATCTCTATCCATTCCTATTATTGCAAATGGGCCTCAGTGTTACGCAAAAGCATGCCCATGTCAAAGAAAGGAATATTTGCTGTATTTGCTTTACTGGAAATTTTACTGGCTTATACATGATCTTAAGATTGGCTCAACTAGTAGATCACCTCTACCTTCTTAGCCTGAAATCTGCTGGTCAACTTTATGCTTCTGGAAGCTTTGTTGTACATCTGGGCAGGAAACTGGCTTGATCATTTTAAAATATTCACTTTCTGGAGGAAAAGCACAATCTGAACAGGTTTAGAGCCATTTCATATAGCTGAAAATCAGAATCCAGCTGGTGATGGATGATCCATAATATTGACCTAGGTGTACCAGCAGCAGCTTCTGCAGACTTTGGATGAAGTTTGTACCAAAATTCTCTTTGTACACTGAGCAAAACTGAAGGTGGATAGATGTGTGGTGTGGCAGAAGAATGGCAACAGGAAGCCATTTAGGATGTGTCTTTGATTACTTGTCAGAACAGGTTCTTTCCTGAGGAAAAGTTAGTCAATTAACTGAGCATGTAAACACCCTTATATGACCAATAATAAAAAGCACTAATTTTTATTTATTCAAAACAGTATGCTGAGATTTACCTAAAAAGAAAACCAGACCAAAAAAAAACCAACAGCATTGAGCCTTACACTAATAGATGTGGTCTTTATTCATAATGCAGAATGAGACTAGGATCCTTTACAACATGAGTGCAAGTGTTAGCCAAAGAAAAGCTCTTTTGCATAATTTATTGCATTCTGTTATTAGTCTTTAATATTATTCTGGTTTTGTAAAGCAATCACCTTGCATTTGGCCAAGCAAGCGTGTAATAAAGCAAGTGTATAATAACCCAGACTGTATGCCTTTGCTTAGTAAAGCTTTATTTGTTATTTTATACATACTGTGAGTTAACCACAGTAGCCTGAAACAGTCTGTTGGCCACTTTATCCTGTCCAAGATTCTAGCACTCCTCTCCCTTAAAACCCTGCCTCATTAACCTGCCACATTTGCATATAAGGGCAGACATCAATTCATGTAGCTCAAAATAAGAATCACGTTTTCATGACAGATCATTCAGCGTATTAATGTACAGTAAGTGGGAATACAGGCAAACAGTCTGAGAGTACCCACGAGGGAGAGTTGTTTGGAACAGCTGTAACTTGATTATTAAAAAAAATAAAATTTAATGGGTATGGAAACATAAAAGCCACAAAGACTAGAGGTTTTTTTATGCATAAACAAACATTGGGAGCCTTGACGATAATTAATGGCCTTCCATGTGTTCCTGTGTGTTCTGTTTAGCAGGTGGTGTTCCATACTTAGACTTCATCAATGGGATAACGTTCTTCTTAAATAAAAAAGATATTATCTGAACAAATAACTGCTACTTCCATGCGGAACTGGCTTAGTAGGCTAAGCAGCAGGGGTGAAATCCTGGCACTATCAATGCAGTACACATTTACTTGTACAGTTTACAAGAAAGGCTGCCACGGGCTACATAAAAGAAAGCTTCTGAGTGGGCAGTCTCTTATGTTCCCAGGTAGGTGTTCAGCAGCAGTATAATCTAGTGAGGCAGATGGCCAAGTCTTCATCCAAGAACACTGTATTTTAACTGGCTGGAATTAGGAGAAATACAGAACAATTTTTACAGTCATTTGCAGTATAAAACTATCTCTAAGTCCAAACTAAACTCAGAAATGTTTATTGACAAACATGTAGAAAAAGAGTTATTCTCTTTCCCAGAAAGTTTACTGTCTGACTATGCAGGAAAAAGGATGAGACAAAATATTTGGTGTATTTTGCAGGTGCAAGAAATATATAGAAAACTGAAGCCAGATCTGCTGAATGCTTATCTTGTCTTATAAGAGCAGAACACTCTTTTCTTACCAACTATACTACTTAAGGGATGTATTTTGATTGAAATGGTTGTAATCAGGTGCAGATTTAGACTCAAAAGCTTTGCAAAACTGTGCTTAGAGCGAAAATGGTAAGTAGTTTAGCCAAAAGGATCAGTCATCCACTCGTTTCTAAGTTTCAGATGTCTCAAACCATCATCCTAAGAAGAGAGGTCTGCTCTTGTGACTATTGATTATATATAGTCACAACTTCTGAAAACAACTGTCAGGAGGAAATATTCTTTTCATCTTATGTTGCTTTGTCGTCTGCTCTCTGATGAGCAATAACTTTGTGCTTGAAAAGCTCAGTGTTCCCCCAAGCCCCATGAGTTAGTTGCAACTGGCCGCATGATCCAGTCCAGCAAGTCCAGCAGCCAGCACTCAGTGTTCCTGATACCAGAGTCCCTTCTCCTTTAATAACTCCCCTGTCACAACACCACCCACCCACACAGCTCTGTTCAAAAGATCTCTTGTCATAGAAAAATTGGAGTCGGCAATCTCAACAGCTGCTAATGAAGCTGCTTGGATGGACTTGCCAAAACAACCAGTTGCTTCTGTTATCCATCACTGAGCTCATTGGTTTTAGCTAATCTTCTGCATTAGAACTGCTGATGAAAACTCAGCAGTTGCCAGGGAGCCAACATTTGGGAGAAAGCTGAGTAGTTTGATTCCGTGTGTTTAAAAATAGGGGGAAACCTAGCCAGAACCATAGATATGTAGCAGAAATCCCCCAGACTGCGGTCATGGCACATGGTTGCATCATGTATGTTCTATAGCAGTGGTTTTATCAGAGACTGCATTTACTTATTCTCAGATGAGGAACATGGAGAAGCACCTATTTACATGGCTACTAGGAGGAGTGGTGATTCAATTGGACATAAATAGGCGGAATAAAATCAGAGATTGTTCATTGGTACGGTGACCATTAGCTGAAATCAATTGCTGCCCGGTCTGCATTTTCACTGCAAGCTTGTCTGATCCTAGTAATGGGAAGGGGACTGGAAACCCAAGTGCTTCTGTGATTTGAAACCCAGAAGTGTAAACTAATTAAAAAAAAAGCCAGATACTGTCATGAACAGATTTTAGTTTTATTTTTTTCTAGTTAAAAACATTGGTTTTCTAGTTTGGCTGGAACTTCAAGGAGAAATTAGGAGGGAAAAGAAAAAAACCTCAGAAGATAATGTAAGCCTGTTCTTAGTGGAACTACAGTTGATATATTGGTGACATCTTAAATCGTGATTTAAGATGAGCAACTATAGTCTTCCTATATTATAGAATTTAATCCAGTTTCTTAGTCTTCTATCCAACATAGGAGCTATGGGATATTTCAGTAGATGTTTTTTAGTTTTTGGACTGACACAGAAAATGTGAGAAAAAAGATGTGGAGGGAGTTCTTAAAGTTCAAAATAAATAAGCGTTAACTTCTAAAGAGAAGGTACTGGTCTTGCTTTCCTTACTATTGATTAAGTAAGGTGAGTGCTATTGCTTTATCTTTTATGTTACCTTCCAAGACCAAACACTTCATGGGACAGAGGAAAAAAATGGTTACACTAAGCAAACTCCTCACTGATTCTAAGCAATACATATAGATTGTAAAAAGAAAACTAGGTTTTTACTTGCTTTGCTTGTCCTCACATTGTCAGAAATGAAATTTTCATTATTATTAAAATGGTAAAGTTTTATACCAAATGAGGTATAATTGTGCGCTTTTATATTTTGCTAGGAAAGAAAAAATAGCAGATTTTATACCCCCTTATATATTGTTCAAACTTTTCATACACACACACACAGAGTTTTTTCCTGTTTTGTCCTTAGTCAGATAAAGGAATATATCTTTCACCTCTCACCCAGTTTTGCATTATCCAGTGTACTTTAAGGATGAAGAAAGCCACAACTTCATCAGTTGTTTTACCAATGCTATGAAAGCAGCTGATATACTACAGTCCCAAAGGCACAAAGGTCACTTCAGCACTTCCCAACAGAGCAGTTAATAACAGCCAATTCTCCCCCAGTTCCCTTCATTTTTAGGAGACCACAAATAATCTCCCTTAGCTGTCAAATCAATACCTCCTGCTCCACAGTGCCAGCTTCATGCCAAACAGGGTGTGTATGCCCAGCAGGGGTCTAGGAGCTTATTGCCAACTTCAAGCTAGGATAATCTAATTAATTCACCTCTGAGACCACAATGTAAGTTAGGGACTGCTTGGTTTGACTTTACAGGATGTTCTCACAGCTGTCTCCCCCTTCGCAATCTGTTTCACCTCAGAACAAGAGAAGTGCAAGGCTAGCCAGTGTGCATGCTGAATTATGCATTCAAATTGCTTGTGCTTAAACACCTAAAAAAAAATCTTAATCGCGTAATTAAGCCAGAAGCTGCACAATGCATCTCCTTAAATCTTAACTTCCAGATCACTCTCTCTTTCAATGAGCCAGCGGTGTGACAGTAAGCCCAGAGTATAACTAATGTGACAGGAGATTTGGTGACATGATAACTTCTCGCTTTCTCATTTAAATCACCTCACCAGACATTGGTCAGGGAAATCTCTTGACATAGCAGACCATAGGAAACACCCACTAGGATAAAACAAATACCAGTGTGTATTCTCATTGTGCGTGTGTGCTAGGAGAACAGGCTTTAACTAAAATCTGTGGTCCCCAGAGGTCTTACCAGCTTGCTCACAAGAATGGTAGAGGTCCTCCTTGTTAGAGAGGTAATGGCCATTTTCAAAAAAAGTGTGAGGTCCTGGTTTCAGTTACAAGTCAGGAACACAAGACAGCATAATTCCCTAGATGTTTATCCTGTATTTTCACACAAAATTAAGATTTTTTTTCAGAATATCAATAATTTATTTATTATTATTTTATTGTTTTGTGTCCAGACTGTTTTGTGACTGTTCTATGTCAGTGCATGTTCTGGAACTGAGTAGGTCATTCCAAAATGAGAAATGTATTTTTGTTTTCTTCAAAAACTTAAATTTGTGTATTTATGTAAAGCTTTGATCTCTACAATAGATTTACTACATATCATGTTTCTTTTGCTATTCAAATTTCGTGAAGAGTGGGGAAGGCAGGCAAATAGTACAACTTTTTTCACTGAAATAAAAAAATATATATTCAGAGTTTTCATTTTGTGGTTATCACTGCCTCTCTCCTAATACTTCTCTATACTAGGAAAAAAACCCAACCCAAAATTCAAGAGTTTTCTGTCATTTATATCACACATCATATACTTACGTGTGTTCATAACACACATATGTCAGTTGCAGTTTATTGTGCAACAATGGCAGCTGTAAGTAGTGTGAGTGTGAGCTCCATCTCATTATGCTTAGCAGCAGTAATGAAGCAGTCCAAGCATTTAACTGTCTGTCTTGGCATCAGATCTGAAGGTTGCTTCATTCCCAGCAAGACTCAAGGGAAGAAAATGAGACCACGAAGTGCACCATGCAAGAAGTCAGCGCTTTGCACTTCAAGAAGGGAAGTTTGCAAAATGGTGCTTTGTTCAGATCAGGCTCTTCCACCACACATCGGACCTGTCCTGCCAATCACAGCTCCGAATGGTCCCTCTTGTTTTTCTTTCTCCCATCACTCCTTTGCAGAGTTATGCTACTAATTCTTCTCTCCTCTGGGATTTCAGCTGCCAGCTGCCCAACCCTTTTGGAGCGTTTCTGGAAAAACTATTGTTTATTGCAGGCTGAGTATGCTGTTAGAAGGCACCTTCCGCAGACACCGTTATCTTTGAAGCCCTCTGCCATGAGATGTTTGGTGTCTGTGTGCTTGGCTTGGCTGTCACAACATCCCCCACATAACTTTGTAGCCATCACACAACTGTACATGAAAGTCATATGTTCCATATATATTCATGACAATTTTCTAATAGTACATATTATGTGGTTTGATAATTGAGTGCCATGTGTCAAATTTCTGGGTATCTGATGGATTGAGATACCCAAAGGGGAAGCTTGTAGAGGGGAGGGCCTGGGATCAGACTAAGCTTCTTAGCTGGATCTAATCCTGAACTGCCTCTGCTCCTCCAACATATTCCATTTTCTTCCCTGCTTTTCTGTCAAAGCTATTTTCTCACAAAAGCACAACAAAGTCAGGCTCAGAGAAAAAAAGTGGCGATACTTGCATTATCCTTGGGAGCTGGCATAAGGGGAGACAGGATGGGATGTGTGTTGGAGACTAGCTGTGAATGCAAAAAGCAGAAGAAAAATTGACAGAAAGTCCTTGATGGAGAAGAGAAACCTTCACAGTTTAAGAACTGAGACTCAACATTTATCCACTGCCCCTGTTTTTTTTTAAACTTGGATTTCTTTTTAACCATTGGTTCAAACCTAAAGTAGTTTATTAGAGAATTCAGACCATGCTCCTGGGTTTCAAGCCTGTCTGTAGTGATTAACTAGGACAGCAGAGTCAGGGCCAGGACAGGAACCCCCTGGTGACCACATGAACCTGGCTTTCTTATCCCATTCAGATGTTAATGGGATGCACAGGACACTAATCTGCACTCCTATATCATGTTAGTAAATCAAAATGCCTTGTGACAACATGAATACCCCATAGTATTGGTGACTTTCTGAAATGTCTCGTTAGATCTTCGTAGCTGTGTAAATTAAGCAGGGTTAGGTCTGGCAGAAGTGGACACGGCTTCCCTGAATGCTGATTGCCTGTAGCCACAGCAGCAACACTGGAATGCAGCATCTTTGCAGCCGTTTTGCTGGTTTCAAGAGCTATCTCATCCAGGTCAGACAGATACGTGCATACATGCATTGAACATGTCCATGTGATAGAAGGAATTTAAGGAAGAAATGAAACAGTAAGGAAGTCAGTCTGATGGATTGGCCTCTAACATTGTTCCTCCATCCTTTGCAGAGACCTGCCACAATCCTTCAAATCAGTCCTGTCTTGTTTTTTTATTTCCCCCAGTCAGCTTTGTCTTCCTAAAAGTCTTGACAACTCATTTTGCAATGCAGATCCCCAGCATTTTATTTACCCATCTAGTTAAGCATCTGTTTTGACAGTTAAATATTCATTCCTTGACAGAACAATATTAAAGGACTCCCACAGAGACCAGGTTGACTTAAGTACTCTGAACTTACCCTAGACTAACCCAACCCTGATGTGCATCAAGTCAAAAAGTCCTTTCAGTTCCAGCACCATGAAGGGGTTGGGGGAACAGCTGGAGTTGCAGCCACTGAACCTGAACCATCTTGAGTAGATTTCAACTTGAACCTCTTGAAGAACTGAAAAGCAAGTGCACTACACTAGAGACGGGTCTACAGGTAGGGAAGGTGTCTGAGTGAGCCTGGGGGATGGTTTTAAGCACAGAGAGTGTATCAAGGATGGTCCAGAGTCAAAGGGGAGGATGGACTCACTCCCAGGGTGGAGGCTGGAAGTGAAAAGAAAGAATAAGTAAATGGGGCAAACCCATGTGTGATCCACACCAACATACTCCACCTCTCTTTCCCTTTCTAGTGACTTTAAAATGAGCTATGAACAGCCCTAAGCAGGAACAGATTATAAACACTTGTATGCTACCTTAACTTATATAAGCATGTGTGTATTTTCTTAAAGTCACAAGCTCAGTCCTCTGATAATACTCCATTATCATGAGATGGGAAAACACAATGCTTTTTTTGCCTATATAAGCTTGTGTCATTCTGCAGCAGGGAATATAGGAATAGCTATAACACTCCTGATAACTGCAACGTGTTGCACAGTGTCCCGGTGTTTCTTCTTCTATCATTGCTTTGGTATAAACTCCAGAAGCAGCCTTTCCTCCTCTCTTATGGTAAGTGTTTGACATGAACAGCATGGCGAATTACACGGTGTCAGTAGGTAGGCATTTTTCATAACTCTCCATTTAGTAACCAAGGGCTCAGCAAGTTTGGGGATAAATAATTCCAGGGCTGGTGGATTATTGATGTTCTCCTACCAAGGAGGCAAGCAGTTCGACAAAGTAAATGGTCCTGGGCCTTGGCTGCGCTGCTAAAGATAGAAGAGAAATGTCTCAAGAAAAATGGGAGTGTCCTGCTGAAAATGGCTACCACAGCAGCAAGTCATCATGAGAGATGAGCCCTTTCCTCTTGTCAACAAAACGAATGGTACAGGTGGCTTGGTTTAAAAGGGAATCTGCACCACAGGGTGAAAGATTTTCCAGTTGAGACGCCCAATTAAGAGAGGTGACTGAATCATTTAACATATTTTAAACATGGATCCTCTGTTTCCCTTTTAAAAGGGTTGACAGGTAATTAACTATAAAACCACTCACCGTTTCCTGTCAACGTAGATTGTGACATGGTAAAGTTCTTGTTTTAAATTAGGAAATAGATAGACGATGGGGTCATGAAGTGCAGTTCTAGACTTACACGTTCAGTTCGCCAGCTCAGGCAGGAATTTGGCTTGAAGGATGAATCTGAATGTTGGCATCTTCTTTTAAAAGTAGAGGAAAGCTGTGAAATTCAAGTTGGTGACCGAACTTTTACAGAGCTCTGTAGGTGCATGGATACATCTGACAGAGGAAGGCCAGCTTTATTTCCAGCTCAGAGTAAAGGTAGGTATATTAAAATATTAAAACTGTAACAGCTATGAAATTTGCTTTCCTGAACAAAATGCCACAGTCTTACATGGTCAAATTTAAGTTGAATGAGCCTGAATATTTTTACTGAAATCCATTTGTGTTTGTGTTTAAGAATATGGCTTAAAACTTCCCAGGACTGAAGTCTTGTCTGTCAATTCAAGTGAGATTTTCACATCTCCATGCACAAAGCCAGAAAAAATCTGTGGGAAGGTCAGCACAGCAGTGTCCTTTCCAGAGCTGTGAAGCTCCTCTGAAAGGCAGTAGGTGTCTGAGCCAAGCATGGAAAATATTTTCTTAAAAAGAAGATAATTTCAAAGACTGGGAAGAGCCCATAATGTTTTGGGTTTTTTTTCGTTTTTTTTTTTGCAAAGAAGCAGTAGAATATCTCATGTATCTGTCAAGGCTGAACAATGAGGGGAATACCACAGATATCTGCCAGAACTGAACACTACTTCTTATGTCTTTGTCAGAAGCTTTGATTCCTTGAAACAAGTGAGCTCTCTCAGTGCTTTGATTTGCCAGATTTAGCTGTCTTTCAGGCCTTTTGCTGGTAGAAACATGGGAGTCTCTTCAACTTCAGCAGTTGACTCAGAAAAGTGCATTTAATACATTACAGTAATGGCTTTCTTGGCAATTGTTTGGGTTTCTTTTTTCCTCAGAACTGTTCTTCAGGAAAGAGCTTAGGTGTAAAGGCAAGTACATCCATTGCACTTATAACTGTGTGCAACAAACAAAAAAATCCTACTCTTCTGCTGGACTAGCACTTGCGAAATGCCACTTAGGAAACTTGGTACAGCAGCAGCTCAATGAAGGTGTTCCTGTTTCGGGGGCCTGTGGATAATAAGACATCTGCTTCTTTACAACTGCACTGTCCAGCAACTGAAAATCTTGGCGAAGTGACCTTTTTTCCTTTTATCTGAATAAAACTTTGAAAGAAGTGCCTGCCCACCCTAAATTCTTGCTAAAAAATAAAACCAGCGCAACATTTCTGCACTAACTAGAAAGGACCTACTTCAGAACTGTAGAGCTTTAAGTACATCTGTCAGGAAGCAGAGCTTTGCATACACAGACCAACATGCACTGTGAGGTAAATCGTAGAGAGAACGATCTCTTGAGCACAAGTATGAGAATACAAATAATGCTTTATTCATTTGCTTTGATTTTTTGCTATGAAAGTTCCTAGCCTGCTTTGGCCCTCAGACTATCGCCCACTGTTGCTCCTTCATGTGGATGGTGATAAGGTGGCAACACATACCTAGGGTAATCAAGCCCTTCAGGCCCCTTGAGGAGGGAATCTTGGGTGCAGGTTATCTTTTCTTCTCTTCTCCCACTGAGAAGTGGCTCTGAAAGAAGCAATGCCTCTGAAAGAAGGAAGCATGCTCAGTCTGTCAATACATGGCACTGTGGGTGGTGTCACCACCACAGTTTGGGGTTTTTTGACAATGAGATGGCCTACACAGCACCAGGCTTGATGACATCAGATGGGGTCCATCTTTCTGAAAGGGGGAAGAGGGTGTTTGCTCATGAAGTAGTGGGGCTCATTGACCGAGCTTTAAACTAGACTTGTTGGGGGAGGAGGATATTATCAGGCTTGCTTGTGACGAGCCGAGGAACGACACTGCAAGGTCTGAGGGATGCGTTGCTAGTGAAGCTGTTACTCTGAGATGTGCTGGGTACCTTGCAGCACACTCAAAGTCTTATGGAGACGAGCCACAGGCTCCTGAGTCAATAGAAACTGGGGAGTCACGGACAAAACAACTCAAGGGAAGGCCACCTGAAGAGCAGCATGAAGGAAATGCAGCTACTCCAGCCCATAAGTCAGCTTCATTGCGGGCCCAGTTGAAGTGCCTTTACACAAATGCATGTAGCATGAGGAACAAGCAAAATGAGTTAGAGACATGTACTCCTCCAGGGCTATGATCTCATTGGCATCACAGAGACGTGGTGGGATTACTCCTATGACTGGAGTGTTGGAATGGAGGAATATAGGCTCTTAAGTAAGGACGGGCAGGGGAGACGAGGAGGGAGTGTTGCCCTCAATGTCAGTCGACTGCTGGAGTGCATGGAGCTCCAGCTGGGAATGGATGAAGAGCCAACGGAGAGCTTATTGGTCAAGATTAAAGGGGATGTGGAAGCATGTGACATTATAGTGGGGGTCTGCTACAGGCCACCTGACCAGGATGACAGAGCAGATGAGGCCCTCTGTAGACAGATAGGAACAGCGTCACATTCACAGATTCTGGTCCTCATGGGGGTCTTCAACTACCCTGATATCTGTTGGAAGGACAACACACAGTAGGGCACAAGAAATCCAGGCCCTATAGATCTGCAGCAACAAACCCTGTCACAGACAATTCCTGAAAACAAGAAGGGATATCCATGCTTGACAATATCATTTCTCATCTCTATCAATGTCATTTAAAGGGAGCTTGATCTTTCTCACTCACCCCATGGACATTTAATTGTTATGAATTTTTACAAGTTGCTTCAGCAAGCAAAGTTTTTCCAGATGAATTTTTGTTGGCAAACATATTTAAAGAAACTGCAGCATATTCTGAGAGGCACTAGGAAGTACTAAAGGCAGTGGGAGGTCTATATTTGACTCCCTGGTTTAAAAATCTGCTGGCGCACAAAGTTACAATCAGCTCCTTATAAGTTTGCATTCAGACTGAAATGTCTGTCTAAAGTCTATCATACATTTATATTGGCATGAGCAAGGGGCTTTCTATTCACCTGTCAGGATTTTATTGTGCACAGAAGTAAAAAAACACAACCAGCTAGCAATGCAGTAATTAGCAATATAAATAAAACAGGATAGAAACAAAAGCCAGGATATCTAATTACTTCAAGGCTTCATGATGGTCAGGTATTGAAATGAAAATTATTTCTGAATAATGTGTCTCTGCCTTGCACCAAAGCAAAGTTTTGGATCTGAACCATCCTGAACTCAGGGTCTCCCCTAAAACAGAACGTGAATTTCAGATGCTTTGGCACTCCTTAGGGTCATAGATTAAGAAAGCCTTTCTGTGGTAGGAGACGATCCACGAAACGCAGTCACCCCTTCCTGACAGCTGCAGGTAATGGGACTCTTCCAGTAAAACATTTTTCATCTTCATCTGGCTGCGATTTGGGTCCCAGCTGTGCTATTGCAGCTGCTGTAATAAAAAGTGAATAGATTGGGGGAAGATTTTTATTCCATAATATAGTATTCCAGATCTAGTCTTGAGCATCAGTGTTTAAAGCTGTATCTCGCTGCAGCCCTGACGTTCGTTTTATGACAGCACAGCAAGTTACCACCCATCAGCTGACTGCAGGTACCTTAACTTACCCCTAGGGTCTTGTGAAATGCAGCAGTTTCATTGAAGTTGCTTACACTTTTAAGAATTTAACTGTATTATAATAAGTGCAAGTGTTTGCTGATGCTCAGCTGAGGATAACAGAAAAGTAAGATGTCATGTCACAATAATTAAACTTGATCACAGTAAACCTTCCTTCAGATTCCATTTTTGACCATTGACAGAAACAGGATACTGAGCTGGAGGTGCCTTTGGTTTGGATAGCTTAAACACAGAGAGGAGTCAAGTCACTTTGGCTAAAAACACAGGCGCATACCCTAACAAAGAAAGAAACTAAAACCACTTGTGAAGGGGAATATTCACTGGGAAAGGGGAAAAGCTAAACATAAATGATTTTAAAGTTGCTAACTAACCATCTGCTGATCCATCTTAGCATTCCCAGTTCTTTCTGCTATAGGTCAGCCCTGGGATAGAGATCTCATTTAACGCTTCACATTTGAGATGCTGGCGCAGACAGCACTGCACGGCTCTCTCAGTCCTTCTGGCTGGAGCGCAGGATTTATTCTGTGCAAACAGATGGGTTAGAGATTTGTTGGGCTTCAGTGAAACTGCTATTAATATTCTGTAACGGCATCAGTTAAATAAGTGTTAATGCAAATGGCTGTGTTCTAGAGAGGAAGATGGGGACGGCAGGCATTTAACACTCATTAAGAAAAAAGTTTGCCCCCCCATCCCTACCCCGTACCTCCCTCTATATTGTAATTGCTAAACCCAGCACACAAGCACAAAAAATGTCTTTTAATCTCTATAGGGACTTCACTGCCCTACATGCAAAACGAAGTCTATGATTTGAAACTCTGCTATGAAAAATGCCAAGTCTAAGTCTCTAGCTAACTCTCCTCTCATCTTTCTGAGGTCTGATCACCTCAAATGTTTAGCTTAAAAAAGTCAGAGCATTAATTCTGCAAATATTAGATTTATCCTATGCAGGAACAGTATAGGAATACAGACTCTGCCCTGTACAGATATATGAAGTAGGGGTTCAGGCTAGCTGGAGAATTTTCCCCATCTTTCTTAATGGGGTACCATAGTTGTAAAAAGTCTTCAACTTTTGCATTTCCAGATGCTCCAACTTTTGCATTTCCAGATGCTCTAGAACTCCCAGGCTGGTAAGTCTGGCTGAGATACTCGGCCTGGCTCCATCCCTTCATGCTTAAATTCATTCCATGTCATTCTAAAAATCCACCTTCATCTAAAGAGGAGAAAAAAAAGAACAAAATCCTCCTCCACAATTTCTATCGATTAAAAAGTCCACACCTTTGGATTTTTGCAACCGTCACAGCCCACTTTTGGCATTCAGAAAACATTCATCTCCCCTTTTTTTCTCATCAGATCAGCTTCTAGAGGATTCTTGTTATACAGCCAAGAGGAATCCTTGCTGCTAGGGGCTGTATACATGCAAACTGTCATGGAAAATTTACAAGTGAAGTACACCACAAAAGACAGCTGGGGACAATATTATCTCTTCCATGATCTGGACATTGAAGTGGAATAAATTCATTCCTCTTCAGTCTTGTCACTGAACTGGCAGCAACTATGGATTTAGGGTGACATTCAGTTTGAAAAGCACTTCTTAAGTAGTTTGTATTAACATCCTAGGTAGACGAGGTTTTTTAAATAAGGTGTAAAAGCTCACTTTTCCTGGCAATTACTGTCAATTCTAGGGTTACCAGCTGGTTCCAGGCAGAGGAAAAAAATTAAGGAGGAGAAGCAGTCAGGCACTGTCTGAGAGCCCTGTCCGCTCATGGAATGGTCCAGCGGACATCTCCAAGGTGATGGCAGGAGGAGGACTTGCCATGATCTCTGCTTCCCAGGGAGGTTCATGGAGGTGCAGTGTGCAGTTAGGGCAAGAAATATCAGGTTTCCCTTTAATATTTACCTCTATTTTAAAAGAGGAGAAGGAAAGAGGGAATTATACATTGTATGTTAGGTATTAAATTCAGAAATCTTACAATCAGAGTGAAGAACTATCAAAATTAAGAAGGGCTAAGACATCCCAGAATACCTGCTTTTCTTGGTCAGAAACTCATTCAATAAGGGAATAATCCCTGGTGCACTGCTCTGTCCTGTATTCTGCCATGGAAACTGTTGATATTTCTTATCTAGCAACAAGCAGTATGTTAATCTGATTCTTACTCCAGATTTAAAAAATCTTGTGTTTTAAGAAAAATCTTTGCTGACAGCTCCCTGGCTGAATTCAACTTCTTTTCTTGTCTCATAAAGACACTGGCATTTCAGAGGAAATTTAAATCACTGGGGGTGCATTGCATCTTTCTGTTATTTCATCTCACCATCTCCTAACTGGATCTGCCTCACTCTCCCTTTTTGTCTTCTCACTGTGGCCATCTTTTGCTCTATTTTTCATCCACATGCTGATCATTATATGATTTTGCTTTTGCTTAGCCAAAAAACACAATTGGAATGACCCCAACATCCCAGAAGTCAAGCCACAAATATAAGTTTGGAATGAAAGCAATATTGACTGCCAGCACTTCTATAATTCCTAGCAATCAACTCCAGTCTCTTCTCTCTTAATGATAGATGGATAAACCATTTGACTTCACTTTTCCAATCTATACTGAGGCCTTCGCTAGCCTTTATAACCCTCAAATGCAAGACAATTAGGACTTGATTAAATCCTATCATCTCTCAGGTCTCTTAAGCCAAGTAACAGCGTCTTGGAGAAGCCAAGTAATTTTGCAGCTTCTCCTACTCCCTTCCCTCTCCATTCTGGTCCATGTGCATTTCTAGCTCTAAGCATAAATTTAATTAAATGTACTTGACATCCAAAATAATTAAGGAGATGATTGCAGAACTTTAACACAGAAGCTATGATTTTATTAACAATTTGGCTAGGAAAAAAATATATACATACTTATAACTATATTTTTATATATATATTTATATTCATATTTGCATTTATATCTATATATACACTGTATATATAAATATCTATATATTCTTCTATATACATTTAATACAAATCTGCAGGTCTCCACTTTGTGTTAGTTCACATCTACACTGGCTTCATGCATGCAAACTAATTTCTCTGAGAAAAAAGTAGAAACCTTGATCCAAATGTTTTCCATACCTACTAGGGTAAGCCCCAAACTATGTGACAGACACATCACAAGTGCCTAACACACATGCACCTTCAAAAATGCTGGTTGAGATTTCCCACAACCCCTTCAGGACACAAGTTTTATACAAAGACTGAGTACATGAATGCCTGTGTCCCTAAACTGCCAGCTCCCTATAGACTTTTCACTCAGTGTTTTTGTGAAATACAGCTTTATGGACCTTCCTTACTTTCTGATTTTAATCCGTTTCTATTTTTTATTCATCATATATTATTTTGGCAGAACCTTTAATAGTTAATTTTAATCTTTTCTCTCTTTACACCATTTCTGTTTCTATATTTCTTTGATCCTTGTATGCCATATTAACACTTGCACCTTACACTCAGCACCAATATAAGGGTGGAATGAGCTTAGATCCTCAGGTAAAAGTCTTATGTGATGGTTGTATTGGGATGCAGAGGATCTGTCTCTTCATCACAGCATATTTGGAAGCCAGGTACAATTTCCACATCCTAAAGGAAGAGCAGTATTTGCTCACGGTCTTCAAAACATTTTTCAATGGCCATCATCATGACTGTTGATGTCCCCTGGTCTGAGGGGTAAATAGGTTTATCTGTGAGCTGTGCCCAGGTAAGAAAGATTCAGAGTTTTTATAAGTTCAGAACTGTGCTGAAAACAAATGCACAGGAGGGGAAAACTGGACACAGGCAGTCTCTAAGATCTCAGAAAGAAAAGGTCAGTATCCAGATCCTTTTGGGTCAAACGGCAAGAACACAATTTTGAGGACACAGAAAGTATACACCAAGCCTCACAACAATATGGTTTTATTTCTGTTGCATGGAAATGAAGAGGGAAAGATAGACAGAATTAGTTTCAAGTTGTGCCCATGCGAATAGGGAGCTTGGTCTTCATTAATCCCAAAACACCCTTTGATAAGAAAAGCTCAAAGAGCCCAGCTGTGCCTCGTGTTTGCCCTGCAGAACAGCCATGGCTTCTCTTCCCTGCTCTGTTCCTGAGAGCTCCCCACTGCAGAAACACAGCCTTATAGGGCTAGCCCCGCAGAGAGGAATTACGGGAGCAGAGCTATTTTTATTATGCAAGCCATAAGCTGTCAGTCTGTGAGGCAGAGGTATCTATCTAGAAACCAGAGGAGCAGCATTATCAGATGTGAGAGCAGGTCATTTTACAGTCAGGTTCCATTTATAAATTGTTCATAAAGAGCTGACAAATGACTGAGCAAGGTTTTAATAAGTGATTGTACTTCAGTAATAAGATTAAGCAATCATGACATGGAAACATTAGTAACAAATACTAATTGAATCTCTGACATGCTCATAACAATAGGTATTATAAATGGGATAGACTTAGAGATTTGGCATTGAATAACACCTAGTAAACTACATGTTGCTTCTCACTTCTCCAAGAGCTTCGATGATGCTACTGTTTTATCCTGTCAGGATATACAGCCAGGTAAGAGAAATGTTGAAGAAATTCCCTTGTCTGTCCTGTACTGTGAAGGATAAAAATTTTGGTGGCTTATCTGCAGCTTGAGATGCTTTGCTTTTCCAGTAGTTACCGTCTTGGGGCAAAGTGTTGTCCATCTGTTAAACATGCCATTTCAGGTCACTGGAAACATAGGTCCAATTTCCTGTTTCCCTGTAGACCACTTGTAAGATCTTAAGAAGATTGTGACCTTTCTGTAACATCTAAGATACCCCATTTCTAAGATTTTGAAGTGGGGACCAAAGCAAGGATATTGCTTGGATGCAGCACTACACATATCTGTTGAAGAGAAGAGCACCTCATGAAAAAAAAATAAAAATCTTAGTTTCAGGGGGAAACTGTACTGCTCTTCTTATGTCAATAAAAATCAGAATGATATATTCAAACCAACACTATAGTTCTTCTTATGTGTGTCAGAAATATAGGGGTAAAATAGTGAAAGAATATGCAAGCTCAGTTTTCAGCATGTCAGAGGACTGTGGGATGATTCTTTAAATAAAAGGTCAGTTAAAACCAACCTGGATAAGAACTATAAGCAAGTCTGTTGCATAAAACAATTCTGCATTGTCTCTAACTGTGTCTTGGGACCAGATTTTGTATTTGTTCTTTTCCATCCCTGGTTACTGTGATGCTACACAGAGTCCTGAGACAAAGCTGCGAAAAGCTTGATCTAAAGCCAAATTGCTCTGGGGTAAGAAATCGCCTTTCTCTTTTACACAGAATAGATGTCTCTGAGAAGACATAGGAAAGGATGAAAAAAACATCAGTAATCACTGCTTTGCAAAGAAAATCTCCAGGGCCAACTGACTTAATTATGCTAATCACCCTATCAATCTTAACAGAAGAGAGACTGTAATCCTAAAAATATAGTCAGTGAGGCACCAAGAAAATTCCAGGTTTTCTTACATTTGCTAAGGCCCCTGATCACATGGCATCATTATAAAGGTATCACCTTGCTCAGAGATAAACCTTAACTAAGTCAGATCCATTCATATGGTTAGGTAGGTGTCAGCGGAGATGGCTGGCACTGACTGCCACATGAGATAATGAGACTGCTCCTAAAGCTTGTTATGCAAAAATCTCATGGAGGAGAGCAGAGTCAGAGACAAACTTTTGTTAAACTTTAAAAAGACTGTGAAACCCCTCTCTTCTCTTAGTTCTTTTGTCACTTTCTGGCTCTCTTGCTAAGTTTTTCCCACTTTTGTGCATTTTCAGGTAGTAATGTAATTCAGAACATGGAATGAATATGAAGCTGAGCCTCTTGAGGAATAGTACTTTTACTCAAATCACAAACCAAGAATTGTTATTAATAATGGAGGTGGATTTTTCTGAAGGGGCATATATTTCAGGTCTCTTGTAAGGTAAGAAACAAGGGAAATACCTGTCAGCATGGAGGGGTTAAATGCTGCTATTCCCACCTGGTACTGAGGGAGGAAAGGGAATGTGTTTTGACATATGATCAAGCTTGTTCCTACTATCTCAGAGAGATACACTATGGATGATGTACATTTGTGGGATCACCCAGGTTTACTACAAATACTTGCACAGGACAGTGTCTCCCCAGTGGAGCCTATACAAGGTGGGAAGAATCTCCTCCACATTTTGAAAAGTGTATTTCCATCTTAGTTCCTTTCCGCAGCCGGTTGATAAATGTAGATGATACACGAGGCTTTAGCATCCAGCTGATTTGTTCCTTTTTCTCTCACCTCTCAGAAAAAAAAACCCTATTGCTTCCCATCAGCTCTGATTTGGTCATGTTACAGACTACAGCACAATTTTAGCAAAAACTGACTTGTGTTTATCGCTTTGTAGTCTGCTTTGGGAAGTACTACAAGTCAGTTACAATGGAAGGTCACCAGAGAGTATGTGGATGAAGGGATAAATGATAGGATATGCTGTTCTTCTCTCAACATGTTTGAGATTAGATGTTGAGCAGAAGCTCTCTGGCGCTTTTCCCTGGTGCCCATTTTCCCAGATCTGTTTTCAGTGATGTCTGTCTTTCCAAAACCAAAATTATCCAGCAACTTTATTTTGAAACTTGAGTACCTCCAAGATTCAAGTCCCACCTGGGTGGGAAAACTTTGCATTTAAGCTAGAGTATGTATATGAGCACTCCATGTTTGGGTTTAGAAAATGTATCTCCATCTCCTACCACAATGATGATAATGTAATACAAACTGCCCACAAATATGGAGAATTTAAATTCAGTATAGAGTTTTCTGAACAGTTAGTATTCTGTTTGCTTTCTTGCTCCACCTAGCTGAATAATTTTTTTGCCAATTTAAAACTAAAATAAACCCCTCTTTTTTTTAAGAAGTATGTTCTTTATTTATGCATAATAAACTCCAATGACCACATTCTCATTTTAATAAGGAAGGCTGATGCTTTCAAAAATGTAGGGTGATTTCTAAACAAAGACAAATTTCAAAGTAATTCATATTTTTTTAAAAATAATCCAATGACAAGATAAAAGAGAAATATATTGACATGGACTGAAACTGTTTTAAATTGTGCACAAATTAATGAACAGTTTTGGTCATCTTGAAATGGCTTTTTATTGAATATACAATTCTGAAAAGAAACAAAAGATGATGGATGGTATTACAGAAAACCACATTTTCTACAACCTATATTCAGAGATTAAGTAAATATGTTATTTTAAATTGTGCACTATTGCATGGATCTGTGGAGAAGACATAAATCATAAACACGTACTTGATTTTACTTGCAATGGTTTATACTATTTTTTAAATTTTTTTCAAGTAAGATGATATTAAATCGCTGGGTTTGAACCATTTGATGCAGCCCAATCAGATCATCCTACCCTGTTACGCGCCAGGGTGGCAAACTGCAAAACATTTTCTTTTATCTCCAGTTGTAGGAAAGTCTCTTTCCTGACTGCTAATGCTGATGTAACATCCTGAAGTCTGGTATCAGGTTATTTGATCTAAGGTACTGAAAAAGCACAAAATTGTTCAGTACTTCAATAAATCTAGCCATATATTTCTGATTAGATTGTAATCTAACGTTCTGAAAGCTACAGACACCTCTATACTGTTTTAAGTGATATATAAATCTTCTGCTTGTTCTTAGCTAGTTTGAGTTTCTTTGGAGTAGATCAATTGCTATTACTGCCATATGTGACACTTGTGTCACAAGACAGTATAGCGAATAAAGACCATCCAATTCCTATGTCCTTCGTGGTGCAGAGAAATAAAGTCTCCACTTGCAAAAGTCCCTTTGACTTACATGTTGAGGACTGGATGAAGAAAAGAATGTGGTTATTGGAGTTTATGATACATAAACGAAGAATATTTTGGTTGAAAGCCAAGGCATTTACACAACACTAATATTACTCTAGCTTTAAAGATTCTATGAAATCTGTGACGGGCAGCAATAAAAACAAGAAATAAAAACAAGATAAGACACATTGGGTTGTGGAAGGGTCTTCTGCAATGTCTTCAGCTATCTTTTTAAATATTCGTCATATTACAACCTTTGCAGGTAATAGGGCTTTTTGTCATATCAGAACAAAATTAAGTGATTAAAATGCACACTTCTAGCAAAAGAAAAAAAAAAAAGAACATGCCTACTTAAGGAATGATTTATCTGGGTGGATTAAAGCTGATCCCTTGGAGACTTACTAGCAGACAGCTGCACATGAGTATGAGAGAGAGAAAGAATTCAACAGGAAATCAAACTGTCTATGACAATCTCTACTGGGCAGATGTGGGGAATACCAGTAACAGAGAAGCTATCACCTAACTGCTAGGTTGATTGTAAAATGGAAGAAAAACTGTTTGACGGTACGAAATTAAATGCAAACCCAAATAATTACAGATGTTAGTGCTAGGCTGCTTCTGAAGTTCTTCCAGCTCAAACAATCCCAAACTAAAATTGTGAGCTCTGTGCCTCCACAGTGGAAGAGAACAGATCTGCACAAATTCGCATCTCCTTTGCATGGAAATAATTTCCTGATCTCGAAGCTGAACCCAAAAAAACAAGGTACCATCAGGCTAAGAAAAGAGGAGAGATTAGTACAAGGAAAGCAAAAATCAAAACAGAAAAAAAAAAAAAGGCAAAAAGGAATCTTGTAGTACTCGAGCACCTTCCTGCCTGCAAATATTTTATGATCGAGACATGTCGGGTTAGTGATTCTGCCTATGGCACACGCATATTGTCTAGGGTGTGCATTTGATTTGCAGTATCATCTGGTAAATGGAGGGATCAGTGACTGGCAAGGCAGTAGTGCTGAATAGGTGGGGAGAGGAGAGATTTGTAAGCTGGTCAGAGCTGATTTAATTCCCAGGAATCAAGGCACCAGTTTTGCACAGAAGGACGTGCTGCTGGTCTCAGCCTGTAAAACAGTTTAGGAATCGACTGTGATTACATTGAAGTAGGCTATCACCAGCCCAGCTCTGGAGGGGATTAGGGCTAGGAAAGGCTTGTGGGGCTCAGCTGGTTACTGAGCTGCCCAGAGGCTCCCGAGGTGCTGTGAGGGCAGGGGGAGAGCACAGAGTCGGGATGTTCTGCCATCTCCCACACCACGGGGCTGGGTGCAGATGGCAGCTTTCCAGGGGGGCTCCATGGAGATCACAGAATCACAGGATGATAGATGACTCTGTACTGTACAAGAGAGGGTGTAGTAGGGGAAACTGAAGTCAGCGGAGCTGAGGATGCAGAGCTCTTTCGGCACAGTTTTAATAATCTCATCTATGTGAAGCGACTGCATGTAGCTCTGAAAGAACTGTGATAGCTCTTCAGCTTTTCTACGTCCCAGCTAGCGAAATGGATGTTAAAGCAACATTTATGAAATCCCGGCTTTCTGGTCTCGGGAGTGGCATGTCCTGATCATGCCTGTCCTGTTTGGATCCTTTTCGTCTGGCTACTTGCACATAAAGCAGGCCAAAGAAAAGCTTTGGTGTGATTCACAGCAGCCTTTTGAGCACCAAAGAAATACACTAAGTTCTCGTCCATTGAGTTCTCTGAGCCTAGTTAAGCTAGGTCTGAAGAGCACATAGTCCTATACAGGATATATATATATAGAGAGAGAGAGAGAGGAAACATCTTTGTTTCCTGTAGTGCAATAGCAACAAGTTCAAGGTATGTTTCACTTAAAAAGGGAGATTATTTTCAGAAAGCAACACCTCTAAGAGAGCACTCTCAGCAGAATTCACTTCTCATGTATAGCTGTAAACTGTGCTGATTTGCTGACCCAAACACCCTCATAAATTTAGACTATATGGAAGGCGCTGCATGTAATTATCTGAAGCAGCTAGAACATTTATTATGATAATTAAAGTCAATTACTTTTATGACAGGATCAAAAAATAAACACCACCTCTAACATTTCCCTCATTTTCCTATCTCTTGCACAATATAATATTACCACAGTAATTACTGTATCTTTCCACCCTCCCAGCAAATTCCAAAGACAGGGACATCTTAATTCACTTGGCTAGTTTCCTTCCACATGACTGCTTCACTCAGTGGCAGTAGATAGATATGTTCCTCAAAATGTTGATAGCGCTCCTGACTTGGTTTGCTTTAAAAAATGAGTAGTTTATTGTTGTCAGAACACCTCTGAATAATGAAGGACATGGTTTGAATTATTGCTAAGAAATTATTAGCTCATAAGCAATGCTAGACACATCCTAATGCACTCTGAAATAGGATGTTATTATGACTATGGGAACAATACGAGACTGAGAATATCTTATACCGTTCATTTCTGTGTAAATGTCAGTTCAGTTTGGAGCTGGAGTAGAATAGCAGTTTACTGAAATAATCACAAACTACTTTTCCTCTTGGGATTATATTCAGGGCCCAATTAATAGATTAACAAAGTTATTGACAGTGGTTAGAAAGTTTGATTTTCAAACTTCTACTGACGTACTTCAGTTTTAAAGCAAAGGATGCTCCATTTAAGTCAAACAAGGTACCTTAGGGAAATAGAATGATGCAATTTGTTGCCAGCTATCCTTGTTCAACACCACTTGTGTGTTTCCCTGTTCTTTTCTTGGCTTCTCTTTGCAGTAGAAACAGTAGTTATCTGTATCACAACAAACCCTCTTCCAGGCCTCATGTCCAAGGTCACAGGTCTTTTGTGCTCTGGGCTGAGACTGCACTTTCTCAGAAAAATTCCCTCTCTGATACTGTTGTATTTTAAACAAAGACATATGAAAAAATCCTTCAGTACAGTCAAGTTTAGCTTTGATTAATTCCACAAATTGGAGAAACTGAATAAAAAAAGAGCAATTATAAAGAAATATTTATGGAAAAGTTCACTCATTACAATGGGATAAAACCCTAGAAAACTAATATCTGTTCTTGCAGCTCTCAAAAGTCATTCAGAATCATCAAAACAAGTAGGATGCAGAGCAAATACTTGCAGTTCTTAATGGCATACATCTTTCAGGGAAAATCAAACAACAATCTGTTCCAGTACAGTACACAAGAATATTTCATGGGGCATCTAGGTCAAACACCTTTGGCCACAATTTTCTGGGACATCCAACTTCCATGCAAACAAGAATCTCTTGTACAGCGCCTCAGAGGTGTCTGAGTTCTCCTGGAAGTCAAATGATACAACAAATAATGTGACTCAGGCAGAATCTCAGGCTCCTTAGATTATTTGTACTGATATATCAAAACATACTTTAAAAAAGTTGCTTAATGGAACTATTTTAATGAAACTAAGCTTAATAACCTGTCAAGACACTGAAATACAGAAATATAGAATGGGTTGGGTTGGAAGGGGCCTTTGAAGATCATCTAGTCCAACCCTTCTGCCATGGGCAGGGACATCTTTCACTAGAACAGGTTGCTCAAAGCCCCGTCTAACCTGACTTGGAATGCTTCCAATGACGAGATATCCACAACTTCCCTGGGCTACCTCTTCCCAGACAGTACTTTTTAAGACTAAATATTTTAACAGTTCCTTGGCCTCCTACCACCAACACCATATCTCACATTGCCTACTCCCTGACTGTTCAGGGTAAGCAGGGCCCCTTTCTCATTTTGATGGGAAGTCGGTGTCAGCTAGTTGCTGTTTGCACAGGTGGTGTGGTCTTCTACTGTGATGGGCAACTCAGACCTCAATAAGTTTCATGAAAAACTCTTGACAGGCTCAAAGGTGCAGCAGCACCTGAAGAAATAGAGGACTCACTCCACTGATATCCAAAGGCCTTATTTTAAAAGAGATATGGACACAAAAGGCTGCACTGTCAAAACAAGGCAAATGTTTTCTATAGTTCCCTCCTTGCTTTTAGCAGGGTGTATAAATCACATTGTGGCAGTGGTGGCATGGACAGGGTATGATCAGGAGCTGGAAGTACCTCTGGGGAGTTGGCTACTCTGTCATGTTGTTAGAGGAGGTGCATATTGGGGCAGTCAACAAGCCCGCCTGGCAGCTGAGATGTGAGAGCAGGGTCTACCGCAGCTCAGTGCTGGTGGCTAGGGTTTGATTGCCAGAAATTCAATACTATCCCTGTGAGCACTGGATCACTGATGGAAAGAAAAGCATGCTTTTCCATAAGCTCAGCATTGGAGGGAGAAGATGCATATGTGCCTACATGCTATGGTTGCACATTGTGGTGCCGCAAAGGCTGGAGCTGGAAGTCTCAGCTCTCTTCCACAACAACGTCATAGGCCATGAACAAGAACTTGAACAGAGATAAACGTATTGAGTGTGTGGAGAACCTTCTCCTTCAGGGGTTGGGATGCATTTTTAAAAAAAAAGTGTGTAAAAAATATTGACAAAGCCTGGGATCCTGGTGTTTACAACACCAGGAACATATGCAATTGCTGCGAGGCCATGGGATTTGCCTCCATGTTACACAGCTAAAATTAGAGTGGGATTTTCACACTCCAGTGCTAATGTCCAAAGTTAACTAGCAGGTCATCCTATAGGTTAGTCTACAGCATTAGTGATGCCTTAATGTACTTCACATTGTGGGCCCTTTAGAAGACAGAAATGATCACATTGTGATGGGTAGTGACCCTTAAAATTCTCTCTGATCCAGGCCATGTGCCATTCCACAAGTATCCATGCAAGCTAAGCTGAAGATAAAAATAATTGGGTAAAAGTCAGTGTGAAGTGCAGTAATTGACATTAGATGATGTAAGATTCTTTTCTTCCCTTGACCATTTTTTCTCTTGCTCATACCCTGTCAGTCTTTTGGTCCCATTATATTACATACTGGAGTGCCTTAATTTGAATCTGCTCTTCCTTGAAACTCCCCAGCCTTTCTTAGGAAGAACTTCACTGTTAATTAAACTATTCTTTGCTTATAGATCAATACTTTTAAAAAATAATAGCACATTAACTAAGTATATCTATGTCTTTATTAGTAACGCAATTATGTTGAAAAAAAAATTCAAACATTGATTAATGAATTTAATCATTTCCATGGAAAATGGAATAAAGAATGAAAATAGCTCATTAGAAAAGTCTGTGAAAGTAAACATTTATCTTGGTAAAGTTTTCTAGGGAAAGTCAAGAACTTAAAGACCAAAAAAGTCTTAAAATATACTTAACTGGAATTACAGTGCCAGTTTTCTTGCTACTGTTCTTTTTGCTGTTACAAAGATTATTCCAATGAATACATGTCATAAAAACTACAGCTAGAAATTATTATTTATATCACCATTGTAAACTTGTAAGCCACTAACAACAAACCTGGTTTGGCTCTCAGCTGTCAAACATTTTCAGTCAGTCACAGCAAAATAGTGAAAACTTTTTATACTGACCCATCTCCAATATTGGTCACTGCTCTCGGGGACCACTAGCTCAGGTTCAAGGCTTCTAGCAGTCAGCTACGACTGCAAGGCAACCACTCTAATACACATACCTTTCCCCTTTCAGCACAGAGTGGGTTGTATATCCTCACTGCAAAGTGAATTATTTCCCCTTAAACATTCATCTTGCCCGGATTGAGGGTCAAGCTGCTCTTCAATGAAGAACAAGACTTCTGGAGCAGCCCACAATCTGCAGAGTTAATAGCCCTGGCCTGTATGAAGTGGTAAAAGGCTTTTCTTGAAACAAATCAATTTCAGATTAAAAAAAAAAACAAACAAAAAACAGTTGAAAGGGAGGTAAAACTTCACCCCCCACAACTTGAGGGGAAAAAAACCCCAGACTGCAGGGAAACCAGGCAGGGAACATGCAATTAACTGGTTGGCATTTATGCAGGATCCTGGGATGAATGTCCTTTGCCAGCTCTCTGCAGTACTGTACAGGCTATTTCTATTAAGAAGGCTTCACGTTCACAGGGGATGAGAGTTTTTTGGGGGTTTTTTTACAATTTTCATGCAGTCAAATAATGATGACAGAAATACCAAGAAACAAGATCAAATGTGTTTGTGGGTCACTACTGCTCTTTTACCAAATTGTTTCTGGTGTTTGGCACCTAGACTATTTCATCAATACATACCAGAGGTTAAAGAAAATAGTAGCCTGGGCATTGTAGATAATGATAAGAAACAAGTAGCAGGGAGGCAAACAGTACTGTCTGAACCCAATGTCATTTCCAAAGGTTAGGAGAGAAGGAATATTTCTCCTTTTTTTAAATGTCAATTTAATCTGAAAGACACTGAACCTCAAAGAACATTTCAAGCTAATGTAGGACTTCTGAAAACAAGGTAATTGCTGATCTAGCAGCCAGCGATTTCATCTTGAACTGACTGTTACTTTCAATACCCTTGTTGCTTTACAATGTAAATATATATATTGGGAGGAGAAAAAAAGTGTAGGAAGGGAAAGGGGAAAAAAGATTCAAGGACAGCTGCCGAGTCCTTGGCAATGCTGAGCTACTGAAACCGATGTGCTGAGATTTAAAGAAGGATGTACTACTATCTGCCTGGATATTTTGTGATCTTTCCTCACCAAACATAATGGCTGCTACAGTAAAGGCTTTGTGCCTTTTTGATAGGAAATCAGCCACTTTAAAGGTGAAGAGCCTTGCCCAAGGCTACACAGGAAATACACAGCACATGTGAGGAATCCAAATTCAGGGTTTTAATGTTGGATGTTTCTTCTGAATGTTGTTCTTACACTATAATCAATAATTGTATAACTTCTTAAGTCTCTTTAACCATACTCTGCACCTGGCTTAAGACATGGTAACATGCCTCAGGTTTTGCTGCTTATGAATCAGAAGATGACAAGTTGCAGGAATTTTTACTATCAGCTGATTCAGATGATAGTAAATCATTACTTAAACATTACAAGCAAGTTCTTGGCTAGAGGACTGCTGTAGCTCAGGGACAGACCACCCAGAAGGACTGGGGAGTCTCCATCTGAAAATTTTTTTGATTCAGGTAAATAAATATCTCTGCATATATACTCAATTATTCTTGCTCTGTGAATGAAGTATGGACAGGGTATAGTAATGGATTATTGGAGTCTCTTTCAAGTAATAGTGATAACAGTACTCTGGAAGCAGAGTACAAAGTGCTCACTGTGTCACTGCATGCTCTAGATATCTATCTAGGATTTATAGGATCTAGTTTAAAAGCCTTATTTGCAGAACTGCCATCTGATTAACACAATAATTTAATTTAATTTTTTTTTTTTTAAAGATTCAAATCATTACAGCCAGGCTAGTATCTGATATATAAGTCTTGCTGTAAATTAATTTTTGGAAAGGCTTTGAGATCTCAGCACAAATTAAATACCAAATCAGTTGTTTAAAAAAATGAATTGGCTGCTGAGAAAGGTGAATCACGTGCCACTGGTACAGTGCTACTGATATCATAGATTCATGCTTATTCATGCTTATTTTGAATATGATTTACAAATTAATGGCTTGCAGTAGAGAATCCAGGATTCAGAACAGTATACTTGCGGTGATCTTTTCCATTCCCATAAAGTAAATGGCCTTTATACAGAAATTACTGTAACAGTTTCACCAAGTTTGTCCTGCTGCTATTTATGCCAATAGCATGATGAAAGGAGCTATTTCTGTTTAGGAGTATGGGGGAAGGCATGTAAGGAAGATTCAAAAGAGAAGAAAGATGCATAATGCATTGGTAGAACTTTGATGTATAACTGTGCTGCAAACTCATCTGAACTTTTTTTTTTTCTTTCTGTATTTATTTAAGTACTCTGGAAGTGTTGATTGTCAGCTTTTATAGAAAAAAAGAAAAAAAAAAAGGCCCTGTCTTTATCCACAAATCGATGCTGTTAGAAGAGCAGCAGTGCAAGGTTCTGCACAAAACATTATCATTCAACATGGTCTAAGTCCTGAACATCCCAAGAGGCAGAAATCATCTATTGCCATATTTCAAGACAATGATTTGCATAATAAATGTGGCAAGTGATGATGGCATTTTATGATGTATGCACTCCCTCAACAGGAAATATGCTAGAATTCTAGATCCAAAACTTCATATGAATTTTTAAATAGCCCTCACTGCTCCAGGTACCCTGTGCTGGATTTAGAATAAAAATTTAAAATGTAAATGCACCTTCTCTTGCATCTTCTTTAGGGCTTTGAAGGTGAATTTTCCTCTGTGTTCACATGCTTGTGAGTATTGTTTCAGAACTGTGCATCCACTGAAATGAAAGCCTGATAATCCCCCTTGATCAGAGATGGATGCGATACACTAAAACCCTTTGAGAAGTAGAATGAGTTTAAGATCATCCAAACACTCACCCTTCCCTCTTTTCTCCCTCCTACATGCTAAGTAGTATGAGAAAGTGAAATACTTGTCTTTCTGTTAGTTGGTAAGACTAAAAACACTCCTATGTGCTGTGGAAATGTTTTTTTTGCCAAAGACATTTTCTAATAAAGACTATATGTACTTTGTACCTTTTCAAAGTAACTGGTGGTCCTCAAAGAATTATTCTGAGGATTCCTTGCAAGAACAAATTCACAATTGTCAAATCTGAAGACCAGGAACCAGATCAAAGTTCCATAGTACCGGGATGAATCTTCCTATTGTCTTCCACCAACATTTGGAAGTTGTCCTAAGCATATGTTTCCTAGGCATTGCAGCCTAACTATAAAGTTTATAGGAGCCTGTCTAGATTCATTCAGAGTTAACCTGAGCATTTTTTGGATTAAATAAGAAGTGATTGATTTTTTTTTTACACTTGGAACAATCTTTACTCCCAACCGTGCGTTCAGGAAAACTGATGCATCAGTTTTGGCCATGGGTAGGCAATTCTGAAGAAGACAGACCTTCACTGAACCACAAAATATAGATTGCATAAACAAATAGGAAAACTCTTTGAGGTGACAAAAGTCAGATTTCCTTTTATTTTCTAAATGTGACCTGACTTTTCTGATCAGTAAGTCACTATTATAAAATAAAGTTTGTGACAAAAGTAAATTAAATCCATGAACCAGTCATGAGCCATACGCCTTCAGAGAATCTATGCAGGAGTAGTACACGCTTAATCAGATAGAATCAACAGTCAGCAACTGGATTCCACAACAGGATTTTAACACAAAAGGAACCTACACTGTAAGTGGATAATATAACACATTGTGTAACACATGCTAGATTTCACTGTAGAAATTGGGGAAGAATTTCTGAAGAGGTAGGAAATGTCTCCTCTGGACCTTGTGGTCTGAAGAGCTGACGTTTGATAGTACATGCCTGACATGACTAGCTCAGACTTTGATCAGGTCTTTAACCATGTTTGTACTTTTTCTCCTATGAGAAGGATGCTTGCTAAGAAGTATTTTATTTACACTGTACAGCAGGATACAATGCATAATAAGAATTGGATACACTTGGCACACATTGATTTGTGGACTTGCTGTCTATGCAGAATACAGCTACAAAGTCTGCACTGTTGTATTTATACCAAAGAAAAAGACAGCTTCTATTTATTACTTAGCCTGAATACTGAGAGCTTCCCAGGTTAGATCCACTCAGCTGTAAATTATAAAGGTACAATGGGAATGAGTTAAAGCATTATGTCAGCGCTGCAAAAACTTTATTGGAAGTGAGTTATCAAGATGTCTTCCATACATAGTTTATTAGATATGTATCAATGACAAATGTGTACCGCTGATAGACTTATAAATGAATTCAGCCTGCAAATTCTTATCTCTATTGAGATTAGCATATCTCATCAATACTTTATATATGTATATGTAGGTGCTCATTAATAACTGCCAGAAAAAGAATTAGATTATGCTGTCTTTCTGTACAGAGAAAATATTTCTGGAATTAATTAGTCAGGTTTGTATCAAGTATTGGTCAAGCATTTCCTGCTTCTCTCCGGGTAGAACAAACTCAGTGACTGAAAGGACAGCCAGCAATGTTGCCAATAGCTGTCTTCCTGTGTGGGAAGGCCTGGTGAAGACAGTAGGTCTTTGGCCCTTCTTTTGTTTGGAACACAGCTCCTTCATGTCACGGGTGTTATTTTTAAAATCAAGCTTCCTCTCAAAATACTTGGTCAAAATTTCTGATTAAATAATCCACAGCTCTCTTTAAAGATCAGGCCAAGGAGCTGGGATTCCAAAGCACTCGTGTTTCAGACATTTTAGTGAATGAGTTTTTCAAGGGCTACTTCAATCACACTGGGGCAGTTTTGATAAGCCAAGAAAATGCTTTACCCACACATGTATTTTTGGACGCATTTCCAACAGAGGCTCAGAAGTTGCTCTTGTTCATTGTTCTATCCAAGACTTGAACTGAGAGGTAGCAAAAGTCAATAAGTACTCTGCATAAAGCTGAAAAATCATGGTTGATTTGCAGAAAAAACTACATTTGAATGTTAAATGAACTGAAAAAAACACATATTTGAATGTACTGTCACATGGCAGGAAGGTAGGCACACTTTTTGCCCTCTTATTTTACATGTTTCTGTATTCATGTTGAAAGAGACAATCTGTGCTCCAAGTAGGTTACAAAGGTCAGAGACTGGCAGATGAAACAGTGGAGCAGACAGCAAATTCTTTTACTTTTTGAAAGAGAGGGGACTTGAAGAGAAAAGGCAAACTTGTGTTTACATACCTGGTTGAAATGAAAACATTTATATTTGAAGCCTTAAAGACTGACTTCAGGAACTGAAATTCAACATGGTAGTACACTTCCTTAGGAAAGCCCACTATACCAATTCTCACATCACAGCTAGAAGCCTATGCAAAAATCCTAGAAGTGGCAACCTGCCTATATATTAAATAAGATACGACTTTGGATATTAACACATATATTTTGATCTATTTATAACACCATCAGAAGATTTTTCTGGTATCTCATTAGCTCTTTCATCATTATCACAGGAGCATGCACTCTCTGCTACTCTGCTTAGATCAGAAGACCAAATAAGCTACTTGGAATTCTAAGAAAATAATTTTTACTAAAACTACTGCTTAAAGGTGCTCTCTGATGCAATGTAAAGAACACATAGGCATATTTTTGTTGTTATAGTAAACACTACTATATGTAACTAAATTAAGGTTAGCGATACACCCTGGATCCAAGTAGGAAGAAGAATAAAATGTAAATAAATAAAGGCAGGAGGCTGACTTTGACTGTGTCACTCTAGGAAATTATATGATTTCCAGAAAGAAATACCTCATTTCAAAATAAGGAGGTTATGATCCTCAAGCCTAAGGATGCTCAAAGACATCCACAGCATTCCTATCTTGTATGAAAAACCATAACCAGTTCAAAGGGTAGACCACACAATGACAATTAGGAGAATGGAAAATTTCCGGGTTTGCTGTAGTTGTGTCAGAGTTACAACCAACAACCCTATGTATTTCATAGAATGATATAATACACTATTCTTTTTGGCAATTTGTATGGCTCCCTTTCATCATGGTGGCTAGCCACTACTCTTTCCCTTAAGCAAAGAAAGCCTTGTCATTCGATCCATTTGCAGCAGTAAGTCTGGTTTCTTGAGAGGATTGTGATTTGATCCTGCTCATCAAACACTGTCAGGACCTTAATTTCCCCAGAGTTTGACACAAGTAGAAGCAGGCAGGCAATGAAAGTTTTGATTCATTAAACTCATTAGCATTTTTTGGAGTTTCTGTTGAGCCTGAGCAATTACTAGTAAAAGCAGAATGACTGTCCTTGACCAAAAGTCTCCTGAAATACTGATGCAGAGAACAAACCAATCACATGGATTCTATAATGGTATTACATACAAATAGTCTATTTCACCCACTTATTGAAATTCTTCCTATGATTATTGTTGTGGAAACAGTCTTGTGTGAGATGCATTTTTGGAGGTTGGCTTAAAAACCATATACCTAGGTTAAAACATCTCTATATTTGAAATGAAAAAAAAAAAAAAATCACAATAGAGAACTAAATTCAAACAACCAGTAAGTAGATAGTCCATTTGAATATAAATTTCAGAAAATCGGATATCGGTTGGGTTTAAACATGTAAACCAATTCAAAAGGTGCACATAGAAAATGGAAGTTACTTTATTTAACCAGCTTTTTCATGAGCTGACAAACGTTTCTTGATTTTTGATATGAAAAACCCACAAGATTTACCATGTCTTGCAATTTGTGTAAATAACTACTACCTGTAAACTTGCTTCTTTGAGAAAGGGGCTAGCACATCTCACCTTGAAGATTTATTAAAGTATATGGCACAGTACAGGCAGCTCTTAATCAAGCAAAGACTTCTGGCTTTATGAGGATTGCCTTCTTACCTGAAGGTTTGAAGGACCAAGGCCTTTTACTTCTGATAGGCTGTAGGGCACAATAAAATCTGTTACCTCAGACTGATGTCTAGCCTTACATTTGAACAAGTTCAGTGATGGAAATCCTACCCAACTTGCCTTGAGAACACCATACATAGTCCTGACGGTTCTTCTACCAAAAGTATTTCCTAATATTAAACTGACATTTTCCCTGCAACATCCTAAATCCATTAGTCTTGTTCTGTCCTTGATGACTTGAGAGAATAATTGGTCCCTGTTCTCTCTGTAATGTCTCTTTGTGTATGTATAGACAGTTATGTATCCTCTTCTCTAAGTGCTAGATGGTCAATCCTCTTTATCACCCTTGCAATTTCCATTTTCCAAGTCTTTTATCATCTTTCTGCTGTTTCCCTCTGGACTACCCTTCATTTGTTCACAAGGTGCCCAGTAATCCAGCATGTAGAAAAGAACAGCCCTGACACCTTTATCTCATATCAAGTGATGGCTACAGGAACATGCAATCTTTCCCTTGCAAGATGGGAACCCCCTTCAAGTGGATATTTTATCCACATTCTTTTTACAAGCCATAAAGATGTTCCTGTGCAAAACAGAAGCAATACCTCTCCGCAAACCAGAAGAAACGTGTTGAACAAATTTACTGACTTTTTCTCTTGTCAAATGGAGGTACCACAGTACCACGTGATGTCCAGGCAGGCCACCTCAGACTCACAAGCCCTCCTATTGCAAAATATCTAAAATGAAACTTTACAGTAAACAAGAAAAGGAGTGATGCTCTCCCACTGAAAACAGAAACACTGAACACAAATATGCTGTATTAAAGAAGCAATTTTCTTCTGTTCGTGTATGGTTGACTATGAGTTTTAGTGCCACTCTTTTCCAGGTCTGAAGTTCAAAGTCTTTGACTGAAGTTGTCACAGCTAAGTGCAAGTAAATGCATTAAGCCACTGTTAAACTGTTCACATTGGTGATCATACCATAAGGCAAATCAACGGGATTCCAATTTTAAAATATCACTATTTTAGCTTTATTCCCACTATTTTCTCTAAAATAACTCTAATTCTAGGAAAACATTAAAATCTTGTTCCTCCCCAGTATGAAATACAAGTATTTATCTGCCACACGATTAAAAAAAAAAATACTTCTTTTCTGAAATGACAGTGGTTTAACTAGTGAACAAAATATGCAGAATGATGCATATTTACAATTTATTCTTTGATTTCAGTCAACCGTGCACTAAAAAGCCATTCAAAGGATTAGTAATGACCACCTACTTGTGGCAAAGTTATGCCAGCATGAAAATATACTAGTTTCTTCCTTGTATTCTTACACCAGATCTCTGAACGTGCTCTCCATATTTTCCAAGTCATGTTTCAGTTCAAATGCTGTGGGATCTAAACTACTCCAATATTATCTTTCGTTATGTTAGAAAGGCAACCAGTTGGAGCAAATATTTTTTTCAGAATCATTGTATCAGTCAAAGTTTCTGTAGCATTCAAAGAACTTAGTGAACAACCAGCCAAGACACAGAAACCTGTTTAAAAACATTTTGGTATTTTATGATTAGCTATGCTTCCCCCCCAGCTCCCCAGTACCCTGATTTCCACTTTGATTTCTTTGTGCTTTGTGTTGTAAGCAATGATTGCCCACCCCAAGGGTTGCTTTCAGCATTTTTTCAGATGTAAAGTTACAGAAAAAAGAATTTCTAGAGCTATACATCAAGGTCTGTAGGGTCTTTGAGCATTCCCCTGAATATGTACACCAAAGTTCTCAAACCTTATTTCACTGTGAATTCAAGGAGAATGTCATTCCCTAAAGCTCATGTATTTGTTTACTGATGGCATGTCTCCACATTTCCCTTTCTACTATCACCCAATAGGGGCCAACTGCTTCTTGGTATTTTCCATCTGCAAAATGTGAAAGGCTGAGTGGAACTTGCTGTACTTCAGGCTGCCCAAAATAGTCTTGACAAGCTGTTTGGGTGTCCACCACTGCTGCTGTCAGATTTTACACCCCTAGCTGAGTCCAAAGAGAGATGAACTGCTTGCAAGGAGAAAAAGCTGCTATCTGGTTGTGGAACTGCCAGGTAAGCTAAACTGAAAGTCCACCTCCGTCCCCAAAATCTTGTAGCAACGATGTTGTCTCACATCTCAGGGCAGGAGGGCTGAGCATTTTGTTCATGGGGTTTACAGATTCCCACAGGCTTTGAAAACCAGTGTTTTGCCACGTGTGAGGAAGGACTACTCATCTCAGCCTCCTGTTCAGCTACAGTGATCATTGCTCCTGTAGTACATAGACATCAGAATAACGTAACAGGGGGGACTGAAGCGTAGAAGATGAATGGCGTTTGCCAAAACACACAGCTTCTCTAGTCCCTGTTGGACAGTGAATTCAACAATCACACAAGAAATGATCTGCAAAGCTATAAATCAATGGAAGTTACATTCTGCTAAAAGAAAGTGAGAGATTTGCCTTCCAGCCACAAGGAAATAATGGAGGTTGTCTGTACAATTTGCTTTGTATTTTATAAAAGACATTTGATGATATAAATAATACATTTGCAGTATCCTGAAACTGGCCAATATTCACAGTTATTGCAATAGGCTGTGGCAGGGCATTAAACATGATTTAGCAAACTACAGGAGTGCAGTGGGATATAGAATTAAGAAACTTGGTCCCTAGCTAGTTTTGCTCATCATATCTCTATTAACATCAGTGGAACTGCTGCCATTTTTACCAGCTGAGACTCAGACCAAGACAAATATTTCCAATGCGTTTTTCAGGGTAAATGGTCAATGAAATTGACACTAATATGGAAGAAAACTGTTGGAAAAAAATAACAGCTGTGACAACTGACATTTACTATCATATAGTGCTAGTAAAAAATACCAACCAATTAATGTAAATTGGTGAGCTTCTCATTCATGTTAGATGAGGCTATCAGAGAAGATACTTCCTCAGAAGAGCTGTGGACTAGCTAAGCTTTACAATTCCTATATCTTCAAGTTTTTCCTCTAAGCTCTGCAGATTCCACACTTCAGTATCAACCTTGCACCTACATTGCAGGATTTGTTGAATCCGAGCTAACTACATGTTTTCATCTGTTATGGACTCCTGTTCCAGGCCCATCCCAGGGCAGACTTGTTTTAGGTGTGGATTCAGTCATGCGCAGCCATCTACAACATCAATTATTTTCAAGATTTTCTGTCAAGTTACACTGAATAACTTAGGTGAAGGAGAGCTTTACCTCAACAAACACCTGTGTAAGGCCCTCTGAAGCCTAGATCTACGATATGTTTGTAATATATTTCCAGAGATGGAAATGTGGCCTTTAAAGCTCTGATTTTACATGATCATTTCCAGTGAAAGGGGTTTGCTTCCAGATTTAAACATACAAACTAAAAAAAAATAAGGCAAATATATCCTGTATTTTGTATAGTCAACTCAGCATGTCAGACTTTCAGGGTAAGTTTCTGAGTGTTTGACCTTCAAAATAATTTTAATTACATTAAAACTGTAGGACAATTGAAGTTACCTTACCCCAAACAGTTAATGTACACAGAAATAAACTACTTAAAAAAAAATAATACAGACCATGTCTTATTTTATTTTGGCAAGTTGTTTTGGCAGAAGAAAAAAAGAATTGTTAGAGTAACAGCAGAGCTTATGAACCTTGCCAAAGATTGCTCCTCGAGTGAGAGTTTGTTTCTTTGGGAACATGTGAATATTTTCATTATTGCAAGCATGGCAATAAATCATTTTACACTGAATTCACTTAGACATTTGTGAAATAGCTTGTTAACAAGACACTTTGTCAGAGGTAAAGAAATGAATATTTTTAGCACATTAGATTGATAATAGCACTTCACATTTGTAATAACCGCTTTCCTGCCAGAATCTTAAACCATGTTGCAAATATTTAGTAAGCCTAACACCACGTGTGGAAGGCAGGTACAGTACTTTATATTCCTTCAGGCTAATCTACTATAGACTACAGAGAATCCCTGTCCCCAGTGTTTGCTGAGGATGCTTTGATTATTATTGCTAACAAAGATACAAGCGTAGTTTATCCTGCTCTCTGTACAAAGTCGTTTACCTCAATTATGTTAGGCTCTGGATTTGTGTTTGTCAGTCTTCCCTCCTATTCATCCAAATAATCTGGTCATAAGCAATCCAGCACTGCCAAGTGGCATATGTGTGATAGAGAGTGCAGTCACTTCTCTCATTATGTTTCCCTCCCACATGAAATTTTGGCTATGAAGAACTCATGAAATCAGAGAATCTGATTATATGAACATCTGCCAAGCCTAAACACACAAGATAAACCCCAGAAACCCTTGGGTTCAAACACAGAGGACATGAGTATGACTATGTACTTAAAAAATGGGTATTACCCAGTCTCTCTCTTTTAGCATATCCCCTCACAACACTGAAGCTAAATAATGAAAGAATTAGAATGAAGATTCCCAAAGTTCTGCTAGATGCAGCCAGGTACTAGCAAGAGGAAAAGGGCTCTGAAAGCATTTTGTCTCATGGACTAGAATTGTAATTGCTAGTGCTTGAGAATCAGTCCTTAACCCCACCATAGGAAGCAATATTCCTGACAAAGATCCCTGAGGCTTCTCTTGTGAAGAGAAACTGTAGGAAGAGAAAAAGTACCAGTAGGAATAATCAGTAATAAACATTTCAATCCCCTAAACATCAAGAATGCTTCCTAAGCTATAAAATACCAATTTTTAATCAATCACAGCTGCAATCTCACCAGAAATATCAATGCTGTCTTATAGGAAGCTCTGAGAAACCTGGATCATCACCTTTCCTGCAGTAATAGACTACTACCTCTAAGGAGAACAGGCAGCATCAGTAGTCTCTAAGGTAAGGCTATAGATTACTCTGCTGCTAGGTAAAACACACTTCTAGTAGTACCAGTATGAAGGTAGATCCTACCCTAAACCATGAGATTTTCAAAATAAGTCGATATCTATTTATAAAAATCAGCTACAGGTGAGGGAGGGAAGGAAGGAAGAAGTGAGCAAGCAAGCAAGCAAGCATGATAGGTACAAGATAGCTGCTGATAAATCCAGGCTGGGAGAGAGATTTCTGTCTGATAGAAACCTGAGATTCTAAAGTAAGGGAGATAGATAGATAGGAAAAGGTAAGTGAGTGGATTTGATAAAGAAGAAATATTCATGAGAAGGGACATATGTGTTTTCATGTAGTATCAGGGGACTGTTTGATCACTTACTGTTCTTCCCAAGCTTGTGTTTCAATTTACTTGAGAGATTTATGAATAATGTTACCAATATTGTTCTGTACTGCTAAATCTTTGAAAATAGATGGTCTTAAGAATAATGGCTATAAAAGAAATGCACATTGATGTCCCTTATACATCCTTAGTCATAGCTCAAAGAAGCCCCTCAAAAAAGGTTTTGTTATAATGAATGTTGACGAAGGAGTCTTAAGAAACATTATTTCTATTTGCCTTACTCCAAACTATAGCTACAGGTTGAGTGCGGTTGTTCACTTTCCATTTATACACTTTTTACCTTGACTTTCCTGTCTATACAATGTAGGAAACAATATTTTTCTCTCGACTACCAGCTCACAGGTGCCTGGTGATTGCTGCACCCAAAGCATATGTTTTGAGGTGGTGCATTTTAAGCAGGAAGAAAAGCTCATGCAGAGCAGTGTCTTGACTGGACTATTTTCTTTCCTAAGAATAGCTAGTTGTGAACAGATATTATACGTGCAGGTCAACTGTATAAGATGTGGGTATGCTTGCTACAACTCAACTTGAAATGGGAGCCTTTCTTCCCTGTGTGGAAACAGTTAGTTAATGCTATTGTAATAAGAAAGTATTTGCCAGATGAAATGTATCCTTTGGAAGGATGATTTGATCAGGTTCCCTGTAAATTCACCTTTAACAACTTTTTCAGCAGGCAAGCATGAAAAAGAATTGGGAAGAACAGTTATAAGGAAAAAGGTAATTTCTCCAATTGAGGGCTCAGAGAAACAAAGTTCACTGCATTCCTAACATAGCAACTGATGCCGCAGAAGAGTTAAAAGGCAAGCTTCTGCAAGAAAATAGCTTTAATACGCAAGCCCACATATTTTCTCCAGGATAATTGCACTTGAAACTACACCCATTGCACTTGAAGCATGATTTCCTGTTCCACAACCCATGATCAATACCTTTTACAATGCAAGAATCAACAAACTCTAAAATGCTTCTTTATGCTGTCTTGAAAGCTACTGTAATTTCCGCCTCAATTTAACAAGTTATCCTGAACCTAAACCTCCTTTGCTAACTACCTGCTCAGCCTTGTGACAGGGATGGGGCCTGGAGGGAACAGCAGGAGGACAGGGTGCGAGGTGAGAAGGGAAGGCTCATGAGATGGCAAGAACCTGCCAATTTATAAGTGATGGTGGTTACTTCTAGCCCTGAAGCAATGTATTTCTGTAAGAGTTTATTACTACTTGTATTTATACAACCCTTCCATTATCGCAGTGCTAGGTGGTTACCCTCAGTAAAGGTGAACAATGGTCTTCTGCAGGAAAGAGCCACCTCCCAGTGTCTTAGGAAGGAGCAATCTAATCTTGTTAACAGAAACTACCTGGTGCTCAGAAAACGTTTATGCAGACATGCTTTCCGTGGCTTAAGAAAGACCTTTCTGTGGTGCTCATATACTTTCCATTTTATTTCCCACCAGCTGTCTCTTCTCTGACATTTGGATTGCAAACCCTTGGGGACAAGAACCCACTCTGTTTTATGATGTTAGCACCAGCTAGTGCAAGGGAGTCTAGCCTTTAATTAAGTCACAGGTGCTGCAGAAACATAGGTATATAAATATTGGCCTGTTTCCTTTTTGGATATGTGACTGAATTCAGAGTCAACAGTAGTATCTGATGACTTTGATGGAACAATAATTATGTGTAAATATATTAATTTTCAGAGAGGAACAAAGGTGAGTGAGATCTAGTGTGAACGGAGGGACTGAGCTACTCTTCCTGAAAGCCTGATGAAAGGGAAGGATTGGGCTTCCAAGTGTCCCAAGGGAAGTGTCCCAAACTCCCCCTCCCAGTAAGCAACAAAGCATGACCCCCAGAGCTTTCTCAAATCGGCTTTTTCTCTATTCTCTTTGTGAAGGAGCTAGTTCCTCTTTTCTCATCCACTTTCTTCTGCTAAAATAAGGACATACAATTTGGCCGTTGTCTTCAATATCTGTTTTTAGAATAAACCCGTTATTATATAAGCTCTAAATTTAAGAGCTGTTTCTTTAAAAGTTTAACATGCTATATTCTGTGAAAATCTAGCTGCAGGTATTGAGATACGATGTGCAGAGTCTATTGTATGTGGGGAAATGAGATTTTAGTCTTTTTAAGCCATAGAAAAGAATCAGTTCATCTTTGGAAATCTGGTTTGTTTTTAGACTAAAGAGCAGGGGAAAGCAAAAACAAAACCCCATAAAAATCTCTGACTTTATTCCGAGAATAAAAAACAAGATTATCAAAGAGACTGACTGAAGAGGAGAGATGTATTTTATCACCTCACCTGCCCTAACCTGAAGTGAAGTCATGACTTCCCTGAGAAACTCTTGGATTCAGACATTTGTCCCTAAGATCTATTTTTCTGAGCAACAGTGCCAGAATGCAGAGATTCCTCGAGTCACTTGGAAGAACATGGCTCTGGTATATAATGTAGATCACCACGTCTACAGTTACATTGCATTTTTAACATGCTAGAATGCAAACCTTTACTGTCTAGCTTGACAGACAAAGTTAGAAGCTCTTTCCCAGAAAAGCAAGTGAAATGGTAGAAAGCTTAGCAGAGACGTTAATGCAGGGGATCAGAATAGAAGGGGCAATGCTGGAAGGAGGCACTGGAGATACAGCTCTGAGACTAACCATCAGGAGTAACTTCTGCAGCAACCAATAACTGCTGTGAAACATTATCCTGTAGGATCCCCAGGGTGTAGCTGCAAAAGCAAGCAGTTTAGAACAAGAGACTTTGTAGAGGGAAGCAGTACAGTTCAAGGACCTGACATCCCTAGTGATCGCTTGTGTCACCTCGGGCTAGACCGGTAATCTTATTTCAGAGTCTGATTTTACAAACTGGGCTTTGCAATCTTGCATTCATGATCTTTGCCTGACTGGTGGGTTTGTTGGTGTGTAACTTCCGCATGAGTTTCTCTGGGGGACACCTAACTGGGGGAGCTGAAAAGCACAATGTAAAGCACTTCAAAAGTAAACACCAAGGAGCCTTGTGTGAGAAAGGCACTGCCACTACACAATAAATTGCTAAGGAAGATGCACCCTCATTCTGATAGTTGTTTCAGTCCTTTTCCTGGCACACTACGAAAAGTATTTTATTTCATGTGTTTTAGGGCTGTGTGGGGGGCCATTCAGCTGATGTGGTAGCTGAAACTGCAGCTATTTTCTCAAAAGCCTTTTAAATGTTGCTTGCTGCATGCAGTATGTTTGCTGCTTTGACTGATCCTCTGGAGCTGTGTCAGCTTCTTTTATGCCGTTACCAGTTCTCCACTCAAGCTCTCCCATTCCCAGGAAAAAACTGTCCCTCACTTCCATGTGCGTGACAGGGTAAAGCCCTAACCAGGTCTTGACACCACCCCAGCTTGCACCAGAGGAATATAGTAGCCTGTATTTGCTTATAGGTACAACTCAGTATTGGAAGCTAAGGTGCAATTGTGTATTAAATCCCTCAGGAGTGGAAGTGCTTGCAACCTACTGAAGAGTGAGGTGATAAAATGCTGTGGAAACATGGTCACACCACTACAATAGAAAAAGCTTGTCTGGAAAAAGCCCACAATAGTTGTTAATACTTCTTTCAGGAACTGCACATCCATTAGTGGTGTTGTCGGCTGTAGCACCTTGCTGAACTTGGACCTTATTTAGCATTATTGGTGGCTACTTCATTACTTTGATGTTTAATTCATTGCACTCAGCTTAGAAAATACCGTGGTCTAAACAGAAGACTGATTTTTGTTTCCAAACAATGATCTGTGCGGTGATGAGCAGTGTCTCCTTAGTTATTCAGATGTTTTCTGGGTAAGTCTGACATGTCAGCCTCCTGTTCTGCTTATGGGGGCAAATCTCTACTGCCACATTACACTCAGAACAGCAAATGCTGCTATCGTAACACAGGATTAGTCAAAGGAAATATTCACAACTGCTTATTACTTTATAGACTTGCAAGCTGCTATTTATGCAGGGATGGGTTACCTGCTACTGTCAGAGCAGGGACATGATGGTGTGGGACGTGCACAGAGTTGCATGTCAAACCGTTGGGCTGTGGCAGTGTCCAGCCGGTCGCTGGGTGGCCAGATGGCTGCTGCTGTGCTGATGAGTCCATGTGTTGTCCAATTTGAGAGGTGCTGGCTGAAACCCACTCTTGCTTTTAGCTGCCCTGACAAATTTTTCATAATTTCATGCGTGTGTCTGATTCCTGACCCGACTCGTTAACACACTCTCAAGCAAGGCATTCAAAGTTCTCTTATTTTGTTATGGTCTTTTTAAGAGCTGCAGCTCTGAACCTGCACTTTATTGTGCTGACTGCAGTGCAAGGAGATCAAAGGAAGTTGCCCATACCTCAAATGACTTATAGATTACATATAAAACAGGATGCTCCTTGAGTCTATATATAATATGAAAATGCGATTGCAAGTTTAGGGGTTGGTGATTAAACGGAATCATTTGTCTCATACACCTATTCCATGTAACTTATGCTCCACAAAAAGAACAGATATATCTTTAAAGTGTAGTTTATTTACCAATACAAGGTTTTGACTGTGTCCCATTATAAGCAGCAGTTACTTTCATATCTGGTGCTTGGCATTTGAAAATCTTAATCTATAACATTAATATGAAGAATGACTCCACAAGTTTTAACTGAATTCTGGTTGTAGAAGCTGAAGGTAATAGGAAGAATGGGAAGAGCCAAATATAAAGCGTGTCACAAGGAATTACTTTCTGTCTTTAGCCATTTGTTCCTTCTCTGGTCCTTCCCTCCCTCCCTCTCTGACACCTCCTTGAGTCCACCTGGAAAAGTGGGTCAGTTGTAAATGATCAAAAGGCAGATTTTGCTCAGGTATGGGAAGATCAGAGGAGTTCTTGCTGAATAGGCTTGACAACACACAAGAATGCTATGAAGATAAGACAGAAAATGCTTGTTTTGGTCTGCCTGTGCTCCACCTTGGCTTGACTGCATGCATGATTCCCCAACTTGACTGATGAGTGCCGTTGTAAAGCCAGACCCTGCTGCTTTGAACCAAAAGCCATTGCACAAATGAAGTCAGTAAGACTTTGACGGGCTGTGTATATTCCAGCACTTCCCTCATACCTGCCCGTAGGAAAAGACATAGCAGTTCATTTTTGTTATTTTTAGGGAAGAAGGGTCAATCTGTATTTGTTATTGCCTATAGGGGTGCTGTCGGTGTATTTGCATTATGCAAGTGTTTTGAAACCTGTTTAAATGAAGCTATCCCACAAATTTTTGCTTCCATAGCTGCAAGCTTTCCTAGGAAACCATGCTCTTTAATCTCCAGCACTTGACAGTGCTGGTTCTTGCTTTTCTGATCAGGTGGGAAGAAGAGGAGGGAGATTTCAGTCACTTAAAAAAAAAAATAGTTTGAAATTCCAAGGCAGGGTGCTTTTAATGACATTCCGTGCCAGGGCTAAGCAGACTCCAAGATCAAAGTTATCTAGCCACCCATGTCTTTTTAATAGCAAACTATAACCACTTTAATTCTTCCCTGAGCATTGATTAGATGCGGTATAAACTGCAGTGGCAGCCTCCTGCCTCGTAAACACTGGCAAAAAGCACCGTCTTAAAATTCACATAGGATTTGTCTCTAGGACTCTGCAAGATGAAATGGAAAGACAGTGGCATTCCACATACTCAACAATATGCAAATGCTGACTTTGGAAGCCAACATAGCTGTTTTCAAGCAGAAATACAGACCAAACTTCAAAAAGATCTTTATATCCAGAACTCAGTGCCCCAGTGACTCCCAATTAGGCCTGGAAACAGGTGACCAGATGTTGCATTTGCAAATGCCAGAAGCTGGTGGCTGCTGGGCATTTTGAAAATCTGCTCTGATATAATTTGAGAGCTGTTTCTTCACTCACTTCTACCTGCCAAGGGTTGTTTTGTTTTCCCTTTTTTTTTCTTTTCATGGGCTCTGCTTATCACTTACCTCGCTGATAGCTGAGACTTAAGGTAGTGCAGAGAATTCAGAAATAAAGTCATCACATGAATATCGTTTTTCAGCGTAGCAAAGAAAAATAAATTTCCTGAGCATCTTGTTTTGAAAGATGAAAAACATTTTTAAAGTACTCATATAAAAGCAAGGCTAAACATTATTGAGGGAAGAGAAGAAATCAGTTGCTTGCTGTATAATTCAGCTCCAAGACTGGGATGCAATTAAAAAAGTTTAGATTTTAGTACTTGGAATAGATTAGCCTTTTAAATTTATGGGACTTCTATGACTAAATTTTTCAGCTTTGGAATTCTGTGTTTTAATTCTGTCAGTTTTTAAAATTCTGGGGTTATGATATCTGGGAATCTGGTTCCTTAGGTGGGATGCATAGATGTAAAAGGGGTTAATATATCCTCCCCAGTAATAATGATAATAATAATCCACAAGTGATGGGCATGCTCTAGTGATTATATTTTCAAGGAGTGGAGAGAGAAATAGATATTCTTTCTTGTCCTGTTAATGAGACCACTCCCTGGCCTGCATTTGCAGAGTGCGTGTAAGGTCAGGCAGATTGCTATTTGCTAAGCAGAATAAAATGTGCAGTTAAATAAATAAAATCTGTAAGTGAATTTTTATACTGACTGCATAAACAACGTGAAGTTGATTTATGCAATAAAGGATTCATGCTTAGCCAAATCAGCATTTGTCATATGTGGTTTCCTTCTCAGTTTGCATCAGGAGCAAAGTCATCAATCGTGGCTCCTCTTTTTCCGAGGGTTCCGCAATGCACTCTGAAAGCTCTTAGACCAAAGACCTAAGAAGAGGAAGAAGAGGTAATTGCAGTATATTGCCAATAAAATAATCAGCTAGACATTCCTGACATTTGAGTTCATGAGCTTTTCATTGCCTTTGAGATTGGGAGAGGGAGTGAGAAATACAGAGGCAGAGTACAATTCCCACAATGGCTACTCGCAATTATGACAGGTGGTGTTGATTACACACTTGGGGTGCCCATGCTAGAGGGTTGGTAATGCTTCGCTGATGTTAGCTTAGTCTTTTGACCAGGCTAAGCCTGGGGGGTCTCTGGGGGTCTGTGCTGTGCAACCAGAGTGCGATGGGCTGCACCCTGCGAGAGCAGCCGTGCCGTTGCTCCTTGCTGTATGTGTGTGGCGTCTTTGGGAAAATCGGCACGAGAGAGGGGACTTCAGAGAGGATGTCCTGGTTCTCTTTTACCTCAAACCAGGAGAGCAGACTAAACTCTGACCTCAGCTTTTATGCTGTGCTTTCTTCACATAAAAACTCCTGTTTTGTTCAATACTCAGCTTGGAATGCTTTAATTACTGTGCTTTAAGTCCATTTTATTGAAGAGGAAAGAAACACAGACTTTTAAAAAGTATTCTCTTGTGATCCCAAGTCTTCTAGAAGATCAATTTCTGAAGGCATAAGTCTGCCTGCAATTATTGTGCTACATGGAAGTTTCACATAATGGCATTTATATGGACTTTTCCTTCAAACACAAAGGAATAAACTATGTAAGTAAATTACTTGGATCACTAAAACCTGCCAGTTAGGATGATTCACAAAGATTAATCTATTGCTTTAAAACACCAAGCAGCCAATTAAAATTTTCATTCAGCTATAAGCTGCTGAAAAATTAAAATTTAGCAATTCTAATTCTGTGGATAGTTTGACCAGAAAATAATCAAACAATAAAGAGTTTGTCGTGAGCATCATTATGTTAAAACAAACAAACAAGAAGTTCCGTTTAGCAGATTTTTTTTTTTCTAGCATCCCTCACAAAGTATGGGAAAAATTCAGGACTGTAAGCTTAAGCAGTAATTAGCTTAACAGATGCCTGAAGGAAATATGCTGGGCCAATTATCAGCACCTTCACTCCAGTGAAAAGGACATTCCTTTTATACTAAAGCAAAAAAGACGATGTCTATTTACTGGAAGCATAACAATGCATCATATTTTAGCTGAATGGAAAAGAGTGCGTTTTCTACTGCTGTAAATAAGTTCCCCTTCTCTGGTTAGGTAAGAGTCAAGAAAAGTCCTTATGTTATGTTGGAAGTGAACGGTGATCAGAACTGGATTAGAAGTAGACAAAAAATACTGACTGAACTCCATGGAAAATACAGAGGTTTCAGGTATTCCAGTTAGATGTTGAATGAAAATTAATGGCAATTTCTTTAAAATAAACAAATAATTAAATTAAGAAGTAAGCTCTGCATCAATGTGAAAGGTCTTCTGACGGTTAGGTCACTCTGCAGAGGGGACAGATTTTTGGAGTCAAGTCATGAATAAGTTATTAAAAAGCTGCTAAGGTTGCATATACCTAAAATTTGAAAGAAGGACTCCCTCAGCCTGGTTTGGGCAGGTCTGTATAGATGCACAGCCTGTTACAGTGAATTCCATACTGTTTGTTAAGCATAAAACCCCACCAAGTTCTGCAAACAAAAGCTCTCTGGAGTCCCTTATTTTGCAAAAGTATTTTTATCGTACTGACAAGAAAATATTTCTGATCATGTCTGAAACACCAGTTTAGCTGCCTTTGGTGGCGCATCTTCCTGCGAGTGATATCAACTGACGTGATGGTGGCCATGCGTCACCTCCCCATGCCAGACAGCACGACGGGACGAGACTGAGCACCAGAAGACCTTTCATGAGTTCTGCTGACTGAGGAGGTGTAGGAGGGAAAGAAAGTGCTGGCCGTAGCTGGTGGCAGAGATGGCTTGTTGCAGGCGTGGGCTGGCCCAGAAAGGGCAGGAGCTCCCTGGATTTTGCCATAGCTTCACCTTTCATACCATAGAGGTCTGTGTGAGGGTTTGCTGTACGTAACAAGCTGCAACACTTAACCCATTTTCCCAGGTTTACTTGTTTTTCGCTGATGCTCAAAGACATGGCAGAGCTACGGTGCATTTCTCCCCTTGTGTATTAGTCCTTGGTGGGGATTTCTCTGGCCACCCCAAGCTCACAGGTATGGGCTGGTGGTAGTTTACAGTCAACAGTGTACAAAAGCTACAAAGTATTTTGAAAGGTAATGAAGGTGTGGGGGGGGGGCTGGTTGGTTTGTTTTGTTGTGGGTTGTTTTTGGGGGTTTTTCTTCCCAGCGCATAGCAACTAAATGCTTTCATTTTATTTGGATTATTTTCGTAATGAATAGCTTCTGCTTTCTTTTCTCATACAACATTCTCCTAAATCTCCATTGTGCTCCCGCTGCCCACAAACATGCCTAACAAAATTCTCTGTCTAGATCCCCAATAGATAAAATATGTGGGAGTTGCCACCACCTAGAAGATTATGTATTCTGCAATAGCGCAACCTCAGTTGTTGCAGACAGGCTCCTTGCTTTCTACATGCTAAAGAGAAGGTGCCTGAATCTATTCTACTGGTGGGTGGCTCTGAAGGCAAGAATTGCCCCCTTGAACTCTCTGGAACCTTGCAGTGTATTTCATATATATTTTTTCCTAATAACTAATTATCAAATTAAGATATTCTGGGTTTTCTTAGAGCAGTTGTTTCCAGTCACATTTAACTGGAAAAATAACTTTTTATTCGGTCATTGGCTCAGTTTGAGTTTCAGGTGTTACTTGTCCTTTTCTTTGTAATAATCTCAAATTTGTACACATCTGGGAGCCTTTACTGAAGGTCATTCCTATGCTTATTGAAATCCATTGTGTATTTTTTCCACTGAGTTGTCAGTGACTTATCTCCTTCATTGCAAAAACACATTTTAATTCTGACTTCAAAAGCTCGCTGCACAGATCAAAATCAATTTCAGTTTCTGCGGTAGTTGGCCCATGTAAGTTAAAAACGGCATATGATGTTGGGACAGTACTGGCTAAAGAAAAATAATATTGTTATCCCTTTGTAAAATACTCCGAAGTGTTTTTCAAACTGGGATGGGATTAGCTGGGGTGGAAAAATTAGTTGGGGTACAAAAATATTTTTCTCTCATTTTTTCCTATTTCCTGCTTAAAAAGAAAAACCTTAAGGAAGCTGAGGAAACGGGAAAGATATTCTAGGGAAATGCTGCCTTTTTCTTTCAAAAGAGTATTCCTTTTCTAAAGGCTGAGAATTGCATGTTTTACATGTTTTACCCCTCCCACAATTTTTGACCAACACTGAGAATGTGTTTTCATTGCCTTGTCTAGCAGAGCAAATAAAAGCATCTTCCTCAAGGTGCTCTGAGGCAAAGAGCAGTGTGGGGAACTACGCCAGGAATTACTTGCTGCTTGTTTCTAAAGAATGCCTTTCCCCTGCTCTTTTTTTCCCTCTGAACAGAGTGTTGAAGTGAGATAATTCCACCTCTTTTGGGGGGAAAGATTTTTTTTTTATTATTTTTCTGCCTTTTCATCCTGCTGAGTGTGACCTTCCTGTTCCTTCCATGGAACTGTGAGCAGGGACCCACTTCTGTTGCTGTTTAAGGTATTTCCTTGCTTCTAAGATATTCACTAGAGATTGTAAAATGCAGTTTATAGCTCCCAGGGTTTTGCAGGGATCTCCATTTTGCCTTTGAGGTGTCCTTCATGCCTTGGACATATATTATCTTTGCAGAATTGCATATACTGCTTATCTCTCTGGGAATCCCTTTAGGTACGATGGAGACTAATTCTAAGTGGACATTAACTGTTTGACTCCAGCTGCGGTGGAGCCATGCAGAGCTGCTGCCCTTAGGAAACAATATTTTGCTGTCTTAGAGGGAAAAAACCACCCTGTTCTGAGGAGCTGCTGCTCCCTTGGTGTCCCTTTCATCAGTGAATAAGCAAAATTTCCTCTGGGTTTGTGAAGCCTGCTGCTCTTTTACGTTGTTTTTGCACACCAGGATTTCTTGCCTAAGGTCCAGGAATTAAACAAGTTTCTATTCAGTGGTTAATACTTGATAAAAGCTCTTCCAGAAGATTGCTGAAAACCAAACAGGTCAAAGGCTGCAGCCCATCCAGAAGTGGCTCAGTATGTCACTCAGAAATGACCTTGCAGGTGGTAAATCCTCCCAGGATCAATGTTGTGTGGTGGCTGAGGAGCATATGGCACTGAGTTAGGTACAGTAGGATTAAGCTGTAAAATGAATTAGTCTAAAATACTGTATGGTATTCAGTCTTGGATGTGGAAAAATGCTGTATGAACAGGGCAAATCCACATTTATTTTAGAAAAAGACATTTGTTTTTCTTCCACGTGGAGGCCTCTTTCAGGCACAATACTTTTCCCCATGCAGATGCAGTTTTGGCCAACAGTTCCACTCTCATCTGTTGCTGGTAGATTTCACCCTCTGGTTCTTATTTATTTGGGTTTCACAGATGGCATAAGCAATCTAAAGGATGGGGATACATCATCATAGCCATTGGTGAGTGATGGAATATGGGATGTTCATTCTTTCCACTTGACTGTGATTTGGGATATCAAGAAGATAATTAAATTCAAATTGTCTCTCCCTTGAGACAAGGCAGAGAGAGGAAGAACTGTAACCCCTTCCTGTAGTCCCAGGAGCTGGCTAGTTGTGCAGGAGGCAGAAGGTCTGTTTCAGGAGCAGGGAATAATTTCAATATTACAAGATTGGATGCATTTGAGGAGTCAGTTTAACAATTCATTCCTTGCTCTTTTCCCAGAGTGATGTAGAGACTTGCATTCCCCTTAGTCATGGTGGATTTCAGCTCAGTTCATCACCAAGTCAAATAATAAAAAAGTGACAGTTTGCAGAACTCTTTAGCATCCAAATCACTTTTTGAGAGTAAACCCTGTTGATGTCTCCTCAAGAAAAAAGACATTTGGAGGCGAATTAATGTGCTGGGAAATTTTTGCGCAATACCGTTTGATCTTCCAACCAATTCTCCATAGACCTTTCTTTATGATTCTGAGTCAGATTGTGGCTGCTAGAAAACTCGTGTTGTGCCAAGGACTGTTTTTTCTTCCTCAGAACTGTTGCTGTCATTTCACATTGAGTAGGAAACTTCTGAAATTTGTATGACTTTGATATCACTGATTATCAGGTGGAAGAATTCTGTTTTGTCTTTTCGGTACTTCCTGGGTTCATGCTGCTACAGGAGCTAGTATGTTCTTACCAAAGGTACTGTAGTGATCAGAGCTCTGTTTTAACCATGGAATGTAGTAGGAAGATGTTATCCAGGCAATTAAAAGGAAGAAAAAAACCCAAAAGGCCCCTTACTAATATTATAGTTGGCAGACCAATTACTGTCTTTTTAAACTCAAGACTGCAATTTTAGTCAAGGAAAAAGTAATAGGTAGCTTCTCTTGTCACAGAAAATTAATTGCAAAGTGTATATGTATGTAGAGAGATATTTATCTTCTATTATATTTGTTCCAAACAAAGTACAATAAATTGGCAACATATTTATTGTCCTGTTATTCGACTTTGTGTACATAAAATTCCCATTATGAGTAAATGACATATGCTTATATTCAATAAAGAGGAAATTCCCAATGAAAGTAATACAATTTTTGGTTTTCATTGAACTTTAAAGCGTTGTGGATTTTTAATAAGATAGATACATTTGCATTGCATGTGTCACCAAGTCGGAGTAATTGAGTCATTCCTCACCGCTGTACTCTCAGATCACTGTTTCTGAAATTGCTGAAAATGGGACTTTCTATCTTGAATGACTGAGAAGGAAGAGGCTACGAGAGTACCAAAGTCATTTTCAGCTCAGAGGAGGTCCACAGCTCTGCTCAGAAAAGGGCAGCAGGTATTAAAGGCAATCTTTTCATATTCAGCAAATAGTGAAAGAACACATTCCAACTTTCTTCACGAGTTCTATTAAGAAGAATTGTTTTTTCTGGTATATACCTTTTCCCCACTGCCTGGGGTACCTGGAAAGCCCTATGCACTCACTATACCTACTCCGCTTATTTGCCTGAAGCAAAAATCACATGTAGAGAACCCACTGAGAAGGTATGAAAGCAATCCTGGCAGCCATACCGGTCCTTTTCAACAGCTTTTTTTTCTTATTAACAGTAAAAAATTTTATGCTGGGGTAAATAAGATTTGAATGCATGGTTAGTTTATAGAGCAATACCTAATTCTGATTTGCCTGGCCAAATGTAAGACAGAGAATTTGTGAGAAACTGGATTAACCTTTCTCTGCTTCCCTTAGATATCCACAGTGCTTACAGCTGGGAAAAATTAATAATGTGATATCAGTGAGCATGCTTTAAATCAATATATAGAGTTTTGGCAAGACCTTTTAGGTCTGAAATATGATTACCTGCTATAATTTAGCCTGTAACCTGTATTCCTTTTTTTTTTGGAAATGTTATTCATAGGAGACAAAGTCACACTCTATAAATATTCATATTTTCTTTACAGTATGTATTTTGGGGGAAGAACTCATAAAATGAGATGATCTCTTGTTCCTGCTTTAGTCCCATAGCACAGGAAAACCCCTTGCTTCCCATCCTTTCAAAATGTTGAAGATTGTTCTTTGTAGTGGACAGAGACAACAAGCATGATGTTAGAAAGTGCTGCTCCAGGACAGTTTGTAGGTCTACCTGAAGTTATCCTTAAGTTGTTCTGGAAAAGAGGTGATAATTCCTCTTCTGCCCCATAGTATTTACTTATATGGGAAGTACAAAACACAGGGTAATGCACCAAACTGCCATCAGTTACCTCTGTGTCAAGAAAAGAGAGATAGGAAAATCTCACTGCCTCCTCTCTTCTGCAGCTGGTGTATTTATTTGCCCTGGCACTGCTTCCCTCTTGTTTAGAGCAAATAAAGGGAGGCAGTGTACCGTGGCTCTCAGCATCCCTCTTCCACTCCTGTCTTGCTCAAAAGTGGAAGCAGCCCTTCTGCCAGTTGAAAGTGATCAGAGGGTGATGAGCAGGGGCCAACACCACTGAATGCTTCCTACCTCTCCTGGAAATACCTGTGTCCAGCTTTGTTCAGAAAATGATGTGTTAGTGATTCTCTCTTTACTTCAATACATGGTTCTGGTCCAAGTTACTTCTCATTCTTTCTCCATAGTCTAATCCTTTGGGATGAAATTTTTTCAGGAGGTTAGTCTACAAGCTTAGAAAAAAACAGTTTATCAATTAATACAAAATAAATTAGTTGTGTGAAAATGTTGCTTCCTAAGATACTAGTCCCCACTGCTGCCTGGGATGTTGCCTCAAAAAGTAAAATCCTACTGCAGCTTGGCTTCTGGATGCTCAGGCGAGGTAAGGCTTAGATATGTCTAGATATCTAGATATCTCTGCTATTCAAAATAACTTCAGCGCATTGGGAAGATGTATTATCCGTTGGCAGTCCAGTGTCCCCGCCTCAGAGAGCAGGAAAGCTGCCAAGCATCATGTTCAGATGATACGGTACTTTGCTGTCCTGCTTTTCCCTCTACATCTCCAGCAACTCCTTGTTGGGTAAAAGGAGAACTGCATAGGTCACCTCTCTCCGGTAGCATTGTAGACGTTCCCTCCCAGTTCCAAATCTCTCAAAAACTACAAGCCATACGGTTTACATAGACTTACTCCCCTGCCCTTCCTCCCATCCTTTTGAAACATTCTTGCATGCCACTGTCCTCTTCTTGAAGGTAATTTGCAAGTACCTGCAAGCACAAGGGCAATGCAAGACTGTTTGAGAAAAGGCGTTTTTGTGGAGTGGCTGTTGGGTTGCACCTTTGTCTGTCTCCGCTGTGGCCCTCGTTTGGCTGTGAATCTCTGTATCCAGAAAGACAGCTATGATCTCTCTTAACAAAAATGAGAGTTTTCTAAAGACAATTTTTCTAGGTTTTTTTTCTTTCTTTCTTTCTGAGCTTCCTGGGGAAAAATAGGCAGAAAAAGACTGGGCATTTGAAAAATAAATGTAAGTTGGTGAGCTGTCGCAGCAGGTGTGCTACGTACACAAGTATAAACCAGGGGTCATTCTCATAAATGTTGTTTCTCCCCCTTAAGCCTTGCATTCATATTCAATTTCCGTTGTTAACTTTTAAACGTTTTTGGCTGCAAAGAGAGAACATTTTCCTGCTGATTTAATGCCAGTACAGTAAAGACAGGTCTGCGTAGCGCTGCAAGCCTCTGCAGCGCACTCCGGCCAGTCTGTCTTTGTACCTTTCTGATTCTTACTTATTTCCTCAGTTTTACCTGAGAACTTTTTTATCTGCATGTTTTTAAACACATCAATTTTGTGGAAGCTTAGGTTGCAGAGGTATTCCTTTTTGTTTAGTTTTTCTTTTGGAATGGAAAAGGTAAATTTCTCCATCCGACAGTAGCTGCTGCCATCTTGCAACAGGAAGAGCCTTCAGAATCCTAATTCCTACCTTCTCCAAGTGGAAACCGGGAAGAAATGATGGTTTTTATGAGAGATAAAACAGCTTCTCCATTAAAAAGAGAGAAGTGGGATGCTAATCTTATTCTGCATAAAATGAAAATTCAACAGAAATGGGAATTAAAAAGCAAGGACTTTTCCTGTGCTTTGCTCATAGGTTTTTTAAGTTTTGTTTGTTTTTTTTTTTAAACTTCTAAAAAGCTAGAAATAATCTCTAGCATTTCAAAAGATAATGTTGTTTATGCAGGTGTATGAGATCAAAGGAAAAGGGACATGAATTTTTTGAGAGTTTTCATAGCCTCTTCTTCTCAACCTGTGAGGTTGAGGTGATTGCTGAAAGCAACAACCAAAACTATGAAAGCTAGATGTGAATGAATTCCTTTTTGCCAAAAATAAAATCTCAAGAACATGCTGCTTGAGCCAAATCTCTTGTATTTCATAGCAAGAAAACAGGTGGTTTGGAATAATTCCACCTCATGGGAACATTTGAATGAGAGTTTGAAAGACAACTTGTTCTACTGTGGGACAAGAGCAAAGTGCCCTCTCTAAATTGCCATAATTTGGGCTACCTGGAGCTTTTAATGAACTTCTAAATATCTTGGTTTCCTGATTTATTTTTTTTTTTCCAGAATTCTTTTTGTACCATTTTGCACAGACCTACTCTTGGTAAGTTGGTGAAGTCTCAGTGCAGTAAATGAAAGAAGATAAGGCTGAGTGAAAAACAGACTGTCTTAAATGCAGTAGATTTTGTTTACTAATTAATGAGCACCACAATAAGAACTACAAAACAGCATGTGAAAGGTAAATGGATTTATGCTTGAGCAAGAAATATTTGAAAGACAGTTTACCCCCGTAGAGAAAGTCTCTCTTTTAACATATAACTAATCCTTCGAAAAGTGCTGGAAGGACTTTTCATAAGAAGTGAAGAAAATTGCTCAAATTTGAATTGCAAATATTTGCTGCAACCATTGTTTTCCCGAAATATGTGTTAAGGTGGTTTCAAATTTTGACTGTTCCTATTTATTTCCAGGTATGACACATCAGACTACCCCTCCCCCTCCCAAATCTAAACAATGCAAAATATTTATTTATTTATTTATTTATTCACAAAAGCTTTATGTTTAGCTGTCTTAGGCTATTGAGATTAGAAAACCCAAGGGGTGTGGTTGCCAAAATGCAAACAATTATAAATTGGCTCACAGTAGCCAGTGAGAAAAGACAACTGTATAACATTTTTCAGAACTAATGATACTTTATTTGTTCTCACATAATCCCTTTTTGTCACAATTCACATTTATTACACCTGTTCCATTTAGCTACAAATAAAACCCAACAAGCTGCTGTTCTGCTGCTGGTTTTTTTTTCTTGTTTTTTGCCAGTGGGCTAGGTATAGCTGCTGTATACTTCTACTTGAACCCACCAATTTCAGTCATGTTATATTTAAGGGATTTCATCTTTATTTTCATGATAAATGAGTAAGATAGCTAATTTAATCAAGACAACCAGACTATGTGACATGGCAGCTGAAGTGAGCCTGCTACAACCAGTTTTATTTTGTCAAAGTCAATGGGCAGTCATGAAACAAGGTGTAGATATTAATTTAATTAATTCCTTACTGGGGAACAGGTGATTGATTGTATGTGTTATTTTAGCTACTACTATTCACAGCCCAGTGGTATTCACTTAAATAGCCAGTGATTGAGGTTTAATGGGCTGTTACCCTGGAGAACAAGGCTCGCTGGGGTAGGAACTGGTATTTCAGAGGAGGAACAGGGATGTGGACATTCACTCCAGTGGGCTTCAGGCTGCATCTGCAGGACCATTTTGGCTTGGAGCAGGAAAGTGTTTTGGGGAAGTAACTACTCCACCTTGGAGGCAATATAGAAACAGGATGTCAGCAGGGACCAACAGCTATTTTTACTCCACTTAGAGGCCAGCAGCCACCACATCTCACCACACTTAAGTCACTAGGAGAGAAGGGGAGCTACCCAAGGAAACCTGGATTTCGTGAAGAAAAAGGTATGGTATCAATGCAGGCTGGGTTTATTTTGCAGGCTGGATTTATGTTGTGAGCCTGGTGCTAAGGCATTTCTACTATGTAGCCATTTATAACTTTTATGACATGAAATCTTAATTTTCCATACTGAAGACCAAGTCCACAAACCACGATGACCAAAGGAACAAGTGAAAATTTGTCAGCAATTTAAGTTTTTGCTCAGTGTTAATATTGGGAGCAGTAAAGGCCCTTTCATTTACATTGCAATGTTAATCCACCTTCACAGCCCATACAATAATTGTATGTTTCTTATAATGAAGCCTATTATATAATTCCATTTAAATCATAAAGTTAAATCCAATGCAACTGAGTAATTAACCTATAATGAGATGCAACTTTCAATATAAATAGTCCTGCAATTAAACAGGCAACTGTTGCTCTCTGTATAAACAGATGTTTTTAGATATTGAGAAAATATAATTTTAATATATTATAACTTTAGTGTTATGCCCTTAATTTTTTGGGACTTTGAAAAGTCTGCTAGCTAGATCTGGCAGAAATGGATGTGAACATTGAAGAAAGTCCTGTTCTCAGTGACGGTGTAGCTAGCTTTTGGACTTCTGCTCCAGATTTTCTCTGTTCCTCTCAGCACACTTGTACCACGCTTGAAGCAGCTGCACACTCATCCAGTGAAAACAGAGAATATCCTCAGCTGCTTCACAGATCTTTTAGCCCACTCCTAATTTTCCATTAAAGGTAGCAATACAGCTACTTCTCAGCATGCGGTGATTTTCAGACCTATTTGACTTAAATTGGTATTTATTTAAGGAAGAAAAATTTTACTGGTAATTCGTCTTCTGAGTGTAATTGGTAATCTGCTGCTGTATCCCAGCTATGGAGTTGAAATAGGTTTAGTTGTTATTTTTTAATCTACTACCCTCAGGATCCAAATTATATGGCTAATAGACTCATCAAAATAACAGAAAATTCTTCATAGCTGCATAATCAGATTAAAAATCGGTATATTTATACCCAAATAAGCAACAGGGAAGTTATTTAAATTATTATGTTATTATCTAATTATATCTAAAAGCATAACCTCATTCACAGAGAGGAGGTATATAATAGATTCATTGTACAAATATTGCTGTATCAAACTATCTGAATGCACAACTGTAATTTCTCAGGTACAAGACCACTGATATTTAGAAACACATTCACTGTCATTAGCAACTTATTAGAGGAATTAAAGCCTGGTATTAAAGTCCCCCTTTTTTATTGTTGCTTTGCAAATACAAACATGTTGTTAATGTCTGAAGTAGTGTAGACTTAATTCTGTTAAACTTCTGTTCTAAGAAATTTTAGTTTCTCTCTAATTATCTTATTTTCAACTCAGTCTTTGCCAGGGTTAACGTTTTTCTTTGTCTGTTCAAGTCAGCTACTAAGAATATTTTCTCCTTAAGCTTTTAAAATCCTTTGGTACTTCACATATACATGCAGTCACCGATAATGGAAAATGTAGATTTCCACCATGCATAACAGCCAGGCTGAAGCTGTTTGCTTGGCAAAGGGACATTGGGTTTAAGGGAGTTGGTGTTAACAGTCAAATATGAACAGTTAAAAGCATTCTTATTAGCAGCTAAAAATGATTGACTCAGAGATGGAGCTACCAAGTGTTTACTGGAATGTGTGTAGGTTTATTAACGTTGGCACAGGGATGGTCCTATTTGTCTAGACACTTACAAAATCTAGTGTGTCTGGACTGTGATTTGTGGGAACCTTTCCCCTTTGTAAACAGTATTTTGTTCTAAGTGATAGACATGGCCCCAGGTACTCTGCAATATTGGCCTGGAGCATCAATTGGCTTTGACAGAAACCTGCTAGTCACAAATAACAGGGTAAAACTATTGCCTTTTTTTTTTTAATTCCCTATGAGATAGTGTTCTGGAATGGGCTTTCAGAAATCTGCTGCCACCTTTATTCCTTATAAAACATTGCTTTCCCGATAGTATAGTGTCAGAATTTTTTAATTTTTTTTTCTTTTTTTTTTTTGGAATGTCTGGGATCGCAATGTCTGGAAGAAAGGGATGTGCATACCTGAGGGAAGCACATTTCCTAAATCATTGCAGAACAGTTTGTGTCCTGGGCACAGGTGTTTCTAAACCTATCTTTTTCAGAAGGTCATAAAATGGTTAATAAATACCTACCAGAACCCCTTGTTCTTTGCCATCCATCATCTTCCTAGCTTTAAATTCTGCGGGCATCCTCTCACTAGTCTTTACCAGAAAATGACTGCTTTCAAAACTTCTGTACACTGAAAGACTACAAATATGTACTCTCACTTTCTATGTAGGTATTTAATGCTGTTACTCTGGTCTAGGGCAGACAGTAGGACAAGTGCTTTCTAGCTTAAATATAGCATCCATGATTGATGAATGTATTGCCAGTGCCTATTAAAGTAAAGTCATAATGTCATAGTAATTTTGTAACAAACCAGTATGACTCATTTGGCAGCAAACCTTTGACTGTGGAAAGCTGTAGTGTAGGTCTAAGCCTGGCTTGCACACAGCTTGAGGGTGATAGTCCAGTAATAAAGCAATGCAGCCTCCATTCTAGGATGTGTGCCTCAAAACAAGACGTGATCTCAAATAATGGGCCTGTGCCTGTTGCTTGCTTTGGAATTAACATGGAGATATATAGGACTACTAGTATAACTATATTTAAATATACATAGGCCAGAAAAACAAAAAGCAATTTTCCTGTGATAAATGGAGCACTTTCAGAGCTGTGGAATACCCATAGCTCACCTTACCTTTCATGGTACTCAGGTGGGACAAACGAGAAGGAGATTTTACTGGGTACCCTATTGCATTGTTTTGAAAAACAAACAAATCCCACATCTACCTCTCAACCCTTAGATGATTTAACAGATAAATCCTTTTAAATGATGAAAAGAGGAGGTCTTAAGATTTTTTTTGTAAGCTCCCAGAAGAAGAAGTGAAAGCTGATGATGATTTGTGGTAGGCTTTTTTTGTTTGGTTTTTTCTAGCATATTTTTATTTATGCAAATGAATAGCATTTTCTCTTAAACACAAAACGAGGTTTCAGGAAGTTGGTTGGGTGTTTTCTGGCAGGCTCTCCCTCCCCACGGAACTGGACCCCTTCATTCACTAGAAAGGCTTTCAGTTACCATGTCTCACCAAGTTTTTCCACCATGCACAGACAGAAGAGTGCTCCTGTGCCAGTGAGAGACTTTAGCAAGCTTTGGAGAGGCCTTATGGCACCATGAGTTTCTTTTGCTGTACCAAGAGCTGCAAGTGTTAAGGAAAGATCATCAGAGTGATTTCTTTTTTCTTTTTTTTAAATGGCCACTTCATTACAGCCCCATTCTTTGAATGACACCTGGTAACACATTGGGCTTTTGTAATTTTGTTGTCAAAATGGATGGTGGTTTGCAGATACTATATCTCATGGAAATAGATTGCATAGCTCACTGTAGAAGCAGTTAGTCAACAAAATGCACTCTGGCACTTGGTGTAGAGACTGTAATTATTTGACTGGTGGCCAGCCTAGGTAGCACTCGGGAGCCATAAATAGTATTTAGAGGTTGCTGTAAAAGCTTTTTAATTTGTTGCACCAGAGTTCATTTACATTGTACACCATATGTCATGGCAAAAACACCCTCTCTTTGTAGAACATTATGCACAACACAATATGTTATAAACACTACTTTTTAATGGCCTCCAGAGTAGCTGTAGATAGCTCATCCAGGATGCTGTTTAAAGATGAATCTGTTAACATGGCTGGAAATCCCAGGCAACTTCGTTTTAGCTAATGAAATGAGTCAAGATTCTCTGCATTTCAGATGAGAACATAGGCCACCAGCAGTTTAATCTCAATAATGCGAAGTCATTCGTTACAGGCTAATGCAGGAGTTGCTACTGGATTCAGAGAACACAACCTCTGGAAGGAGAGAAGAAAGATCTTGGGTTTGAAGGGAGGAAGTCTCTGGATGAACCTGAACCTGCTGCTGTGCAGCTGCCGTGAAACAAGACAAATGTAACTCCAGCAGTGTATTGAGGAGAGACTACCAGCACGTATAAGGCAATTAGCTGTTGTCCGAGGCTACATGAATGTACTCTATAATTCTGCCACTTAAGTTCAAGAAGCTGAAATGGGGAGAAGGGCAGAGAGAGACTACCAAAGAACAGAGTGTGTGTTTTCAGGAGAAGATGAAAAGAGCTTAGCTGGCTTAGCCTGCAAATTGAAGGCTGAGAGGAGATAGGATTATTCTAAATAAATGCATCAGAGAGGATTAAGCATGAGGGAGGAAGAACTATATAAACTGAAGGACAATGATGGTAGGGGAAAAAAAAGGTTAGGCAATGTACATTAGCAAACTTAGTATGGCAATTGAATGATTACTAACCATTAGAGGAGTAATTTCCGCTCGACACCTCCCCCTCCACCTGCCCCAAGATGCTGATTATGTGAATGAGATGGTAAATTTAAGAGTGCACTAACATGGTAATACACAGGTAGCACAGTGACGGTCAACACCTAAAACCACAGGATATCTGAAACAGCCCTTTTTTTTATAGTCCAAACACAGATTATTTTTCTGCTTCTCTTGCAAAGGAAATTCCAGCCCACCAAGAAACTCTGGACCACTTAGGGTCTATTTCACTCATCTGCATCATCTCAAGACAGCTGAGGAAAGAAAGAGTTAGAGACTTCACTCTGGAAATCTGATCTCAATTGGTTTCCTTTTTTTAGGAACTCACACTGGTTTTGTGCCCCCTCCTTTTTTTTTTTTTTTCCTTTCTGACCGGTTATTTCTAAGCTTTTACTGGCAGAAACAACCTTTTTTTTTATGTATTGGTGCAGGGCCCAGACTTGGTTGAGAGTTGCCATAATGCTAATAAACATCCTTCTTTGCTGTCAATATGTCTCTATGTACTTTTATTTGTTGAATGACTCTTATTCTCCAGTCAACTTGATTTTCAGAAGGCTGGTAACTTTCTGAAGCACTGAGGGTAGAAAGAAACATTATTCTTTAAAAGTCAATATTTCTTTCTCAGCATAATTCTGCTGTGGCCTTTGTTAGAGAGTTATCTTGTTTGGCCCTGCCAAATAAGACATCAGAGGGCTAAAACTGAAAATTCCAGTTTACATGGAATCACATCCTTTCATGAGCTTTAATGGTTTTGAGGTTCTTGCAAATGAATTGCAATCAGACTCATGAAGTTCGTAAACATATGTCCCAGAAAAATCTGTTCCTGAAGTCAACTCGCTATGTTGGGATGGATATTCTGGTCTCAATGCCTTTAGCTTGGTGTTTTAGCCTTCCTGTCACTACTCGGCTTCAAGTTTGGTGTTAGCTTCATTATTCTAAGAAATGGTGAGTATAACATTCTCACTTGCCATCTGTGGCATTGCGCAGTATCTCCATGTGAGTGGGACTGGATAATGTCACTGGAGAAGCTGTCTCCCGGCCATCAGTCTTACATGGCTTCATGCTTGGACATCTTGCCACCAAAACTCTTGCTAACTCCTGAGGTGAGGTGATAGCCCAAGGACTTGTTCCTACCAGTGTGGTGCAGCAGGGACCACAGAAGTATGGTGTCTACAGATGCAGAGGCACTGCTCCAGAAAATACAGGGGGAATGTGCAGACCTGAGACAGAGATAGTAAACACGCTACAGGACCCGTGTTTGCTACTCTACAGTCTCCTGTGTACCCTAAATCTTTCTCTTAGAGGGACAGCCTGTCTACCTTTCCAGAGCTGAGTAGGAGGCAGCAAAGTAAAGGCTGTTTCTATCAGCCTTGGTGCCTTCCTATGGCTAGAGGTGGCCCTGTGTATGACCCGTCCTCTATCACAGAGTGCATGTTACAGCCATTATAGCGTTGGGTTTGGATATTCTATAAAAACACTTACCAGGTGGTATAATGAGGATTTGGACCATAATGCCTTGTGAGGAATGACTCTGCTTTCAAAGGTAGAAGCGGCTCTGATCATCCTGCTATGTTAACCAACTTACGCTTGTAAAACTTCACTCCCTGTAAAAAAGCTTTTGTTGAAATGCAAGGACTCCCTCCAGGGATGTGTGGCTCTCTTCTTCCAAGGCAGGAAGTAATTAACTGCCATGATCTCTCACCCGTGCTGTGCTTCTCACAACACTTTTGAAGGAGCTTGTTAGATGCACATAACTTACCGTGCTCGTCCCATGTTAAACCCACCAGTTACTAAATCCACCTTTTCAAGCTGGAGCCAGATGAGTGAGTCAGTCATGTGGAGCAGGTGTGGCTTCCTGATTTCATTAATTTAGATAATTGCAACCTTTCTTCAACAACATCAATCTCTTCCGTGTCTTATGCAGTAAGTCCCTGGTTTATAAATCAGATTGCTGGGGCTGCTTGATGATCAGTTTCAAAAATTCTTTGCTTTCCCTTGCACATGTTGACTCTGTCTGACTGCCCACTTGACCAATCAAGTCCAATTTCTGTTATAATGAGCTTTTGGAGACGTGATGAAGTTTGAATGCCAAGGGCTGGCAAGGAATTACGGTAGTTACCAACTTTTCTCTGTGATTCTTCCCTTCTCTGAAGCCCTTGTTGCTGCAGCACTGCAAACAGGATCAGCTCTAAAGGGATTTTGATTGTGTCAGGAGGGAACATGCAATTTATGAAAGTAAATAAACAATTACTGGGAGAATATGAGTGTTAGGCTGATTAGCAGTAGTGAAAAGATTGTTGGGTCTGCTTTGGAAAAAGGGGAATGGGATATTTGAGGATTTAGTGCATTTAGATCAGCTTTACAGGTTGTCAAATAACTACCTCTGTTTTCAGACAGGGCACAGCGACTCCTTGGTTTCTTTAACAGCCTCAGTGGGCCTCAAAATTGACAGGCATGCTGACTTTGATGAATTTTGTTTCTCTTTTTTCCAAATACTGATGAATTCCTGAATCACTATACTTAACTAAAGTTTTCACATCTGTAAATTAGATTTCTACACTGGAAATCCTGTAGAGTCAACAGCTGAAATCTAGCTGTTGAAGTCAAAGGATTTGCATACGCATAACCCAAATGTGTGTTTGTTTGTGCATGTAACATCAAACAATTTAAAAGCAAAGTACGATTTTATGTGAAACTTTTTGAAGTTTTTTGTGCCTTGAAACTCCAGATCACTATATAACATGTTCATTCTAACAAGTTTATCGTTTTTCACTGCCATTGTTTAATTTTGGACTTTTTTCTTAGTCTTTTCGTATGGTTGGCAAATCTCCTTTGTGGTTTCTAGAGCATTTTCAGAGATATGCCTACCTTATCTATGTGGTTAGAATCAGGCAAATCTATTCCATAACTACAATACTTGAGTTTATTTGGAGATATTATTAAGTAATTAAGAAACCAATAGATTTATTAAAATTTTTTTATAGTTTAGTGAAATACCTCTTTCAGTCACATTATTATTTTACCTTTTTCAGGGTTATTGTGTCATGCTATAGCAGTGACACAGCCACTCTAGAATTCAGCCTCTATCTTTGCTCTGTTTAAAGGCAAATCTTGCAGCCTCTCTGAAAACACGCACATGTAATCAGAGGAATTTTAATCCGGTAAACCAAGTAACAAGCCTAGGAATATTTTGATCAATATGCTTAGCTATTCCCAGAATAAATAAATGACACAGATTTAACTGTCAGCTGCCCTTGCTAAGTGCTTAATTTCCAAGCTGGTGATTTTAGAGGTAAGCACCATGCTCAGAAGTCTGCAGACCTGCTTACTACAAGAAGCACTCCTCCTCCATTTCCATGGATCAAATTCTATGTGCATTGGAACCAGCTGCAATGGTCCCATTGCAGCACAGTGGATCGTGCCTTGCGAGGCCATAGGAAAACTTCCACTGGCTTTGGCAGCTTTGTTTACCACTGGGGTTTCATCCAGGCCATGGTGAGCAGCGTGGCTCGGTGAACCGCACCGTTATAGTGAGAAATAACGAATCCTCTCAGATGCTCGATCAGCTAATGTTCAACTCGGGGGTGATTTCGCAAATGGAGGCCAAGGCCTTTTGCAGGCGATATGACGGGAAGCAAGATAATGTAATGTGGCAGATTCTGCATGGAAGAGAATTGGGGTCATTTGGTATGCCCATGTATAATGCAACCTTATGCCATAATTAAGATGCTGGATATAAGCTGTTGAGAAGGATTAGCTACTGATCCATACATTTTATGTTTCTGTTTATTTAAGATAAAGCCTTATGCTAGCAGGCTTTTTTTTTTTTCATATTAAGCTCTTTCAAAGCTTTAATTTCCTTTATTTTCCTTGTAGAGTTCTCTTTTTTTATGTCCTTATCTCTGTTTAGTTGAAAAGAAGGATTTCTGGAAGGTGGTCTGGCTTTAGAAGCTGGCCTATAAAGCAGGACAGAGACCTATAGCATTGAACTATAATTCCCATGATTCCTTGCAGCACTATACCCAAGAGGAAGTATGTTGCTCATTTTCAGGGAAAAGTGGAGAAATCTCATTTTTCAAGTATATGGAGGTGATTGTGTGTGCTTTCTTTTTAAGTAGTGAAATTCCCCATAAAAACTGGGTACTCCTGCTGAAATATTCTTTCCTCAAAAATCCGCCATATTTTGTCAGTAGACAGCTATGACTGAAAAATGTCACCTGCTCAAATTCTGGAGAGACAGACAGAGAGATGTGAAATAAATCTGTAGAAGGAAGTTGTGGACAGAAGGCCAGAGTGGACATGAGCTTTCGGACCCCTGTTAGAACTTAGCTTTGATAAAGGAGAGAGGGGACAAGCAGAACCAGGTTACATTCAATTATTCAACTTATTTCTATTACTCATTTCTTCAAATCTTCAAGCTGGTGCTTAGGAACAAAAGGTTGGGGCAACCATCTGTTTCGAAAGTGTGCCAGTGAAAATTAAATGATCAATTAATATCAAAGGTAGTGTTCTCATCTGACACAGAAAGTGGAAAAAACGCAAAGGTATGAAAGTCTGTCAGCGGATCCCTTAAAGTTTAAGCTGTGTTTGAAACTGATCTGGGTTTTTATAGCTAAAGAAAAATCACCCTGCTTCTCTCTCTGCTTTTCTCTGTTGTTTTCTTGCTCTCAGCAAGTTTCTTCGTTGATTTCCAAGTTAGATTGGTCAGCTTAATAAATTTTATACTTGCCTGGCCCTTTGCAATTCCTGTGGTACTTCAGTGGAGCTGAAGGTCTTTGAAGAACATCTCTGCAAAGTGCGGAAGACAGTTATTTCAAGACATTTAGCCTTGAAATGATCATCCTCCCATTTTGGACAAAAATGATAGAAGAAAAAAAAAACCCAGAAACTATATGAAACAATTCTTGAGGGCTACATCAGATCACTGCCAAGTTCCCAGAAGATTAGAAAATTTCCACTTTCCTAGCGTGGGTAGGACCAGAGGCCTATCTGCTCCATGGATGAAAGCAAGACATAGTATCCCCTTGTTTGTGGATTATTTGCCTGTAAGGGAATTAAAGGGAATTAAATGGTATATGTTTCCTTTCAGAGATTGCACAGCTGTGCCTGGGAAAATTCCCCGTCTGAAGAGTCCTTCTTGTCACTCAGTTGAAGCAAGGCTTAGGAATACAAACCCACCACAAGGCTCTTCCACAGGTAAAACCACTGTCAGAATGAAAGCTGTGACAAATAATCTCCCATGCCGTATAGATTTCACCAAGAACAAGAAATAGGCACAAAATGCAAGACACTGGCATTAAAAAAAAAAAGAAAAGTCTATGGAATACATTAATGCATTTGTATCTCTCAGTGTCTCCAGTTCGGAAAAGAGAACATCATTCATATTTATAAGGAGTAATTTGTATCAATTCGTAATTATCTTCTGTAAAATTAATTCTCTCAGCATAAGAAAAGTAAAACATTGAAAGGCAAAATGAAATGGCCATAATAGAAACATTTGTAATAGAGACATTCACTCTGCACTCAGTAAACTATTTTTGGGACCATTTGCCAAGACAGTGGCACCCACCCTGAACACCTTGGTGCTGTTCCAAGAAGGGAGCCTGGTCTCATCTCCCATTTGCCTCTCACGCCAGACTGCAGGGGCTCATTTCATCCGGCGTCTTGAGCTATAAAACCAGTAACTGATTTTCCTGTGGGTGAAAGTTCAAGGTTCAGTGGTTTCTAGTGCAAGCCTTTTCCCTTTCCTGGGTCCTTCTTAAATTTACTTGGCATACAAATTTGTCCCAGTGTGCTCTTGGGTCTGCTTTTTCTAGAATATGCAGGCCAAGAGCTTCTGGGATCTGAGGAAGGGCCAATTTTAAGATTTAGCAAGCAGGTTCATTTCAGGTTTTGCATCTACTCTTCCCCCTGCCTCTAGTGTAATACCTGTGTCTTGCCGTGATCACCGTTTCCAAGCACTACTGCTATTAATAGTGCTTTCCAACAGACTCACTAATTTCCTCACCCTGGTCACTATGGGCAGTCAGTGACCTTTAATAGATGAAAACCTGAAGCAGTGCTGAATGAACTTGCTCCTTGCAATCAAAGCAAATTCAGAGGAATAATTGTTGCATTAAGCCTTAACCAATGTTTTTAATGACAAATTTACTCTTTTTTTTTTGGTTGTTACACCCAATGGCACCAATGAGAGAGATGTACCATTTTGAGCTATTAACTGTTCATATTTTTTTTAACTCCTCATCTGGATCCCAGGGAATGCAGGAGAAGGTCTACTAAATTTGTTGGGTTCTTTTACCGTTAGTTTTGTCTCACCTCTATCCGAGTCATGGAGTTGGCCCTAAAGAGTTAGGTAATTATATCAGACTCTGTATGAGCTTAGCAATTTGGGGATATGAAGTGTGTGTTGTGCATTCTATAAAAGCAGGTGCCTCCAGGTGTGGGTTCCTGTACAATAAGGCATTCAAGGAGATAAATTTGTGAGTACAATCCAGCTGGGTCAAATGGCCATCAACAGGCAGAGCGCGCCAGGGCATCTTTCTCTGGAGACACTGTGAATTCACAGCGTTCTTTTGAGGTAGATGTTAAAATTCTGCACTTGTACTATTCTTAGCAAAAGCAAAAATTGAGGAGCGGCTGAGGGGGTGTAGTGGAGCAAATGCTTCAACAATGACTTTGTTTGAATGCCTAAGTACCCCCTTTTTTAGATGATCTTTTATGTACGCCATAAAATATCTCAACATATGAAAGCACACATTCAGACGACTAAAGGTAGACGGCTCAGGTCCTTAAAAGTCAATACAGGCATTTGGAAAGCTCTGGCCACTTGATTGCTTCTGGTTGAGTCAGTGCCTAAGTAGGAATGGAAATGGAGATTCCCAATTTTCAGTGACAGTAAAATGACAGTAAGTGGCAGTTTATCTGGCAAGGTGGTTTTACAGAACAGAGTAAACGTTTGCAGAGGACTGTATTTTTGAGAATCAGTGTGACGCACTGAGGTGGCTATCGTCTGGGCTCTTCAAGATTGTTCCTAACATTTAAAACTACTTTGTTTTTAAACTTTGGTATAACCATGAGGTAAAACCTGTCTTTCAGGTGCTCTCCTAGCCTGCTGTGTGACAAGCTAATCTGCTTAATGTTTTTCCGCTGGGAGATGCCTTTACTCTCAGCTGGCCAAACAAGGTGTCTGTCCCCAGCCAGGACAGTGATTGTCCTGAGAATCTGACTGCCTACTCTTGGGTGTCTTTGATCTTGGTTTTGGGATTTTCATGTTTACTGATTTCTCCTTTGATAGCAATAAGGTATTTTGCCTTCTCCAAAGGCAATTTGCCTTCTCCAAATCATTTTTAGTACCAGCCAATTTAAGGTAAAAATAAAGAAGGCATTCATTTCACCTTAATGCAACAACTATTTAAACAGTTACTGTATTTAGTAGGACAAAATAAGAGAAGAATGTTTTATAAGTACCTAAACAGTAGCCTAGCTCCAAGAGGTTTGCAATCTGGTTCACCCATTTTAAAAGTTAACAGGATTTTTATATCACTCTGGTTTCCTTTGCATGGTCTCCAAAGACCGGACTCATGATATGGGGACAAACCTATTTTTCATATGTATCTGTTTTTCTCTGGGATTCCATTCAAATCAAATTTCTCCTTCTCTGCTTAGGGAGATATATAACGGAGTTTATGAATTACCAGAATTGAAATATCAATTGTCATATTTCCCTAACAGATTGATGGTTACCAGTTTGTAAATGCTACTGATGTCCCTTGTGTGTTGACAGATAGTAAACAAAAATCTTTACTGAATGCAAATGCAAAGCCTAAGGACTGATTTTGTAGTTAAATGGACTATAAATTGGTAATTGATCCACAGTAAGTGCAGTGCTGTATAATACCTTAGTTGGGCTTAGAGCTCCTGTAGCTGGGCAAGAGGTTTTCAGAAAAAAATACAGTAAGAAAATGTTGATTGATTAAACCTATTAATGAATCTGGATATGTTTTGAGAACTTTTATCGGGAAAGGTTTCCCTCAACTCCAGGATATGAAGAGTATTTTGAAAAGGAGCACAGCTCAGTAGAAACAGACTGGTGATTTTTCTCACCAGCTTTGTAGCAGCATCAGGTTTTACTTCCCACTATGCCACCATGCCACATATCTTGCACTTTTGGTTATTCCAAACCAATTCTATTACAAAAGTTCTGACACGGAATAAATAGATATTCAGTGGAGGAGAGAAAAAACCTGCAGGATTCTGCAACCTTATGGCAGTGTGTGGGCATGCCCTGTATGCCTTCATGTGAAAGGCAACAACAACAGCAACAACAAATCTCTTTGAAGGAGAAGGAATTCAGACACCCCAGATTTGGTTATCATCTGGTGAAAATGCATTTTTCCTCTGCAGACTGAGAGGCATCTCCAGAAATATGTTCAGAGTAGGAGCTTGAGTTTTTTTGCTGAACTTCCTGGCTGCTGGAGGTGCCTCTGTCCCCAGGGACTAAAGGCAGCTTTGATTAACCTGCTCAGTTAAGTTCCTAAAGTCAGATGCATTCAATCTTCTTTTTACACAGCACCTGCTGTGGGAGAGCGTGAGGCTCAGATCTACAGAGAGAATTCGATATCTAACTTTCTTGTTTAAAGAGACGAGCCCATTGATATCAGTAGGAGCAGGGCACATAGATATCTATGCATCTTCAAATTTGCTGGGTAGTGCTAACATCAGAGCAAATGACAATCTTCTGTCTCAGATTTTTGTTAGTCTATGAACTGTCTTTATCACGTGAATGTAAATTCATTGTGGAAATACATGTTCCTCGTTATTTCTTTTTCTCATTGAAATGCTAAAACATTAGGCTGCCTATTTTGTCTGACTTCCACAGATACCTTTTAGGTGCTGCGGTAGCTTGCTGACTGTCATCTTTATTAGCATTATGTTTGCCTGGACCTCCTCGTAGCTCTCTCCCTTGCCTAATAACAGGTTGGGAATCCACAAGCCAGCAGGGCTCTTCCTGCCTCGCAGAGTCTTGTGCGTGGCTGTCCGCTGCCAATGCACCTGCAATTACCCGTTGCTGATGCACTAACAGAGAAAAGCTGTCTGGGATTATTAGCTCAGACATTGCTTCCCCTGCTGTATTAATTTAAATGTAAGTGTTGCATTGAAGGCCCTGAAGCTGTGCTGGCAATCCTTGTTTTATGAAATAATGCATTTGAATGCTCGTTGTTGCTGTTTTTTTCAGAAATGGTGGTGATGTCATTTATCAGGTTAGGTAATTAAGTTGCTGGCACCTCTCTAGAAATACCGGATTCTTAAGAAGTGAGTTGGGCTGCTCTTGTTATTTAAAACAAGAAAGAAAAGTGCAGAGAATCTGACTCTGTTACCCTTGTCTCTAATGAGTGCTTCAGTGAGGCGAGGCAGGAGAAGGTCCTGTTCCCAAGATAATGGGTTTCCCTACTAAATACAGCTGTTGCTAGTGAAAAGTGAGGAGCGGATTTTCTCGCACAAGGGAAGACTCGTGCTTTTAAAATATTATTTTGATTTAAAGTGAATAGAGATTTTAGGAGAAAGTGTCCTTTGAAATCAAACTTTCACCCATAAAAACCATAAAAGATTTTATTTAGATAAAAAGGAGATATTGGATTTTTGTGCCAACTTTATGTGCACATGCACAAAAATATATAAATGTGTATAATCATATAAGCATCTTACGCAGAGAGGTTATTTTTTATATAACATGAAAAAACGTTTTGGAAATCGTAAAAGTAAGGCGTTATAACATTATTTTTTTTAAATGATGCTTTAAAAATAATCAGAATTGCTTCTAAAACATTTTGCCAGGAGGAAAGCTGGATGTTTTTGTTATATAAGCAGTAATGAATGTTTCTGTCTTTTACTCTAACTTTTAGCAACTTCTCTAAACAGGATGAATAATATGTCCAAGGTGAGACTAAAAACTTTTGGGTAATGCAGAAACTAAGTTAAAATATCATTAATTTTAGTCCGTAACTGCTATAATCGGAAAGCTTTTTCCTTCATCTCAGCACCTGCTAAGACATTTGTCTGCCTGGCATAAGCTTTTTCTAATATTTTGCTCTTCTGTAGTATACTGTAAAATCTAAAATTATATAGATACACATACAGAAGATGTGGGGCAGCCCAAATCCCAGGCTCAAACTTTGCAGCTGGCTTTGCAGTGCTTAGAAACAATAGACCTTGGGCTAAACACCCAGAATGTTGGAAATATTGTGATTTCAGTGAAAGCTCATGCCTAGTTCTTCTTTGAAGTGAGCTTCACTCAGAATTCTGTCTCTTTTGATCCTTTTGGTGCTCAGAGTTGAGAAACTCCGTGCAGAATCACCAATTTGGTTAAAGCTTCCTGCTTAGGTAGCTGTTAATTTTAACTAGTAGATGCAACCATAAATCACCAGGAAAAACAATACTTTAAAAAATCAGACTGCATCAGCATCTATCATTAGTTCTACTACAGCACTGAATTAGCAGCCAACACCAGCTCCCTTAGGCAGATCAATCAGACTGTAACAGGTTTCCATGATACTGTCCTACAGCAACCAGTCTCTACCCACTATATTCTGCACAAAATGTCACCAACTCTTCCCTTATCTTCATACTAATCCCCAAACGTTTAGCACACCAAAATCTCTAGAACAGTCTGCCCACAACAAAGAGCATCAGGGCTGCTTTTCAAGTGTCCAGGCAATCAGCATTGGCTTGTTTCACAGCATGCAAATTGGCTTGGAAAAAGGGAGACAGTCTTTCCTCCTGGGCAATCAACACCACTAAAGGTATCATGGGATGACGGATAGTGAATTTGAGACTGTCGTGTCCATTCCCACTCTCAAAACATTTATATGAGATTGTGGCCATGTCACATCTGGCCACTTAGGGAATATGCAATAAGCTAAACCATTTCCCTTGCAGATGACAGATGGGATTGGAGGAGGAGGGAATGATGAATATCACAGAGAGCTCTCCATAAATGCCCTACATCTTATTGATGCTAGAGCTAAAGCTGGTATAGCTTAAAGCAGAGGGAAGGCTGTTTCTGAAATAGTTAGGGAAGCAACAGAGAGGGAGTGAGAGATTTTCACCTTAAACAAACAAACAAACAGAAATTTAATGAATTTTCTAAGCCTTACAAATTGGGAGAGTTGAACAGTCTCCTGAAAGAGTTTAAGGATGCTAGAAAATGCTCAGATATCCCTGGGTGGCCATCCAGATAAACAGACAAAGGAAGGAGGTATTAATGGGTGGCGTATTCATTTTCTTAATCAGCAAGAAGAGAGGTTCTCCAAAGCCATGGGTCCTAAGCCTGTGTGGAATGACGAAGATGGGAAGCACATGTATAACTGAAAGCAATTACCCTGTGCAGCATCCAGGTATCAATGGATGCTTACGTGATATGAAAGTACATTTTTATCAGCTGGGGCTTGGACTCTGTATGTGTCAGTGGAGAACGTCACACCAGTGCTTAGAAACACTACACTGTGGACATGGAGGCCTAGGACCCTCTATTTTGAAATGCAAGCACTGCTTACTGTCTGCATCATCAAACCAATGCACTGATAATATGGCAACGCATTGAAGTCTTCCTTCTCCCTTGTTGATTTTGCGCTTTTCCATCTCCTGTTTGGCCATCTGGGATGCTGTCTCTTTCCAAGAACTGAGTCACACTGAGTAACTGTGGTGTAGCTGCTAATTTGCAGCCCCAAGGACCTCTGCAGCCTGGCTGAGGCTCTGTAATCTAGTTGGTAAAGGAAACTATCAAATGGATTACTTCTATATTCTCAATGAAAGTCAAAGTACAACACTTCACCTCATTGGGAGGTGGTACGTCACTGAGGATTCAGTGAAATAAACATTCATGACCACAAGCTGAATCTTGACTGGAGTTCCCTGGGTTTGGTAATGGTCTGCTTGGTTTTTGCGATGGAAGGATGAAAAGCATGAACTCAGCTCCTCCAGGGACAGACAAACTGATTTTTTCATAGATCTGGGAGCAAATTTTGATTTATTTTCACACTGAATTCAGCTAGGTTCTGAAAAGCAACTCCTTGCCCCTTATCCAAAGGCTGTTTTAGCTAAGCCTTACAGCCTTGCCTTCAGCAAATATAGTTCAAGTTCAAAATGTATTTTCTCCTCTGTAGTCTGCTGGAATGGCAGGACTCCAACTCAGAAACCTGCCTGCAGATTTAGAGAAACTTTAATGCTGAATGAGATGGGTTTCAAATGGGAGAAAGGTGGTTTTGCTGGAATATTTTCTATTGTACATCCACTGTGGGGTTGGCATCTCCGTGACTAAGTGATTTAGAGTGCCTGGACGTGCTATAGTGAAGTTATATCAAAACAGATCTCAAATTGAAGAAATTGTGTTCATGTGTGTGTTTTCTCCTAGCAGAGGGATGTTGTCTCCAAGACCAAAGATAATATAAAGATTGGAAGGAAGGTTGACATGTAAGGAAGAGGGTACATCTCCTATTTGCTTCCTGCAGATGTTCTCGTCAATTAATGTTGCTGCAGTTAAATTCACAGCAAATGGACCTTGGGTCTCAGCTAATGCAACAGTTCTTGAAGTTTTAGCAGTTCAGCTTTATCTGAGCAAATGCAGGCTCAAACCACGTGAATCATCTCTGAGTTTTTAAAAAGCAGCTTTATTTAAAAAAATGAAAGGTAAATGACTTCAGATGGCAAACTGCATCGGGAGAGCTAAATAAGGAAAAAATATTGTTACAGTGACAGTAATATTAGCTGCCACAAACAAAATCAGTCAATAAAAGCACTTTAGAAAGTTAAAAAGCCAAATGAATGAATAAGCCTCTCCCTAAATTCAATATTGTCTTGTATAAAATATTAGCACTCGGACCAAAATCACCTCCTGAGTACAGTATTTTTTTTGGTTTTATCAGCAGTCTCTCTCTTCCACCTAGTAAATTCATTTATTTGTTCAAAGCTGCAGTGTGTTGCCAGCACTTTCCAATACACATATATAAGATAATGCACCCTTCATCCACCCTAAATCTCTCATTCCACAGGTTATTGATTTAGCCATACCGTTGTAAAGACAAACAGCCAAATTCTCTGCCTTTCTCTGACTCGAGTGACCAAAGCTTCTCTTGCTTGATAAAATCTGCCTCTGATAATGAGGGCACTGGGGACCAGGTTTGCACGTGGACAAGCATGGAGCCTGTGTTGAGAGTCACTTGCCCACCATCCTGGTGGCTTGTAATTAAGGTTATGCTCTGATGCAGGCTCAGTCTGAGCCACAGAGGCTTTCTGAAGAAAGGGGAAAACCCGATCTTCATCTGTACACCCAAGTTCATCATTAAGAACATGTAGAGGCAGGGAAGAACTCTTCACCAGCAAATCTATCCCAACTAGCCATTTTCTAAGCAGCTGAAGTAATGACCTTGAACAGTGTGTTGGCTAATAGTCAGCAGCATGGCTAATGAAAAACATCCCAGAGACCGGAATGCTTACGTTTGCTTTTGGGTTCTGTGTTTCTGTAAGGAACATTGAAATCCCACCTGAACTACCAGTTATGTCAAGAGTTAACACTGCCTGCATGAAGATTTTCTATAATAACAATGTGGAATGCTGTGTGTGACCCCTCATGTTGCCTATGACTCTGTCTAGAACCGTCAGCCAGCCAGCCCATCTCCTTTCTTAAGTAAAACCTCATTACCCTTAACTCCGGATCGGCAGGAGGTTGTGAGGTCTGTATTTTCATGCACTTTTGAACATACTTGGATCAACAAGGCTTACCCTGAGCTTTGTCTGCAAGACAGACTTGAATTTTGAGCTGGGTTTGACCCAGTTGATTGGGAAATTTTGACCCTGCTTTCCAGGTAAGAAGCCGGGCCAGTGATCCAGGTTTCTTCCACCTCCCAGGAGAGTTTCTGTGGCTCAGTGTGTCAGAAAGAAAAATCAAAGAAGACTCCCAGGATCTCAGTAACAGATACTGTGGCTGCTTCTGTAGGACATCTTCCTTTTGTGAGCACACAAACGCTGCCTGTGTCATCCAGCCAACCTCTGATGCTTACAGACTCCTGTGATGAATCTCTGTTTTACAAACTGTCTGATAGTCACCTAAAATTGTCACAAAAAAAAGCAGGAAGAAGTAAAAACAGAACAGTCCCTAGTTGGCAGCTGTGGTTGTGGTGTGCCTTTTCCAGGGGCAAACATATAACCTGAATGTTTAAGAACTACCTGCAAAATCTTTTGGGGGCAGGAGGGAAAGTGGGGAAGATAAGAGGCCATGGCACTTTGCTTTTCCTTCTCAGCACAATCTATTTCATAGCTCTTACAAGACAAAACTCAAAAGAAGCCACATACGACAGGTTAACTTTTGACTGAGTAGAAGGAGCAACAGTTGGTCCTCTGGCCCTGATGCCTGGGTCCTTCACAGCCAAGGAGACGGGCTATTTTCCCTTTATTTATCAGTATGTCTCCACCCCTGGATCCAGTGTCAAATCAACCCATTCCTGCTGCAACCCAGCAAACAAAGAAGTGTTTGCAGTTCACTTCCAACTACTGGATAGTACCAAATTTGATGGGGATTTGTTTGTTTATTTTCCCTGACAAGGACATCTGTTTACTAGAACTCATCTCCAGCTTTAGTGAACATCAAAAGGGATGTCTGTGAGACTGCAGCTGGATTGAGATGGTACAAAGCCCTTCAAGCGAGTATTTAAATCTCTTTTTTTCTTCTGCATCCCCAGTCCCCAAATAGAGATGGGTTAATTTTAAATGCATCTTGAGCTTTTGGAAATTAATTTAATGGGTCAGTCATAACTTATGTTTCAGGATCACCTTTGGGGTTAAATGTAGCATTTATTGTTTAAAAACAAAAAAAAAAGGAGAAAATAACTTCTCCCCTAAAACACATATATGTCCTTTTTCTTCAATAAAAGTAGACATCTGCAGAGATGGGGGGAAAGCTAGTAAATCGGGGAGCTTTCTTCTTTGTGATTCCTCTCCTCCTTATATCAGCCAACATAGACTTAATCTCAGGAAGATCTGATTTAGGAGTACTGTGCTTTCATGTTTTTGCCTATATGACTGTTTATTTAGTTGTGAGTTGATTGATTAGGAAATAAGTGCTTTTCAAGTTGACAGTATAAATAATGAAACTTTATTAGTGATATATGTGACACATTTAACAATGCTAATTTTCTATACTGCTCTGTATAATTCACTTGCCTTTTTCAGTAGGCTGTAAACAATAGAAGGTTTGAGGGAAATCGCTAATTTGTTGGCTTTTTAAAAGGCAATAGAAAGGAGTCCAGAATTTAGAAATATTTCCAGAGTGCCACCTAGTGTAAAAAGAAGTGAAGCCACAAGAAAATTGAACTGAAATACAGCTTTGGAGAGCATGTCTTAATACACAGAACTGTCTCTTCATTTTTCTTTACAGCTAAATACAGACAGCTACTAATGGCTTTTATGCAGTTTAGTGATAATTGCAAAATTTTATTTATTCCATTTTTATTAAAAATATATGTATGGTAGAAATAACAAAAATTAATGCCTTCTCTGCTTTCAGCTTTTTGAAAAAAATAAACCAGAAAACAAATGTCTGGTCTGAGCCCAGTCTTAAGATTTGATTTAATAATCATACTTCAAATGCTTTGTCATTAAATCTAGATTTCATTTGCACTCTTTTAATTAAAATATAGACTTTTATATTTAAAATGTTGATATATATATAAATTTAAGACCACTGTTATGAGAAAGGCTTTAAAACAAAAGAGCTTCAAAAAATCGTCTTGATGCCTTATTGCTTTCAAGTGTGGTTTTACCACAGGTGGTGCTTGGTACTCCTCAAAAAAGCCACAGCTGCTGTGGTCCCCTGTTGATAGCAGACTCGTTGGGACCCTCAAAGCAGGGTTCTGCTGCCAGTTAACACCTCATTACACAGGCAGTTCTGAAGGTGTTAAAAACCCCCAATTCTTCTGTCTCTGCTGATGCCAATTTTGCAAGCGTGGTCCCAGGTTTGAGAGGGGGAATAACCAGGAACTCACCGAATTCTTCTTGCTTGAAGGTGCCTGGGAGGTAAGCAGGGCTTGCCTTGGGAAGGCTGGCGTGGCTAGAGGGAGGGGAAGTGGGCAAACCAGCCTGTGCATAGTTATTCTTTCATCTGTCTACCTGTCTGTTGTGGATAGATCAAGTGTTTCATAACCCAGACGGCCCCCTGTTGTTGTTTTTGTGAGATCCAACGCTTTTATAAGTAAGGTTTACAAATTTGACTTGCTTGAATAAACCTGGGCATGTGACCTCTGCGGCATTTGGTGCTGAGGGTATGGAGTAGGGCCATCGCTGGGCAATGCTGAAGGGGCCTTTCAGAGGAAGGGTCACATCTGGACAAGCGTGTGCATCTCGTCTGTTATTCCTGCCTCCTGAGAAGGCAGTTTGGGGACCATAAAAACTTCTGCTCCTACGGTTTACTTTATGAGAAATTCCTAGCAAAGGGTGTTGGTGCTGTATTTGAAGCGTCCCCTTCCTTCATTAGTTTGGTAAAGGTTTACAGCAATATAAATTCTGGGAAGTGCATTTTGCACCAGATATTTCTGCGGTAGATGTTTTTGTCTTTCTAGTCAAGAGCAGGAAAATTGAATCTGGTTCACTTTCATTTCTACCTGTTTCTTAATTAATGTTCCTCAACTTTCTCTTCTACTTGTGGCATATTGCAGGGAATAACTTATGTCAAAGAAGAGCCGTGGTTACATTCAAAATGACTGGATTTGGGATTTAGAAATGTTTTCAGTGAGCATGCTATATGGGTGGTTTGTGTGTCTTTGACAGAGAGGGTTTTTCTTATCTGTGCTAAAAGTAATATTTACATTATGAAGGCTAAAGATATTATTGTTATGTCTATTTGGTACATAGTACCAGTAAGTTTATTGATCTCAAGATGGGATAAGAGGGGAATGACAAGAAAATTCTGATGAGAAAAGCAGTGTGAAACTGAGGCAGGAAGATTTTCGTACTCCTTCTGAATTTTGCATAACCTGTGAAGACTCTTACGACAGGACCAGTGAGCAATTAGCAGGGAAAGGGAGTAAGGATGATGCGGTGTGTGAAATAATGCTACCTGCCCACTTTAATCCAAATTCTGCTCTTGCCTTTCTTGGTAAAACAAACCACAAAATTATGTAGAGATCACCTTTGCAGCCTGCCTGTTTGCAAAGCCAGAGGAAGAAGAATTTGTCAATGCAGATGTTAAATGGCAGCACAGAGAGTTCTCTTTCCGAATGTGCTTCTAAGCTTTTTTTGGCTGCAGGGAGAGAGAAAAGGAAGGAGCAGAGAGAAGGTACTTGTGTACTTTGGTACGAGGGAAGGCTGTGCTTTCTAATGAGGTCAAAAAAGTAGATTGAGTGTTGTCTGCACTAGAGTCTATTATCAGCTTTACAGGTAGGTATATGCCTATACCTAAGTACTCAAATTTTTCTGAGAGCACATTTTAATCATCTGTTTGGAGGTGTAGTGTAGGAGATGTTTTCCTCTAGTGGTATTGTTTTCTGAAAGAGCAGCTCTAGCATAGTTATTCTAAATCTTTATGGTTCTCAGCATTGTGCAGAGTGGGTTTGTGAGGTGTGTGTGACTGAAATCTGGAAGGAAAGAAAGGGATCGGAATGTCAGCCATGACTGGTTCAGACCTGTAACCACGAGGTACAACTGCAGGAGTTCAAATAAGAAATAAATATTATGATCTTCTGAGAGTCACAGGTTGGATCCTGCTTCCATGACTGATGTGCCTGCATGCAAATGCCTGCAGGTGGGAACCATAAATAACTTCCATGTCTCTGAGAGCTGAGCATGTGACAGTGATAATAGGTAAAGTTGCCCTTTTCCTGCATTTTTTTTTTTTTCTATTTCACTTTTGCTTTCCCCACCGAGGTTGATTCACTCTGCTGCAGGTTCAAACAGAGGCATTAGATCCTTTTAGGTTGAGTTTTGAAACCAGCTAGTTAGAGAAATGTTTCCAGTTCTCACTCTTATTGCCAAATGACTCCTCCTTGGATCTTGTCAGGGTCCCGAGTTGTGAAGGCTGACAGACAGAAGTCTTGTAGAAGCAGGAACTTAAACTTTATGCCCCTGGAAAAAAAAAAAGAGAAATTTGTAGTTTTAGTGACAAACAGTTCCTCGAACTCTGGAAGATGCTCTGGTGTTTGACTCAAAGTATTTGATGTGTTTTCTATAGGAAGAAAACATTCTAAATCATGTCTGGAGATGTCTCCAGTTGATTAGTTGTGGGTATTTTTACTCCCTCTGAGCTTAGTTTTATTTCACTCATGGGAACCATTTATACAAACAGAAGAACACGCGTGCTCTTGAATTATTTTTGTTTAGCTAATATCTCTAAAATATTTTTGTAACTGTTTAAAATATGTGACCCACACAAAATACGTGTGCGAGTACAGTGTGATTAAAAGGTTTGTGTGTCACTTTTGCATCTTAAACTAACCAAGCAGGGCAGAAGACACTGCGTGGGATGTTCTTACCTCCCCCTTTCACCTCATTTGGTCGCTGTCAGTGCAGATGAGGGCTACCTCACTAACTGTTGAACCTGGGAGTTCACTTGCATCTCTCAACATACTGTTCCTAAACTGGTGTTTTCTAAAATCCTATTTTCACCACCCTTTATCAGGTTTATTTTTTTTTCCTTTTTCGTACTGAGATGATCAATATTGTGTTTAAGAATATGCTACAGATTGCAGTTCTTCATAGCTGTCGTTAAAGAGTGATGAATTCAGACCAAAGCACTGTGAAGTTAATGAAAGTCTTTGCATTGATTTTCATACTTTTCAGTGTCTGTGCTATGTATTCATTTCAATGGACATTGGATCAATCCCCTCAGAAGTACCATGGAAAGAAAAGGCTCAAACAGAAGCCATAGATGAGAATCTTCTCGTCACAGATGAATTTACTTAGTTGACTGTTATGCAAACACAAATATAAGAAAAGGCACGTTAATCTAGGCGTTAATGTAAGGGTTGTGTCTTTTTAATTACTCCAGAGTGTGTAAGAAAATTAATCTGGTAAATATTTCATTAGCAACTGTAATAAAATATTGATTCTGATTTCTCCATTAATACATATTACTTTGATTCTGTACTCTTTTCACTTTTAATAATTTAGAAAAATCTTTTAATGGGCACTTCCCCCTCCAACTAGCCCAGAATAGGCGGGGGAGGGAAATCACTGTGGAAACACTTATTTTTATTTTTTTTTTCCACTGTGCCATTGCTTCTAATCCAGTTAGTTACACATCATGTCCTAACCTCTGATTTTATTTTATTTTTTTAGATATTAATGTAAACTAACCAGTTAATCTTTACTTGAAGAAAACCTTTCCCCATACTTTTAAGCCTCCAAAATGGCTGTTCATAACATGAGCTAATTAACATACAGTGATATTTCTGAATGGATGCTATGCAAAAGAACCTCAACCCCTTTATATGGAGAAGAGCAAAGCATTCATATTTTAGAGCAAGGCTGGCCTATTTTGGTGAAGCTGGAAGCTTGGAAGAAAATCCAAGCAACATCTAGAGACAAAGGAAGATATGGAGAAGTTAAAATATCAAAATTCTGTTCCTTTGCCTGTTACCTTGTAAACATGGTTATGCAGTAGGGTTAACAATCAGGATATCTATTCTCATACATTTAGATTTATTTTTTGAAGCAGCCGAAGTCAAAGCAGTGCTTTGGCTAAATATGCTAACCATTTATCACTATTTGTAATTGCAAAGTATGAGTTTAATTATATTTTCAGTAGTACATTAGCACAAAATCTGCTGATGGCTTTCAATTTCTTTTCTTCTAGAAAGTCAGAGTATAGGATGTCTCTATCGGTTCCTCAGTGGCAACTGTGTAATTGCATGTTAATAAATATATAACAGTTAAATGTGAGTTAAATACTAAGTAAACACCTGGGAAAATGTATATTCATCTTGATTTTCTAAAATCTGGTGTAAATAGCCAGTGGCAGTTCCCTTGCAGTCAATTTCCTTGGAAGTATTGGGCTTGTTCTTTAATTCCTTAGTGCTGAAGAAACCTGCTGCATCTACAGTATTTACAGTAGAAGCATCATAAATATGGAAACAAAGACATTAACTATACCAAAGTCTAACTGGCAGGACTTTGGCACAGTGTTTATGGCACACTCTTGGTTATCCAACCAGTGAAAGTAGTAGTTAATGCCCAATGTAGCAGCTAATTTCTGCCACGTGGTATTTGTCTGAGAAATTAGCCTGGGAGTGAGCCAGCTGATATTGCATGGTTTCACTAAGTTTACAGCTCTATTAGTTTGAAGTCAGGAGTTCAGACATGGCCTTGACAAGCATATGATTCTGTGCTGCACTGCCTGTCCTGGGAAGCTGTTCAGTTTTTCTATATTTAACAGACGAAAATGTCTCCAGAGTTCATCAAACACGTACTCAAGATACCACAAGCTGCAGCTGGCAGCTGTGAGCTCTGTAGTTCAAGGTGAATGGGACACTAATTAGTAAGTATATAGGGTTATCAGCACATGCAACACCCACTTTTTTGAGCAGAGGAGGAAAACCAATTAATAGTCAAGAGAAGGAGGGCCCTTCTCCAGCTGCCTCCAGCTCTGTTGGGGCTCTTGCTCCTCCATTTACTCACAGGCTTCCAGGGTGAGTGGTGGAGCAAGCTCCTGCAGACACAGCTGTGAGCACCAGGGGAGCCTTTCAGGGCTGGTTGGCAAGGGGGAGAGCCAGGTCATCTCTGGAGGAGCTCAGACTTAGGCTATGGATTGCTTTGTCCCCTTCCAACCACTTCAGATGCTGTGAAAGCCCGGTAATGTGTCAGGCTCCAAAAACACTCAGCAGCCAAAAGTTATGGGAACTGTCCTAAAGCCAGTGAAAACTAGCAGAGAGCAACAGCTGGCTGACAAGCAACCTCTCTTCTGGTGTCAGCAGAAACTGAGGGTAGAATAGAAGATAACATTTAAAATTGCTGGAACACGGAGTTGAATAATAACCAGGGAACAATCCTTCTTAAAGTGGGAAAGAGCAAGATTAATGTGCTTTTTACCAAGCGATAACACTTTTGCAATTACTATTAAGTATCTAGAGGTCCCTAATTCAAAATACAGATAATTTACTGTAAATCTTCCCACTGACTGTCATATTTTCAGTAACTCTTGGCTGTAAATTTAATAGCTGCAGGAAAAATTCAGTCCAATGTATGTAGAATCACACCCTTCTCAAATCGTTTCCTCTTTCCAACAGCCATTTTTTCAGGACTCAAACACATTTCTTTGGGTAGGAATCCCATCTGTATAATTTCGAATTATCCATGATAAGCCTGGGGGATAAAATTAAAAGCCAAGTTTGATGAGGTTGGTTCTTAACTTCCTTGTCATTTGGCTATCAGGGACATTGATTCTTTAGGTGGTTTTAAGTCTGACAGCCGATATTCCTAGTAAATTGAGAATTAGTAAGTCTGAGTTCACAAAGATTGCAAACTAATTTTTGTCAGAGACTTTTGAAAATACAGGTTACGCAAACTCATCTGTGGTTCAATAGCTTTGCTGTCTCCTCCTGTAACTGAGCTTTTTGTTCTTACCCAGCCGATTCTCCACTGCATTTCTCCTACTACAATATAGTCCCCTTAGTTTGCAGGCAGGCACTTGCAATGAATGGCAGGGAAGGTGAAAGCTTCATGCATCACAGAAGTAGCATAAGAAGGAATAACTTACTCTGATGTCAAAGCAGTCCTAGGTCTAACCAAAAGGATGGTGTTATTATCTAGGAATATTCGGGGAAATGTACGGAAAATCTCAAGTTGAGGTTCTGTGAGCATGGAGAAAAGTGAAGCTGCCTTACAGTGGGTGGAAAAAAAGACAGCAATGAGTAAAGAATAGAGCTATAACATTGCTTCAGGAATTACTTCAGGTTGAACTGTTAATGAAAGAGACAGCTCTGCTTTCTTAGACTTCTTTCATTAGCCAGGAGTGTAAGATCCGCTTCTCGCAGGATTGTTCTCAGAGATAAGACTGAAAGTTCTTAATGATATCAGCTGAGATCCATACATGTAAACTTGAAACTTCAGGCCTTGGAGAAGGACTGCCCCAATGTGAATTAAACTGAGTCTTACTCGGTGTAATTCCTTTGGAATTACAATTTCCTCTGGAAAAGACCACACTTGCATTCTTATGGTGCTATAGCTCATATATACGCGTGAATAGTAGAGCGGCTGACACCAGGCAGTCTGTCATGAAGAGATGAAAGGGAAAAGAAATGTCAAAAAGGGTTTAATTTGATTATAATGAGCCCATATTAGTATACATTGTTCTGGATCATGAGGGTCCTATTCAGCTGTGCCAGAGAGAAGTGCCAGGTAGTGTGCAGAGACGGGTGCTACTGAGGCCTCCACCACTCTCTGAGGTCTCAAGGTGTCCAAGTCTGCTGATCCAGACATGCCATAAAAGCTTTAAGGGTGGATCTTGCATCTCACTTTTGGTCACAGCCAGAAGTACCAGTAGATCTGGCACTTGTGGCCCAATCTTAGCCTTTCTTGCCTTTCTGCATCATTAAGGATTTTTACTTTTGTTGACTATTTGAAAAATAAATGTATACAGTCATAGGCAGGAGCAGAACTAAACACATCCAGGGGCTTTTATCCTGCTGACATCCCAGAAGCATGGGTGGATCCCAGATAGGGCTGTGCCATTCCCTGTGGGATGGATGTGGCTTTGAGCTTGAGGTGAAGATGACTTTTAATACAGTTGATGCAGTTCCAGCTTTGACCTACTGAGGTTTAATTAGCTTTGTAGAAATGCAAACAGTGAAACTGCAAGCTTGAGATGGTTGCTTGAGAAACCTTTGGGACGCTGGGATTCGATAACTGGAATGACCCAGCGACATTACAGCAATTTTCTTTGTTAGAAAAACACAGTCATAGTATTCTCAGCTTATAACACTGAGTTGCTTTTTAGAATGTCTCTCTAGTTAATACCAAAGTGCAAAGTGATGTTAACCATGATAATAAGATAGCAAATACTGATGGAAATTTGATTGCAAATGAGCGATTTGTGTAGCAAATAAGAATTAGATACCCTAATGTGTTAACCAAATAAGAATCAGGAAACACTTGGGAAATTAATGTGTAAAGTAGACAAAATAAAGCATTCAAGGCATGCTGGTTCCTGGAACTTTCTTGTGCTTTCTGAATTGTCAAGCCATAGGATGAAGGTTATAAGTAAGGGAATAGAGAGCCTGCTTCTTTTGCATCAACTGTTTTTAATTGTAGAAATAAACTGTGTCTGAATTTCTGGAGTAAACCTGTGCTTCTTGTAACACCCTCAGAGAGACTTGTGTGTTTCAGGCATTAGCTAACATCAACCCCACAGCTGTAGTTGCTTTCACAGTGTTTCCAGGTGTGTTACCCAATGTATTTTGTAACCTGCTGTCATGTCTGAACACCTGAGAAATTATTTGCAAAGACAGTTGTTCTTGGTTTGAGATTTCACTACCTGAATATTTTCTTCAATAACCATCTTTTTTGCTAACTTTGCCCTGTTTATGCTGTGGCTATTTTGAATCCTCTGAAGTGTCTTTTCTCATACCATTATTTGTATCTTCAAATAACGGAATTATGTCATCTTGGTAGCCAGGCAAAACCAACTTCCTACTGCTCTAAGCGCTGAAAAAGTGCTTGGAATGAGCCTCTGGTGTCCCCAAATAGGCTGCAATTTGGAGGGACCAGACAGGAAGAAAATCCTACCTTTACCATGTTGAATACAGGATTAATTGTCTGAATACACAGACTAGCCGCCTCACTGCACATAGGAGGCCTCTGGCAAGATGGACACTGTGTACAAACCTCCTGAGTCCCAGTCCAACATTTTATCTTGTCTTCCATTATGCATCTCATGCTGCCCTTTATCAGGGGTCTTTGTTCCTTAGACAGAAGCTGGGAGGAGTTTACTTGACAAAAAAGGCAAGTTGTAAGTTTTAATTTGTAGCTTCCTATTCTTTTCTTCTTCTCCTTTTACTTAATAGTATATAAAATTTTTTTTAGAGCCTCTTAATGAATACAGTACATTATATAGTGCTGTAATTACTTTGATGTAAGTGTCTAAAAACATAGTCAATCTGTCTTTTACATCGTTTAAATGCAAGTGAAGCACTTATTTCTCCAGTAAATCTTCTGCTCCTCTAATAGAAACTGATTTTAAAATAGGGAGGGGAGGGAGAAAGAAAAAAGGTCATTGATATTCTTACAAGCTGTCTGCAAAGTATTATTATAAAAATAATTGCATTTTCAGCTAATCAAAGATGTGTTTAGGAGTACTTGGGCTGCAGGAATTATGCATTCAGAACTTAGATGGAGCTTTCAATAGCTGTATGCCTGAATCTTTTGAAGAGGTCAGGATATGCTATTCAGTACAACAGATTCTTATTTTCTGAGCATGCTTAGACTGAGAGTTGCCTTATGAGATAACTCAGTCCTTTCCCCTCCACACCTCTCTCTCCTCTCACTGCTAGTACTCTCGGCATTGTAAAAAGTTAGGGAATGGGTAAACAGTAAAATTAATTTAATCCCATATAATGTCTGACAGATATTGAGCAGCAGGTAGACAGCCCAAATTTGATACAGAGTGACTCTTTATCTATTTATTTATTTATTATTTTTTAATGTTCCAGGTGGTAAAATTATGTCCCCTTAAAGTCACCAAAAATAATCTAGAGAGTCTTCATGCAGAGTTCTTTCCTTTCTCTCTTTCTGGGACCAAATAGATTATTTCAAAGCAAGAGAAATCAGTTCATTGACAAACTCAGCAGAACTGTGACAGGAAGGTCCATGGTGCTGGACAATGTGAAATTTTAATACCTAACTACCTCATTATGTTTAGCGCCCTTAACACTTGCACATAAATATCGCGAGAGTACAACCGAGAGAAACTTTGCTGTTCCCTGGAACCATGTAGCCTTCAGCATCATGCTGCCACAGGATTTTGCATGACAGTAACTCTGCAGTTATTCATTCATTAATATTAATCGGCGATACAAACGTAATATATGCTCATCAGAAGTTCACTTCCCTGTTGTTTGTTCTCTGACAGTTTAACATGAACAGCAATGATAATCCAAGCTTAGGCAGGCATTACAATGGAAATCCTCCAAATGAAACACAGAGATTAGTGACTTCTCAAGAGATAACTGTACAGCCATTTCCTCTGATCAGTAAAGCGACACTTCCTATATAAGGGGGAATATACATTGAAGTGCAGTGTTGCCACTTGCTTCCCTCAAGAGTAAGCTTTGCTGACAGTTCACTCAGTCTAAACGCAAGTTGTCTATTTTAACAATAAAAGCTAATTTTATCTTTGTCATCATCGTCTTTAAATTAACTTCCTTAAGCAGTCTTCCAAGATTTGTGTTTTGCATGTGCAGCCATGGAGCCCAGGAAAGGAAATAAAAACTAGTAGAAATTTAGGTGGTCTTGGGGAACACTGATTGTGAGTTGCCTCTTTAACGTATGAGATCCTCCAGGTCTAATTGTTGGGGTTTTTAATATTTATTTTTTTTATCATACAGTTCCTTCCATTGCAGAGGGACAACATCAGACCTCAAAGACCTACTTTGTGCAGCTAAGCTTAAGGAATTATCTGCATGAAAGTAGATATCACCTTACTGGTTTTTAAGACACATTTAATCAAAGAGAGTGGAAGGAAATCAGAAGATTGTCTGTCCAAGCTTCAATGTTCCAGCTCATTTCCCATGATATGAAGGATTTTATAATGAACATTCATAAGTCACCTTATTCCCATTTCACTTGTACTTGCTTATAAAAATACAGGCTACATTTATTGCTAATTAATTATCAATGACTTTGTTATATAGAGCCAGTTGAAATTTACTAGCAGTCCGAAAACGTGTCTTGTAGATAATTATTTAATAACTATTTTATTTAGTAAAACATGGCTAGAAATGAGTTTCAAGCATCTTTATTTGGGGGGGGGGGCAGAAATGCAAAGACATAATGTTCTCTTTGAGTGTTCTGGTCTCAAGATAGCTTTTCCAGTAGTGGAGAACAGCAAAGAGTAAAAAATTTTAAAAGTATTAAAAAGCTATGTTCTTTTTTACTGTATGAACTGACCCATGGAGGCTTTAGAAGATTATAGCAGGAATGATGAACGATCTCGCTTTTCATCTCTATATAATTATTTTTTTTATATATAAAAAGACATTATTTCCCTTTGTTATGTGTTGACCAACATTTAGAGCTTGCAAGGCTATTTCTCTTAAGTGGAAGCACTGATGATATCATCAGTCAAATAGGCTTTAGATATTTCTTTTTTTATTAACCTGAGTACAGTGTGTGTGGAAAAACAATGGTAGACGATATCTTTGTGCAGAAATCCCCACTTGTGCCTCTAGTGAGCTCTGTGCCAGATGAAGCATCCTCACTTCGTCCTGTCATGTTCTTCATAGCTCTTTCTGTGTCATCCAACTTGTTGCTACCTCCAAGACGTTGCCTGAACTAGATATTTCAGTCCACCCACAAACCCAACCATTCATGCCTTGAATGATGATCTCCACTTTGTCTGTAGGTTCTTCTACTGAACACAGGCTTTATGAGCCTGAAAGCAAGAGCTTACTCAATTCTGTGATGAATTAGTAGGATCTTTGATTCTCTAGCTGCTATTTGCATAGAAGTAAATGGCTCTTATTACTGAATAAAATGCAGTCATTGTATTTCGCACCTTCCACCGTAACAAGTTTTTTTTATGTATTGTCTATCTTACTTGTGTAAGGCAGGGTTATACATCTGAGAATATTATTCTGGTCACTGAACATGAAAATGTTGGCTTGAAGGATGTTAACAGGATACCACAAATGTCTACGGGAAAGTTCTTGGATGTTTAATCATTTGTGCTGAGAAATGGGACTGAAGGAATAAATGAAATCATAGCTATTTTGATGATGGGTATCTGAGATACGAACCTCTTATATCATATACTCATGTTAAACATGATGGGGCCTGACTGTGTTGGAAATAGGGCTGATTTCATATGGCAATGGAACATCTGTACTGATGTCTTCTGAAAAGTCTTTTTGTTGGTGGTGCTGCTGTTTCTTTGTTCTTATATATTTCAGTCACTGCACCTCTAAATCTGCTGATCTGATGTAGAGTTGTGGAGGGAATCTGTTTACAGTTCTTATAGAAAGGAATGCTTTTCTTGGGAGGGATTAGAGAAGAGGAGGAGGAAAAAAAGCACAGCAGCTCTTATGACAAACACAAAAATTTCAAATTCAAGAGGAGCTTGCTTTGACCTGCACATTCTTAGTGTAGTTTAAGACCCTTGAAAGTAAGAGAAGAGGCTTTTTCTGACAACTAAGCACCCGAGTTAGTTGCAATGCCTTGAGTTTTGACATTCTCAAGTAGAAGTTCACTGCAATACTTTTCTCAAGTTTCAGCCAAAGGATACCACTTACTCTTCTCTATTATCCAGTAAGAAAGAATCTGTGTCATTTTATGAGTGGAAGAGATATTTTTAGCTTTAAATTATCTGCCCCTTGTATCCCCTTCCCTGTATATGAATCAATAAGTAATTTGAAAACTAAAACACTAGATCTGGTTGAAAGGTTTGTAAACAACAGCTGTGACAAAAGACAGAGAGAAAATGGCCTGGAAACAGTCAGCTCAGAAAATCCTGAACACCAGTTGCATCTAATTGATTCGGTTGGGTCTGTATTTGATACAGATTAGCACTAGAACTGATGCCAGAGAGTTTTTCGCCTTTTGTAGCATGCGTTTAACCTTATATACATGATTAGGTTGCAAAAAGACAGGCTGATGTGCAGAGGCTGAACAGCAGGAGAAAAGAGGAGTTCCCTTCCACAGGCAGAGTTTCATCCATTACCTGCTCCCCAACACATACTGCATTTGTTACTGGCCACCTTTAGGTCACAAGCCACCTAAAAGGGGCAGGGATATGGATTAGTGCTGGGACTGCAGCTGTAACACTTTGGCATTGCAAATCACAAACCTTCCAGATGATGGAGGAGCTTCTATCATATAGTGGCTAAAAGATCATGAGTTTTAAAATGTGACAATGGATTCAAAGTCCCTTTTAATTTGTCTCTGCCTAGTATAAAGTGGATGAGCCTTCTGCAGATACTGTTTCTTTTCAAGTTTGGGTTTTTTTTTTTTGTGTCAAACAAGCTCAAAACATTTCAGTGGATTGTTTTTTAGTTTTAAAAGACAACAAGTTTAATGCATTTAATCACATAAGGAAAAAGAAAACAAACCAACAGAAAACATAAGACATCTATTTCAAAAAGGTAATAGAAGAGTTGGCTACATTGTGGCAACTTTAGTTCTTGCCAGTCTGGCTCAATCATATAATTCAAACTTTTTTACAACTAACAAGGTAGGAAAGGACATTGCAAATACTTTGGCAACACAGTGGAGGGAAAAAAAATATAAATTAAGCAGAAGGGATTGCAGTGATATTTCTGTGTTTATCCTGAAAAGTTGTCAGGTTATCGCTGCAGTCTCCTGTACTAAAATTGATTTGAATTAGCATAATCCCATTTTATCCATGAATTTACTATTCTTGTTACTGTCAGCCTGTCACTCATTAGTTCTGCTTAAGAAGATCTGAGTTTGGGACACCTGATGCTGGGTCGTGTTGCATTATGCCTCTTTTCCCTGTTATTTTGGTCTGTCTGTGCCTTATGAAAAAGAACATGGATGACAGAAAGTAGCTACTATCCCTGCGTGACCTCAAAGCTCTTCCAGTGTGGGGTGGTGGTTAGCCTTGCTTCAAAGACAGAGTGTAGATGTTCACAGTTGTAGCAGCGTGGATTACCTTGAGAGGATTTATATAAAAAGCTGCAAAGAGGAAACTGCATCACATTCGTATCTTTTATATTGGTCCTACAAAATCTTATAACTAGAAGTACTTACAGAGAGACACCTCACATGCAGAGCATACTTGTGCCCTGTGGCAGCAGTGACTACAATCTTTTTTCCCCCCTAAGCTTATGTGGAATTCTCTGGGAGGTTTGTAGCTAATTTTTCATGCATTTTTAAAGTAAATCTAACCTGAGCTGTATTAAAATGTTGTCCAGAGGAGACTGGATGTATGTGTATGGTGCAAGGTGTAGGCTGCTTTCTAGTTTCTCTGCTCTTTGCTGGAAATCCAAATGATAACTTGCTGCATTTAATACTGGGGCTTTATCTGTGCTTTTACCAAGGTGGTGAATAGTACACAGGAGCATTTGGCTAAAGAGGTAAGAAGGAAACGCGCTGTCTTGAGTTTGTTGAACTTGAAAGAGGTTATAAACAACAAGATCATGATTCTTGTTATGTACGAAACCCAGACTGAGTTTATGCAATAGGAAAGCACATCACACTCTGGAGATGAACACATTGGTCTGCAAGGTCACTTTTCTCGGTTTTTCTTCTTTCCTGTGAGCTTTCTTGGTCTCCCCATTTCATACAAGAACATGTTCAGGTCTGAGGTTGACTGCAGGGGAAAAAAGGTAGAGATAACGGAACTGCTGATATTATAACAGCAGCAAGCACATGTATAATTTTGGTATGCCCATCCCAAGTCAAATCCCATCTTTGGACCGCAGTGGTCACTGCAACAGAAAGAAGGACTGTATTTGTCTAAAATGAATGGAGTCAACAGGTGGAGGAAATTTATTCAGTGATATTTGCCATTAGTGGGTTGCAGGACTGCGTGGGGGACCATGGCATTGTTATATTCTCTGAAGAAGACAGTAGATGTGTTGGTGTGATGGATTCAAGGGACAAGGACAATTCAGAGACACTTCAGTTTTCTCTGCTGTAAGAGATTTTGAAGAGCCTAGCTGAAATATAAGTTTTGACCTGCATTATTCTGAACAGGGAGTAGAAAGGGATGCTTGATCTGGTATTCTTTATTGTGGGAAATATAGGGACTGTAATTTCAAAGTGAGCAAAGAATGGATTTAGGGGTGGTAAAAATTATGCGGGTAGGCTGCTGTTACTGCTTCTGTTGGCCTCATTCCCATTTCATTTTCAAAAGACTCACAATCTCTGTGTTTAGTTTTGCCTCTTCTGTAAGTTTCAACACAACATTTGTCTCGGGGGCCAATCCTGTAAAGATTTAGGGAATGATCATGCATGCAGAATTTCCCTTCTCATAGTTTAAATATAACAATACACAAGATCCATTCCCAAAAGATAACACATAGCTGGGACATATCAGGATCCATTTAAAATAAACACGGGGCAAAACTCCTTTGCATTGAAGAGAAGGAAAATAAATCATGTAATGACGGATTTCAGGTATTATTAGAATTTCCAAAGACTGCATTTGATTTTGTTTTGTTTTTCCCCAATCAGTACTGTTCTATGAATCCAGGAAGCACTTATGAGACAGACTTGCTGCAGCTAGAGATCACCTTCTGTTAAGTGTACAGGTGGCTACTCTTTGCTGACAGGGATGGTAATAAGCAATTTTACTTTTCCCCAGGGAGTTTAATTTCTCTATTTATTTGTTCTATGAGGAATTTGTATTTCAGTGGCTTCATTATAAATCCAGGCCTGTTTGAACAATCCATGCTGATTAAATGAAGCACTGGGAAATCTATTAGCATAACTGGCATATATTAGTTGTGAGGCTGCTTTGGTTTTAGGAACCTGGATAAGTCTTGTTTGAGGTGGTCTGTTCTGGTAGACAAAATCTTTACCTCTGTAGCGCTGATGTCAGAAAAGATTAAATCTGTGCACAGACTAATGAAGTTGAAGAACTATGGCTAAGCTTAACACCAGTTCAGAAACCAACCTCTGTCTCCCTTGAAAAGTCTCCTTTCAGAGCAACTGCAGAAACATGAAAATGCTCTTTGTTACCTCCTATGTTGGATTTTGCTACCACCTGCCACCATCAAGTGGTACAGCCTTTTTTTTCTTTTTTGGAGAGCTCTGTTCATTATTTCCTTAATAGACACATCCTTCATTAAGAAAAGTTTTGTGAGTGGTGTATGTTCTTTAATCCCTCTCACTTTGCACATCCACCTGTGTTCACTGTTTTGTTGAATTCAGCACAACCATGACTGGAAAACAGTTGTCTTGGGAAAACAGTAATAACGTTTCCCTCAACTCATCTCTTGGCTAGCTCTTCTTCACCCACAGTCTTCAAAGCCACAGAAGTATGTCACTGTTAGGACTTTTGAGAGCCAAACTGCTCTCCTTAGTAGGCTCTTTTAGAATGACTTGGCAACCATCAGTTTTGAGAGCCAACTGAAACCAACTTTTCAAGGGTTTCTGTGATTACTGCTGGGGCAATGAAGGATAGACTTGGTCGCTGCAGACTCTTGCTTGAGGATGAATGTTAACGTTTTGCTTCCTGATGTTCAATCCTGTCTTTGCAAGAAAATGGAGTTACACTCCAGACAGCATGCCCTTCAGCCTCTGAGACTTGTTTGCAAGCTTGCAGCCTGACAAAACAAATTTGGTCAGTGAGGAATCTACAGGCATTTCTCCAGCACAACTTATTTTAAAAAGCACTTCTCTCTCCTTACTGTCCTTACCTCTTAACACATGTAGGCAACACACCTTCAGTTAGATCAAAATCATGGTCTGTAACTGAGGTCACTTCTTCTTTTCCTTCCCTTCCTTTTATTATTTTTTTTCTTCTTTTTTCCTTCCCCAGAGTTACTAGCTGGCAGCCTGCCTCTGCTCCCTTGTGCGCTGGGTTGAAGTTCAAGAGTGCCCTAAAGCTACTTAACTGAATTAATGACATCCAATATGACCTCTTAGTTTGAGGGTGAGAAAGGAAATTTTACAAGATGATGTATACCAAGCAAGCTCAGTTCTTTTGTAAGTGCCCCATTATTAGCTTAAAGCCAGGATGTTATAATCATTTAATTAAAAAAATAAAATAAAATACCCAATTACTGTAACTTAAAAATTATTCCTTCTTTATATCCCTATTACTGGGAAATGCTCAAGAACTTTCCTGTTGTTGACCTTGTAGATTCATAATGTGGAACTTCTCATGACTCAAAGGAAAAGATGTAAGCAGTGAGCCAAGGAAGGAAATGGTTCTGTCCCATTTTAACATGTTGTTCTCCTCTGAGATGATGACACTGTACATTTTCAGTATGACAGATTGTGGACAGGAGGGGTGTACCAGGTGTCAGTCTTAATGTTGTTCAGAAATGACATACCTTTTAAAATGTAGGGAAAAAAAAAAATCAGTAAAAAGAGAGAGAAGGATAATTGGGACTTTTAAACTACATGACATTTAATGCAACGGCAGTGGATGATTAGGAAGCCAAGATTTCAAAAGGAACTAAGGTCCCAGCTTTAGAAGAAATATAAATTTGTCATGGGAATGCTGATCTGGAGTCTTTGCATAGACATCAGTGACAGTATGATGGTCTTGCTCAGATAATATCACTGGCAAGCTATTCCACCTCCTACTGATAACAGAGAATTGTAACACCTACAACATCTGCCTGCTTTCTTAAAGAAGTTCATGTGTGAATCACTCTACGCTGACATCAGAGGAAAGGCTTGTAACATTTCCGGTTTTGGGAGATTGGGGGTAGGAAGTAGTTGTTTTCCTTTAGTCGCTTTTCCACCCTAAAGAGAAGGGGTTTCAAGAGTGTTCAAAATTTAGGACTCGATTATCTTTTTTTACCCTTTATTTTTTTATTTAGTTAGGGCCCCTTATATCAAACTTCCATGTTGGGAGCTGTGAAACCAGTGGTGAAATGGGTTGGTGGAAGATACTACACCTGACTCTACTCAGATCGTGCAGTTTATTAGCGGTTTGTGTAATACCAATTTCAAGATGCAGAGCTTTCATAGGCTCCTAAGTTTTCTACTGATCAGTGTATAAACATCCACAAATGGAAGGAGGTTATTTCAAAAAGACAGCTTCTATTTGTTGCAAGGGCTTAAATAGCCCCATCACAGAAAAATATCAATATATTGGCAATGAAAATAAAAAGAAAATATCTCTGAGTGGGATCTTGTAGCACCATCTAAATTCTGTCCCAACAAGATTCTCCATCTTATCCCATCTATCAATGAGAAATATCTTTGTCCACAGAAGAATGGGTATCACTCCCCTGTGGTCTGAGATTTATCACACAGTGCCTTTGCAACCTGAAAAAGTAATTCTTCGAGGTTGCTTGTCACATTGCGTTATAAATATTCTGCGTGTGTTTCCTGAAGATGAAGATCATCATGAAGATGTCTATGGCACCTTTGTGTTTGGCACAATGTGCAGCATTCACTGAGCATAGCATTTGGTTGTATATGATCCTTGGTTCCACAGTGCTAAAGTTGCTATAGGCCAGTAGGCCACCTTGTCTAATAACTTACCTGTAGCAATGGATGATTTCACCGGCTTCCACAAATATTTACAAAGAAACTATTGACCTAACATGTATGAAAGCCCTAAGATGAGATGCAGTTAGGATGTGAGAGGTCTTCAAATCCCAGCGCTGTGAGGATAGCTGGCTGGAATATGCTGATGGTAGCTGAAGTCATTCTTTTCGGCCTTTCTGGTCTTGCTGCGTGTTTTGTACTTGAGCTAAGCTACACCTCAGTTACGAGTGCTGGAGCGCTCTTTCTTCCTTGTACAGTACTTCTACTACCTGGCTGTCACTAAACAGTACTAATCCCAGCTAAATAACATCCATAAGAAAGGGCTATTCAATGTATGTCTTCGTTTGTATGAACATATGTAGAGCTATTAATGAGTCAGTTATTTCCATGGGAAAAATACTTATAAAAGTTCCTGTCAAATCTAAGGATTTTTTCCTTCTTAAGACTTAAGTGTTCCTTGATTGAGTCCTTTTAATAATAGTTGTTTGGATCTAAATCTTTAGAAGTGTTAAGACTGATCAGTTATGTTTTTTTATTTGGGAGAACATCAGTCATATCTGCTTCTATGAGGTATGTCTCAAACAAAAGACACATAAAAACTTTCTCTGGGTTTAGGCAGGTAGATGGCACTTTTACCCAATTCAGCAGAGAACAACTAGAATTTGCAGTTGTGGAGGAGACCTTTTGTGAATTGCTGACTTTTTCTATACAGTCAAGTGACACAAACTCCATTGATCAAAGGTGGCTTCTGCTGCTGGAAATGCTCTTTCGTATCCTGAGGAGGATGAGCTGATGGCAAATTACAGGAGTGGAGGAGGTAGTAGAGTGATGAGTATTAGAATCAAGAAAATCCGAAGTCGCTATGACTTTTCTTTCTTTTTTTTTTTAATTTGTGTGCGTGTGAGCAAATGCTAACAAATGATAGGGCACAGTTTTCTCCCAGGCCTTGCAGTTAATCAGAGTCTTCTACCAGGATTGTCACGTTAACAAATCTTTATTACTTCAAGTGACAAAGCTTTGATTTGGTACACAGAGACGTTTACATTATCTGCTCAATGTGCATGTGGAAATAACACGGTTAAAGAGCAGGCACACAATTGAACACAGTATCTCACATAATAGATATAAATTTGATTCTTTCCTTCTGTAATATCTAAGTTTTCTATATCCCTTTGTTTAAGTTATTTCAAAAAGATATTGAAGTAGTTCTGGTGATCTATCTTTTCATCTGCCTATCTACATTTTCTGACTCTCATCACAGTAATATTTTATTATAGGATCTGACTCAAAAGTTCCCTGATACTAAAAGAGATCTTTCCCTTGACTCAGAGAGTTCCTAAATGGCTCCTGCAGTCAGCTGCAGGGACTACAAAGTCCCAATTCCTGTAAATAGAACAGTGCCAGGGAATTGGACCTACCCAGAGTCCCACCAAAGCTCAATGTCAGTCAGGTTGTCAGGTTCAAGCATGAGAAAGATTGTTAAAAACCACCAAACTCTGCTGCTCTCAGGTGAGCTCACTGTTTCTGTGATGATGTTGAGGTTTCTATAGTTGCTATTTTCTGATCCTTAGTGGATAAAAAAGGAATTAAAAAAAAAAATCCTTTATAAAATAAAATTACAAAAAGAAACTCATAAGAAACTCTGCACTATATATCCAAGCAAGCTTCACTGACCTGCCTCTACCCTCCCTTTTTCTTTTTTAATTATATAAAGTAAAATATAACAATGAAAATTAAATTCAGCAAAATGCTCTTCTGATAGAGCAATCTAATTATTTAATGTCAAAACTGCTGAAGCAGGACACCTTGAGATTGTTAGACTTTACTCCCAACACACACAAACATGCATGCACATACTTATCCAAAACGCAGTCCTGGAAAAATCTAGCTGATTTTGCAAAGCATTATTGTGTTTTGCAATAGAGGATGATTGCTTTAAGGACAGTGGGGGTTTTTGTGGATTTTTTTTCTCCTCTTCTAATTAGCTCCACTCAGACTGAGCAGGAAAAACTTGTCTTCACTTTCCCTTTAGTAGCTGATGTTGTTCCATGAGATCAAGCCCAATATTGATGAGAGTAAGCTCTTCATAAGTTTTAGACCTCAGCATGGATCTGTGTGTCATTTCCTTAGAGAAACAAAGCAAAGGGAGCTCTGTGAGAGCTCATAAGAAGTATAGGCAAAAAGTATTAGTGTTTCCTTTGCTGGCATGCATGGAAGGCTTGGCCTTGGTGGTGCATCTCATTGCCTGGCAACTAAGGGACATTCATCTTGTCCTCTGGGTCTCATTCAGCAGAATGAGCAGTCTTGTATGAATCCCTCCGCCTTCTATCTACCAGTGCAGCAAGCGTTCATTCCCTACAAATTTTCCTTAAAAAGTGTCCAATGTGCATGCTCTCCTCAGCTCCATGGTGAGAGATTTATTTCTTCGTGGCGGGGAGTAACAAGATGCATTTCCCACCGCCATACACATGTAGTTCTCTGTGGTCTGTAAGATCTTTTCTGATGCATCCAAGAATGATAATGTGCCATGGCTTCCGTGCCAGCTCCATGGGTTGGGAGTAACAGCAATAAAAGCGTGACTAATAGGTGTTTCATTTTACAGCTCTTCGGTCTCAATTGCACAATCGGGATGACCATCTTCTTTTCTTCTTTCTAGAAATAAATCTTTAGCTTGCCCTGGACTTAAATAACTTTATGTCTGAGGCACTATGTATTTAATGTATGCTGCGAAGTGCTCACTGTGGAGGAGTGGCAGTGCGTGTCATGGGAAGGTTACAGTGTCATCTATGTGGCTGCTCCTTTTGCTCTCTATTAGTGTCTTGTGATAATTTATAGCACATATGGAAAAGCTTGGGGAGTAATTAAGCTACTCTATTAAAGTAAGTAACATAGATTATGTTTGTGTATCTTATTTAAATCTTTGAAATGTAAAATAAAGAGACAGCTTAATGGTTACAGTGTAGTTTGAATGTAAAGCTCAACTAGTAAGACACTCCCTAATCTCTGAGTTTAAAGAGAATGACACCTGGGTATGAATAAAGTTAAAGTAGACTTTAACCTGACCTGATGTTGTAGAAATCACATTTTGATGGTAATCCAAATCACGTGGGCTATTTTTGCTTCTGTTCTTGGATTTATTTTGAGGGCAGCTGAATGAATTTTCTTTTTCTCTGATCAGAATATTCACATTAAACAAACCAACCTCCTGAGCTCCAGAATTTTGAATCTGCTTCCGAAAGAATTGATTTTATTTCCAAACCAATGCATTCAGCCTGACTGTGAAATCAAAAGATCATTTTATTCTCCCAGATCTGATTTGGGCTGCTGGTTATTACTAAGGTATCTTATCGCTAATCTTTCTAAACTGGGGCTGATATAGTTGGCAGCTCTTACAAATGTCAAGAGCCTCCACACAGACATGTAGACTAAGGGGTCCTGAAAGAAGTCTTAGAAGGAAGCTCTGACCTTGCCTCATTCACTTTCATTTCACTTTAGAAAAGTTTTTAAGTACATACTTCCCTCTAAATCAAGGGAGTCATAAGTGCTTTTTTGATTAAGGCTGGGTTTAGAAGCATACAGTCGCTTTCTTATAGTATGGCATTTTTGCGGTTCAAGAATTAGTGGTTCGTTCAGAGGCATTTTTGTCTACAAACAAGATTACATCCCTGTCTCCTAGTGATGAAATAAATATGACTTAATTCACATATGCCTGAGCTATGGAGCATGTTAAATAAAAGATGCTGTGAGCTGCCAAATATTTTGGGTTAATACTTTCAAAATTTGCAAAGGGTTAGAATAAATAAAAAACTGTATCAGAAATACTAAGTTCTTTCCCACCTTTGGTTTCTCCTATTTGCATCAACTCCTTCTGTAAACAAGCAGAAGGCTGGCCAAATTTAAGACCTGAAGCAGCCAGTCAAGAGTAATAAAGATTGGAAATTAAAAGATTAGCCAAACTCCATGAGAGCTGTGATGACCCATGCAGGTCTATTTTATTAACAGCCAGGACTTCTTTGCAATCCAGGTGTACCTGGTGGGTAAAATCCTGAAGTGTCTCCTGTTTAGCCAAGACTTCTGGCTCCTGATTCCACCCCCTCCCCAGCTCTTCAGAGGGAAAACTGCTCCTCCGATAAGCCTTCTGCAGGTCTGGCGAGAGCAGGACTGCAGGTAGGGCTGGGGCAGGTCCCTCCAGGGACACATGTACTGCACTGCTATGATGGCCACCAACTTGGGTGTCCTTTCTGCAGAGAAGGACATAACATCTAACAAGAACCCAAGGGAACTTTAACTTTACATCTGGGAGTGCTGTATCTCTAGACAGCTGGAGTCAGTGGTCCTTGAGCACTGGGCTATAGCAAGGGAAAAGTGTCTTCTGTGCCTTAGCCCTGAAGAACTTGACAGGTTGGTCCCATTGAGAAAGGGGTGAAGCAAAGAGACATAATTAATCCTACCAGTGCTTAAAACACTGTCTTGAGAAGGGATTAGAAAAGTTTGAGGTGATGCTTTCCTCGTCATGTTAAAAATCTTCACGCTCTTTCTCGTAACAGCATTTTCTCTCTTTGCCTGCATTGCTCCTCTTCTGCTAGGGTGCTGGTGTATTTGAAAGTTAATGGGATGTTGAGTCTGAAAGAGGGGAGGGGGAAAAAAAAGAAGAAAGGAAATAGGGCAAAAAAAAATCCAGGGACAGATTTTGAAATCCAAATCCTGTTCTCAGACTGATTTTTCTCTTTGTTTGCTCAGCTGCTTTTCACAGCCGCCTTACTGGCACAGACAAATCTGAACAGCTTGCAGAACAAAATGACAGGAAGATGGAAGGATAATGTGTGTTTAAATATCAGTGACCAGCCTCTTTCTTGGCACTCTCAGCATGGGGAAAGCTTGTTATATACTGCCTCCTTTAATCATTTCAGACAGGGCTTTTCCTCCTGCCTATCTATCAAGAAGAGAGAGGATCTTCCTCCAATTGTTAGTTGAAGTGATGGACAGGTGAATTATTAATATTGTTTGCCACTGACTCTCCTTATTTGTTAAGTCCCCAGCTGATGTGACCCCCTTTTTTCTTTTTAGTCTGCTGAAGGCCTGACCCACTCAAACACATGCAAACTGCACGTGATCACCAAATGGATTTGAATTTGAGAGGTTTTGAAAAAGCACAGAAAAAGGGAACAACTTTGGTACCTGGATCCCAGTGAAACAGAGCAGATAGTAGCTGAAGGAAGGCTGATAATACACAGCCTCCAGTTAATGAACTCGCTGCCAAGAAATTCAGTGTCTACTGTCTCCCTGGGATGCTGATGTGTGTCAAAATAAAAATCATCCACCTTCGGTAAAACCAGACATTTGTTACAGCTAGCATCTGAGATGATTAAAATTTAAGCACATCAAAGCTTGAGATAAAGAGAAGAATGGCTTTATCCTTAATTGGACATTGTGTTTGTCTCTTGCTTCCTGATGGAGGAGGTTGTTTATTTCCTTGGGCAGATTTTGCTCGTTGTATATGTATGTGTGTTGGGGGGGATATGCAAGCTTACTTGTGCAAACATATACAGACAAAAGAATCTTATATGAAAAGTTGGAGTGCTTGACTGTAAATCAGGAACCACTGGCTGAAGGTTGAATAAACAAGTATAATTTTCCTCCTTTCAGACGAACATGAAGGTAGGTTTATTTTTTTTTTCCTTCTTATTTAGTATTGGAGCCAGTTAAAATTATAAAGTGCTTATTTCCATGTCACATTTCTGGAGTAAGAGACAGATACCGCCGTTTTACTGAAAAGAAATTGAGGCATGGGGAAAGGGTTCACAATTTCATGTTTAAAATAAGTGAAGCTACCAATTTTGGGTGCTTATGTGTTGAGAGCTGGATTCAGCCTGCTTACCTGCACCTTGCATCTGAGGCCCCAGGCTGGGCGCTGCGGCTCTCTATTCAGCAGGAGAGCACTCCAAGAGGATGACTGGCTTTGCCATGAACCAAATCATCCTCCATCTATCCCAAGGGAATCTCTAGCTCCTCTGGGCAGGAATTAGGGTAACTGCGCAAAAATCAAAGTGCCTTTTCCAGAAGTTTGGGTTACCATAGTTTCCTACTAAAGTGGTTGGCAGAGTTATGATATTTTATTTTTTGATCTAAAAGAGTGAGTGATTGTGTGGTTTTGTGTGTGTGTCTGTGAAGGGGAGGGGGCATTTTTTCGTATTCTTTTTTGAAATCAAATTAATCAATTTTCCTGACTCTTTCCCCAAAACAATCAGTTTGAGGTAGGTGCCAAGCCTTAGCTTTCAGGTTAAAGCAGTAAAGCAGCTGAACAGAGGTCATCTTACCTCTGTCTACACTAAAGCAAATACTTTAGATAAAAGCATCAGCCAGCTTTAACAGTTATTTCTATTATAAAAGCATTTAAAAAGCCTAACGTTAAGCGTATGCTTGTGTAACTTGCTGAATGGGGGACCATATGCTGTAAAAAGCATGTGGAATGGGGATGTGAAGTGGGTAATAACAATAATGAATATTTACATAGCCTTCTGCACTTTCAAAGGCATGCAGGAGCTTTAAGTATAGAGCATCAGGGACAGGAGGAGATATAAAATGTAAGGTTGTATATTTAAGCTTCCCTTTTTGCCTGGCTAAATCCTACCTTCAGTTACAAAACTTCCAACCTCAGTAAATGAAATCAAGCTTGATTTACTAGCTAGGCAGGAAGAGTAATTCAACCCAGGGACTAGTAATGTTGGCAAAGAGCTGTTTCAAAAACTAAACATCCTCTGTCTCATTATTAGTTATTTCCATTTTCCTATTAACTTATTGCAGAAAAAATTGCTTTACCATGATGGTGTTCTGAGCTCTAAAATAGATTGATCAAATCCAGTCAACCAAAGATGTTATTCCTGGCCCCAGAGAGTGATTTACACAAATCCACAGAGGAAAAAAACTGGAAACAAACAAAGGAGAATAAAAAACAACAGGGATTTTTAAGGATATAGACACATAATTTAGCTCTCCTCTGGACAAGTGACTGTATGCACCAAACCTTAGAATCAGTATTTAATTGACTTCTTTTAAAAGAAGCCATTAAGCTCGCTGGTGTGTGACGAACAGGCACAGGAATGAATGTTTGGCAGGATGCCAGGCAACATCAGGGAAGCTTTAGGAAGACCAGCTTGAAATTAAAGGGAAAAGTTTGCTTTGGGAAGGTGTCTCATTCATGGGTCCTATTTCACGGGTATCATAAACAGTAGCCTGGGAGCAGTTTCACTGAGCCAAGCCCTAGGAGGTTCATAAATTGCTTCTCAGTCTACCTGGATGCTGTGACTGACTCGCCTCATGGAAATTAAATGAGTCGGCTCACAACATCTGCTGCTGGCCTAGGCTGGATAAGGGGTGGGTGGACTAGTCAAGTTTATGCAAAAGCAAGAGCAGTGAGAGCTTGAAACAGAGGGACCGATTCACATGGCTTATGTTAGGAGAGGCTGAGCTCTTCCTTGAGACCTGCTATCAAACTTGCCACTCTCCCTGATGGTTAAACTTAGTTTAGAAAAACAGAAAGGATCTTTTTGTTTAAAGCGTAGTTTAAATTCTTTGTATGGCTTTCTGGAGCAGCTTCTGTCCCTCTCTCCTGTTCTGTGTGAATCTGGTTTCCTAACCCACCTCCCCAAACTATATGCTTGAAGTTCAGCAATACCAAAATGGGGTAGTATTTGAATTTGAGGCATTAAAGTCTCAGTTGCACAGCGTAACAAAAGAGTCAGACTGCTGCTGACAGCCCACCTGTCTGTCCAGCATTCCAGCATCCTTGAGGGCAATGAGGCTTTCTGAAGTGTGCCCTCACTCCTGGATGAAGGATGCTATGGGAGACAAAGGGCTACACAGGTTCCTGCTGTGCTGGGCAAGTTCATGAAAAATAAATTCACTGATTGTTATTAGATGTGTAGAAACTGTGTCTGGCTCAAGAAGACTCCAGCTGTCCAATGGTTAGAGACTGGAGATTATTTTTGGGAAAGCAGTCTGTATACTTACCTTGCTCTTTTGCTCTTCTCAAGTTTTCTGGCCAGTGTCAGAGACAGGAAAGCAGTGTGCACAGACCTTGCTGTGATTCATGAAGGCTGCTCTTTCCTCTCCTAGCCTTAGGGTATATCCCAAAATACTGTATTGAATTTATCAAATAAGATCTGTTTTGTCTTGTAAAGAAGGGGTTGTGTCTGTTCTGAACATTAGTGGGAGATGTTACCCTGGAAAGTGAAAGATCTTTCAGTAAAGACATCAGGTTCAGTAAAAGTGTGAGCTAAACTCTGCTAAGTCACATCTCTGGGGGAAATTCCCCCCTTCTGGACACGCCCTGGGAAAATAAGAGGGTGAACAATTGTGCAGGAAAGGAGAAATCTTCTGCTACAGACCTGCAGCTCTCCAACATTGCTGCGAGTGAAGCCATGTAGCTCATGGCAATCCAGCATGGGGAGCAACGCCATGGACTCTGTGTCCCCAGAACGGGCTACTCATGCAGCCACTGCCATGTTTTAGATGAAACCTCCACCGACCGCATTTGACACATGGGCAATGCAGTTGTCCCTGTGGAGCAGAGACCCTTTTTGCTGTGGTTTGATCTTTTGCCAGCATGGGAGGAAATTTTCTAAAGAAGGTATGCTAATTAATCAAGTTAAACCTGAGACGTCTAATAAGCATTATTGTATTTAACCACCAGTGAATCTGGCAAATGCTAAATAGGACTTGAGTTCTGTTTCTTTAATGAATGTTAAAAAAAAACAAAAATAAGGGGAATTGATTATGTCAGGTTAAAAATATTTAATTAAAATGGAGGGAAGGGGTAGCTGTAATTTGCAGCCACTGTAGAGAGGAGCCAGATAGGAGAGTATTGTGCAAACCTGTGAAGTGCTCCAGCTTTTAATTAAAATTACAGTTCTTTAAGATAGCCCTGTGTCAGATGGATTCTGGTTAATTGCTGTCACTTCTGCAATATTGCCAGCAGGATTCTTCAGTGGCTTCATGTCCTTAATAGAAATCTATGTGTCAGGGGACATCTTTGTCATGGTACGTGCTGGATCTGTCATGTGAGGTCCCTATCCCTCACTGAGGGTGATACTGACATAAGAATAATGGTATTGTAGCTGACTGTATGTCTCTGGAATATACAAATCTATAGATGGAACAAAAGAGATGCTGCTAGTTAAACAAGCTCTGTGTCTCTTCATTTAAGGATGGCTACTTTAGTTTGCACTTTGTGATACTGATGCTCGTAGAGCTATTGGAAAGCTTTTGACAGTAATCTGGGAGTCAAGAGACCTCAAATCTCTCATGGTTGATTTATTAATTAGTTGTCAGCTCTTGGTCATCTCTCTTGGCTTATTCATATTCCTGTATTATCTGCTGTGAAATAATGATCCATACAACCTTATAGTGGTGTTTGAGACCTACACAGAAAACTATCATATTGGTAAAACTGACATATCTGCAATGTCCTGCTGACACATACACACAAAATGGGAAGTAATCGGGTAAATTCACTGCAGAAAGAAACTAAATTCAGTCATGCACATAGATGTATACCCACTTGTATTTCTAGTTATTTTTGTTTCTTAAACTATGAACATACACAATCACACACACAAACATATTTGAAAAAAAGTTAATTTGGGATTTAGAAAAGAAATAATTTGTTAAAATTATTGTGCTGACTCAAACCACGTCAAGCAAAATCTGAATTTTGGCTTATGGTATCTTCCTTTAGAGATGACTGCAGTCTCTCTTGAGTTGTCCTTAGTAGTATGGTGGGTTTTGACATAAAATCTCCTAAAATTTTTAACTTTAGCTGCTCTAAAACCTAGTTCTCTGTCTGCTGTCTCTGTGTTCTCACACTTTTACCTCCTTGGTGTCCAGTTAACCACAAAGAAAACAAGGTGGGTTTTAACAGAGTTTCATACTCTTCAAACTGTGCTGGAACAAAGAAATTGTTTTATTGCTAGAGACAGAGGATATGTGAGAAGTATATTTGGTCATTGCACTACTAGACTCACTTAATTACTTTAATTCTCTGGGAATTTGCCCACACCTGTGAAACTATGATATTAGGGTTACGTCCATATTTTGTCTTTTGTCATTCTATGCAATAAACTCTTCTAGGCTATTATTATATATAGATAAGCTGTTGTGCCCTTTCTCTCATTTCACTGCTGCAAAGAAACTGAGTTTTTCCTACTGGCTAACAAACATTTATTGTTTAATAAACAGCTAAACAACAACAACAAATCTAACGAACATTACCTGTCAATTAAATTACGAGAGCATAAACCATAAAGAAGTCTTCAGCTGTAGAAAATTATTTTCAGGTATAGTGTTTCACATGTTTTCTAAGATTTTTTTTCTGATTTTAGAGCAAATTTCTTTGAGGTAGACCTAGACCTTTGCTGTTTATCATAAAAAAGCCAAAAATCAAAACAAAGATGTAGGACCCCCATCTATCTAAATTTAATTTGCTTGTCTCTTTCTAACCAAAAAATTATGTAAATATTTATTTAAAGAATACATTTTCTAAGGAGCTAAAAATTCACACACTGCTCTGAGATAATTTCATTAGACTCCTCTTTGAAATCCCTTGGTCAGATTCTGCTCCCACAGACGTAGCTGTAAACATGCTGTAAATCCACTGAAGTGCCTGTTTGTTTAACTCAATCTCAGAAGGCCGGAACTGGCCACCAAATGATTTATTTATGGATATCCCAACCCCATCGTCACTTAAAAGTAGATGTTTGTATTTCATGTTCTTGATTTTCTTGATTTTTTTAATCATTCATAGGACATCATCAAATATTGATGTTCCATCTATTAAAAATGCCATAAATAAATAAGCTACGTACACAGGCCTGACCAGACACAGCATGGTCCAAGATAATCCAGTTCTGTAAACCAGAAACTGTCTTCTGTTTGATGAAGTATTCAGCTGAGCCTGGAAGGTTGTGGGCAGACAGCAGACCCCTACTTCCTCGGCTGCTGTACCATAAACATAAGATGACATTTCTCTTGCTGCTTTTTTAAAATAACCCAACAGATACCTGAAAGGGAATTTGAATAAACATAACTGGTTTTAATCTCAAAAACAAAAAATTAAAAAAGTAGTAATGACCTTTTCTTACTGCCTGTAGTCTAGATGCTGTGTCATGACACATCTTTTGGGAAAGAGAAAACTGAAAGCAATTAGATCACTGAGGCTACTTGATCTGTTATTATTTTTGAAATTTCAAACAGAAAGAAAAATAATCTTAGCTAAAAAGCAACCCTTTTCTTAAATGAAAACATCCTTTTTGAAGAAAAAAGTTTATTCCTATTTTCACTTTAGAAGACACCCTAAAAAAAAAGAAAAGACTAATTATACACTCAGCACAAACATTTAGGATAAGAAGTGTTCTATTCCTTGAAGGCGTGTTAAGAAAATGGATCTACTCATAGCCTTGGTCTTTTACTGTTTGGGTGAATTTTTACCTCCTGCATGCTGCCGCAAATCAAAGGACCTTTGTGCCTCGACGCCAGCTCCTAATATGATGTAACAAAGTATGCTGACAATTCTTTCTTTTCCCTGAAACACGTTGGGCTGTAGGAGAAGGGCAAAGATGTTGTGCCAAGCGTTTAGTCCCTGGTCTGGGAACCTCCTGCCATAGCAAGGCGCTTGGGGGAGGCAGCAGGACCTTGCTGCTCCAGCTGACGCTATGTCATGGGGACACACACTCATCCATTGCAGTTAGCAGGGAAACAAATTGTCACCTAAAAGGCTGTGATATATCTGCTCGCTATACCTGCATCCGAGAGGCAGTACAATTTGAAGTGAGGAAAGTCCAGTCCATCGCCATGGGTTTCCTGTTAATTCAAACATCAGAGTCAATCACACTCCGCCATCGATAGAGATCACCTGAGAGCCTGTGTTGTTGGTTCTTTTGCTATTTGATGTTTTAGGTATAGCCCAGGCTGCTGGGGGAAACTTGTGGCTGATGGGTCCTAGTTGACCTAGAAGAGGTCTAGATCAAAGGCATCCCTGCTATTGCAGTGATCCACTTGACTTTTAGGGGCTTGGCCATGATGTAGAGTCCTCTGCCCTCAGTGGTGCGCCCAGGACCTTTCTGACAGAGCCTCTGTGAAGTGGGCATATGAGGACAGGAGATGGGCTCAGCTGAAGGGATTCACCAGTGAGCAGGCTGACAGCCACACTTCCTAAAGAAGAAGGCTCATGCAGTCATTTGGTGCTTGTAGGTTTGGTTGTTTTAATATCTTTCTCAACTCTTCTTCTCTCCCGCCCTTCATTTTTTATTAATGAAGCTGCTGGACAGTTCCAACCATGCTTGACACGTCTCAGAGAATCAGTTTCTTAGAAGCTTAATGCAAATTGGCAGCCGGGCAAAGAAGAAAGTCCACAATGTATCTTTCTATCTCCTACCCCCAAGGTGACCACAAACTGGGTCACCCCTGGAATGGCACATCTGCCGATACATGGCTTCATGAAGGAGCAGTGCCACAGGCTTTGAAGTGCCCTCAATTTCCCTCTCCGTGGGCGTAACTCAAACGGTGGTGAGAAACTGTGGACACTGGACTTTTCTCTTTGATGTGTTCTCTGCCTTCAAGAGAAAATAAATTAATAAATCTATGAAAATCCAGGCAGCTGGCTACATGGACTCTCTTTGTGCCCTTTGATCTATGCACCCGTGGCTCTGGGGTGATTGTTACAGCTGCTGACAGGCGATTTGCTGGGGTCTCTGTTCTTTGTCGTGCTTGGTCTTGATGTGAAAATTTCACAGCGGTTAATGAGATCCATTGGCCACGGCAATCCATCCCCTGTGCATCGAGTGCTAATTAGTGTCAGCCTGTCACAATAGCAAGACGAGTTGCAAAATAAAATCATCAAGTGCGCTCTGATTCTGATTTGTTACTTATTTTCCTGTCAGTGTGGCTAAATAGTAATACCAAAAAAAAAGAAAGTCAGTCTGGCCTCTTTTTTGGCTTCATGTGTTATGGTGATGATTTCCCTGTAATTAATGAGGTGCATTATCTAACTCCCTCACCTTGCACTAGGAAGAAAAGTCCTTTTTTTCACTCTTTCTTTTTTTCCAAAAGAGAAATTCTCTGAAAGCCTTGAGAAAACGTAATCATGCAGAGCAAATGGCCTAAAAGGCAGGCTCCATTCATGGTTCTGCACACTCCAGGGTCCTTTTATTCATCAGTTTAATTAGATTTTGTGTGGAGTCCCTACCCACAGCAGTAAACACAGCATCAACCTTTCAGGTCGATGCAAAGGAGGTTGAGAGTTAGGTTCTTGGGGCCTGATTCTTTTACACCTGGGCCCCTTTCCACAGCTCTGTCCTGACAGCACTGAATGAATTGCTGCAGTTTTCTAAGTTGGCACAAATTTTCACACATTAAAGTTATCTTTAGAAATAAACTATGTGCATGGAAACATTTGAGAGAATGGATCTTTATCACAGTTTTACCTGGAACAAGCCTGGTGACAGCAATCTTGTTCTTCCAGACTCAAGATACCAAGGATGAGATCAGTCTCACTTGGTCTATGCATTACTGGGCCAGACATTTTTTTTCTTGGAATATTCATCCATCTCCAGCAGTAAATTTTTGCAAATGGCTTGATTCATATGTATTGTGTTTTGTAGATTCTGTCTAGAGAGTAGTGATTGGGATTAGAGTAAGTATCCTACTATTAATAATGAAGCAGCAAAATGAGAGTTGGCATAAAGCTCATATATGTTTATTCATCTGTGTGTGACTTGAATTATCCAGTAGTAGTGGGAGAAATACTTTGTTTAGTGTCATCTCTTTTCTTTTTTGAGCAGTATTTATGAGATGCTAAAGTTGTACAAAAAGTTGTAGGAGGGAAAATAAGAATGATCTAGGTCAGGAGAAAATAGTAAATTATCTTTTAATACTGTTCTCTAGTCTCTCGCTCAGATTCCTTTCCAGTGGGATTATGCTTAGCACCATTGAATAATCAATGTTCTGGCTACTAATTATGCTTGTAATTAAAGATTGCTTCTTATATTGGTCACTTAGCTGTAAGACACTTAAAATAAAGCAATATTTTTTGTATAGGATTATTGTATAGGATACCCTGTTTTGGAGCAGACCTCTTAGCCTAGGAAGCTTTTAACTTCCTCATGGTATTCCAAAGTCAAGACTAATGCTACTAATTTTTTTCACTTCAACTGATTTAATTTGGTGTGTAGTCTTTTCACTTGAATAGAATCAGGTTTTTTGTTGGATAGTTTGCCTTTCTCTGTTATCTGCATTGAGTAATTGGGTACAATTTAGACCAGTAGCAGAGAGACCATAACAGCTTCCCCAGCTAGTGCTAGTTTGCAGTTTACTGGTCTCTTCTTGCTTTGCAAATAGGTCACTTCTCAGTCATGCACCAGCGGGCTGTCAGCAGTAGCAAAGGGCTGTGTTGAACTTCTCACATATAAACTATGGAGACTGTTGTGAAAACAAGTTTGAAATGAAGAGATGAAATGAGCACAGCTGAGTGGAAGATCCTCAAACTCAGCATACTATTTCCACTTTGCTCCTACTCATGTCTTTGGTCCTCTCCAGCTCCTTTGCAGGTTTCTTTGGGGTTTTTTTGTCTCTTCAGTTCTGGTCAAACAACACTGGATGCACTATTTTTGTCGTTACTGATGATTTGTGGGGAGTGGGTTGGTTTTTTTGGTTGGTTGTTCTTTGTTTTTTCCCCATAGAGGGCAGGATGTTAACAACATCTCACATAACAAGTCCATAACTGGAAGTGCTAATGTGTCCGTGAGCGTTTCTTTAATAAAGTTTTTTCATGCTGCATACTGCCGCTACAGTAGCAACTAAAGCACAGAAAGATTTGAAAATCTGGAATCTCTGTTGCTCGCTGCTGTCTGTCTCTGCTTTAATATGGTGTTTTATTTAAGGACCTAAATGTCTTGCTGGGTTCCTTGAGTTTTCCTTGGTGTAAATAAAGTTCTTCAGGAAAGTTGCCTAAAACTTCCTGTTTCCTGCATGAACTGGCTTGCAATGTGCTGTCTGTTGTTTTCTTTAATTAATTGTTTTATAAATAAATGGGATAAATGACTATAAAGTGGGAAGGGAAGTAATGAAGTAATTGTAGAAGAGGCAGATTGGAAGTTGAATGTAATTATCAAGAGCAGTTTTTATATATCTTGTACCAAGATTTTATATAACCTGATGTAGGTAAGGTTTCTATAGGTTTATAGTTCTTACTGTTTTTTTTTTAATTTGTTACATCTTAGCCTTAGAAAAATTACATGACCAGGGTCACATAGGATCCTGTAGCATAGCTAGGTCACGAACTAGGAGCTCTTCTGTTCCTCTTCAGTATTTGATCTACATATTCACCTGCCTTCAACTGTGTTATGCTGTTATGCAACCCCTTATGATCCTGATTTTTAAGATCTCATTGGATAGTTAGCTTTTAGTTTTGGGTGATTTTGTTTGGATCATCTTGAGTCTTAAAATGCTCCCTTGAGTGTCCCTCTGAATAATGACAATGACATGTGCTGAAAAGCTGACAAAATGGAAAGTGAATGACAAAAGACCCATGCCTTTATTTTTGTCTGAAATGGAATATATTTTAAATGAAGGTCTGGTCACCCTGCAGGCTCCATGTACTAGTTATTTTATACAACCTTTCATATTCAGAGCTTCAGGGTGTGTGACAGATAGATGTCTTTTATAAAATTACCTGTGCAAAAGCATGGCTGTGCTGAAATTATACTAATTTTTCCCATAAGTAGGTCAGAGGATAGAGCAAACCAATGTGACAAAGTCTGTCTTTGTTTAAATGTTCAAAAACAATCTAATTGATTAAAAGAATGAGAGCATACAACAACAACAAAAAACCCACGACTGAATAAATAGCATTTGAAAAAATGCACAATTTGTTTTCTAATATGCACTTTAGTTTTTTTTCAGTTATTGCCTCCAAAATTGTATCCCTTTGAGTTAATTTAGTTTTGAAAGAACATAACTTGTTTTGTTAATTTGGCGTGGAGTTAGTCTGTTTACATAAAACACTCTAGCAAAAGAGATTGGCAGAGTTTGTGTTGTAAATACAGGGATCTTTTCAGTTAATTATATGCAAATCAGCTTTGTTAACAAACACCTAAATAACTCTGCCTTGTCTTCATTAGCCTGGGAGATACAGTACGTTTCTCAAGGAACTAGACAAGGAATATTAATCAAAGCAGCTTGTAAGTTTTAATGAGCTTATTAATTGTTGACCTCTGTATTTCCAAGAAGTGGTATTAAAAGTGAAAGATAACTGAGATATTTTTGTGGGGAAATATTAAGCAGATATATATAGGAAGCAAATTTCATGGTCAAATTTGGGTCACGCAAAGTAAAACCTCAGTCTAGCTGCTAACATATTGATAACTTGTGTTTTTCTAAAAAGATTATATATTGGCTGATGAGAGTTTAGTAGCAGAAATGTTCTTCTGGCACTAAAAGAACATTCAATGTTGTAGAGGAAGGTGTGAAAAAATGGGATAGAGTTTGGATTTGTAGTTTTCCGGATCAGGCTTTTTAACTTTCCAAGCCAGTAGTGACACAGTTCTGAATTTGCTTCCTAAATGGACCTCCTGAACATTGGGTGGTTCTAGCTGTTAAGCTAAGCTGTGTCTTAAGTAACATTGAAAAACGCAAACAGAAAATGAACATGGGAGCAAGGCTAAGAAAGATCTCTGTCCTCTGTGGGCAGCTGACCTTGTCACAGTCCACACAACAAACTCATTAATGATAAGTGGAAGGGTGAGACCCATTCTGGGGTGTCTGGTGGTGAAGTTAATTGATGCCTTCCTTGAGGGGAACCTTTAAGTCAGTGGTCAGCTCTCACTATCATCCCTCCTACACAGAGGGTGTTACTGCTTCACATCCTAATCTTAATCAATCCTGATCTTGTGGAGAAAGATGAAACCCTCTTGAATTTCCTTCTGGTGTTTTTCTGACCTCAGCTCTGGCAATAGTCTTTAATGCTGTGTGCAGGAGCAGATTTTGGTGTAATTAATCCTCTAGTTCATTTCTAATAGCTGTCAAGCCATGTGTCAATAAACAAGGAGGATACATGACAATAAAAATATCAGAGTAACATGCAGTGTTGTTTCAGAGAGAGACACAAGAAAGGAGGGACATGAAAAAAACAAGAAAGAAAACAAAGCGAACCATGGACTGAGATTAAATGGAGTCTAAGCTGGAGAGACAAATTTCATGTTGCCAGCTGATCTTCCCTAATTTGATTTGGTCATTTCCAGTTCTGAAAGATAAATGAGTTTCCAGGGTGGGAGGATGGATAGCTGATGATTAGCTTCTGGTACCTGAGCTGTTCTGGTCTCCAGGTCTGACCTTTCTATGGCAACAGGAGATGATGGTGTCTATTTACTTTCTACCACATGAAGCCGTCATAAATCCTTATAAATTCACTCATCCAAGAGATACCGTACCTGTGTAGCCAAGGAAAATATTGGAAACTAGATTGTATTTCATGTGGTGCAGCATAAATAAGGATGAAAATTAAGAAAATGTTCTACTATCAGCTAGTAATCTGTTCCAAAATTTTTCCACCCAAACTTTCATGAGGTGGAGAAGAAATTAAGATCAAGCAGTTTGTACGACCATATTTCAGTTTTAATGGGAGACAACTGAGTTGGAGATATTTTTGGCTGTTTCTACTAGGCTTATTACTGATGAAAAGAAAAGAAGATGTAAAGAGAATTGTTTACTGAGACTTTGCTAAATCCTGGCACATTAGAGACCCAGGACAGCTCAGATGACCATCTGTCCAGAGATCACACTGCTCAAGAAGAACAGAGCTGCAATGCAGCCCATCATATTCTTAATTAGTCTTTGTCTTCTGTATTCCAGTTCTCTCAGGCTTTAGATATCTCCTTGAATTTTTGAGCCAGACAGTCGTAACACCTGCAACCCTTCTCAGTTTCATGTCTGCAAAGTCCTTGTGGCAATAGCTCTGAGTGACATAAAACAGAGCAGTTGCATGTGGTGGTGGGTTTTTTGTTTTGTTTAGTTTTGGTTTTCCTCTGTGAAAAAAACATTCTACTCTCAACTAGTCACAGACCCTCTGGAAACTTTAAAAAGGTAATACAGTCTCTTGTTTTCCATTTTAAATCTCTTCCATCAACTCTTTCTTCCTAAAATCCTTACTCCCATTGATTTATTTCAATTAAGATTCTTCTCTTCAAGTACTGTAATTAGCCCCTGTCACTACTAATTCTCATCCCCTTGGATCATATAGATAGAAGTAAAATCCATGGGGGGTAGTTCAACAGCATTTGTTCACCTGCAAACTTGAAGAAAAAGAGCCTAAAAGTCTCCAGTGAGGCATATGCGGGACCAGGAAAATGTTTTGGTGCCTCTCACTGAATTGATTCGTCTTTGTGTTTTGATTTGGTTTATATACTTTCTTTCTGATTTTATATTCTACAAGTCTTCTTGCAACCTTCTTTAAAAGATAGAAATGAACAAGAAAACAGCTCTTTCTGTAAGGCCCCAAAGGGCTCTAATATAGATTCATTACTCAGACTTCAAACTTCCGAAAAGGTGGTTTTAAACCAAGTTGTTAAACATGCTTTTATCCTCGGAAGCAAAGAATATGAATAATACAAGTTACCTTGGGTAGTTGTTTGTTATGCTAGATCAACTTGACCGTATTTCATGACATGCCAAGACCTTCAGTGGTGCTATGAGATACTCATCACATGCCAGATTTCTCTTGGTGACCGTTTCCCTGCTTCCACTCCGTGCTTTAGGGAATTGTAGTTTGACATACCCATGCAGCTACCTTAAGTCTCCTGAGAAAGGAGGCTCCTACTCATTCATACAGTGTCCTGGAGCAGTGTTGGTATGCGGCCACATCGACCAAAGCAAAGAATGCACACTGTTTGTGGTGTGCACAAGAAACACACAAAACTTGATGGAAAAAGACAATGGGGACATGTGTGGTTTTGTGTGGGTTTTTTTTTTTCTTCAGCAATATTTTTAGAACTTGATGTCCATGACCTGGTTCCACTAGTTGGTTTTTATCTTCTTTGCTTACAAAAACTGAGAAATAATACCTAGAATGCCATATTTGAACAAAGAGGCAGGAGATGGATGCGTTTCCTGCTGTGAAAGTCCACACTGTTTGAGATGAGACATTTTCACAGTAAATACGAGCACATGGCCTCTCCTGCCCTGTAAGAAAAAGTCACTAGAAGGCAACATGGGAAAATATATACCTCAAACTCCTCATACTCATACAGAATTTATTGTAAAATCTGAAGCAAATTGTTGTCAACATTGTTTTTAGACATAGAATTCAGCACTGTTACATTTGAGTCTCGCATAAAATGCTTGCAAAAGACCCTGGTAGTCTCCAGGGGGAAGGCTGTATACATTATAAATGGTTAATACTTCATAGGACAGACATTCAGTGAAGCAGGAAAGTGCTTGTTTGATTACCTTTTGTTTTTTGGGTTTGAGGGGTGGAGGTTTGGTGTGTCCCCCTCAGTCCCTTCCCCCCTTTTTTTTTTTCTTTTTTTCTGTGAGGCTCTGGAGGCTCACTCTTGCTGGGAACTCAGGAAACTGGAGTTTTCTGAACTAGAACCTGTTTCAGACCTTGAATATTCAGATTCAGCACTGCCAGAGTTTGGGATGCTTTTTACTTTAGTAGAGTGGGTGGGATGATTCTTGTCCCTTAAGACCAGTAATTGCATTAAGAAAACATCAAATAACCTTTCAACTCTATCTAATCAGTTTTCTCTATCAAAACGTGAACATGAAAATCAGAGTATTAAGCTCCGAGCGTTTCCAGCCTGCTCAGGAAAGCTTGCATGCACTGAAGAGGAATTCTGCACCACAGAATGCAGCTGTGTTTGAGACCTGGAACTAGGCCTCATTTGGAACTATTTGAATCCAGAACAGAGATTTTTGGCCTCTCTCGGTGTACTGAGACCAGATTTTCTGATTCAGATGAGGAGAAATATTCCAATTTTTCTCTATACTCAGCAATGATTAAACCAAAGTAATGGAAAACACTTCTCTGGTTTACAGGCTTCAGTGTAGTTTTTCAAGGTATGAAATAAGCTGAAATTAACTGGAAAATTTAGTTGGGCAAGAGTGGTCTGAGTGCCTGTACTGCTTGTATGCCAGTCTCATAATGAAGCCACAAGTATTTTATTAAAATTAATACATTTGAAATATATATAATATATATATGCAAAATATCTTAGCTTTTAAAGTGAGAAGTTGGCCATTGCAGTAGTAGCCACACACAAGATAGACTGGACTTTGATACAACAGGAGTCCTTTTGGTGTGAGAGCAGTTCAGTGTTAGCAGGGAAGAGAAAAATGTGTCCTTAGCCATGTGGCCAAAGAAGGGATTGAGCTTTTTTTGGTGGCCATGGTGTACAAGGACACATGAGTTTAAAAAGTACCAGAGAAGCCACAGATGAGAAACCAGGAGACCTTGTTCTAATAGGAAGGATGGAAATAAATTCTCTGGGAAGGCTGTAAATCTCCACCATTGCAAGTATTAAAGAACTGCTTGCACTGATGATTATAAAAAATGCATTATATAGAGTTGATTCTTAGTTCCTGAAGCTGTGTGGGTGAGATAGTCATCCTGAGATTTCTTTTGTCTCTATTTTCTATATTTTTCATAATTATGTTATATAAAGTCACTCATTTTTTGACAGTTAAATGTGAGCGCTTCTGTGTGTGCAGGTGCACCGGCAGAGAAACACAGAGTGTGAAACATGAAGAGTGTTAATTGTTTAAAATTTAGAATGGGAGAAAAAGTAAAACATCCCTTAAGATGATGATCAAATTAGGCTGTCTCATCAAAAAAGCAGCTTGGTGTTCTGCATTGGCACACACTGGTAGAAGGAAATATTAACAAAGGAACAACAGCAGCACCAGGGCTACTGAAAAGAGTTAAAAAAACATGGAAAGCTCCTACTTTCACTCTGCCTGTAATGAAAATAAATGCTATGAGGAAAAGGGCAGGAAAACCCCTATCGGCCACAGCTGTGTGCAGTTATTTGTGAGTGAATGCCCAGAACTGCAGTTGTGCTGGTCTCTGGGGGCTGGGGGTGTGGGTTTGTGTCCTGATGTTGGCACAGCATGTGCCTGGCCTGGCCAAGGAAGCAGTTTCCAGAGCAGCTGTGCTACCACCGAAGTCATCTGACCCACAAGTGAGATTTGTAGCTCAGCCCTGTACTGCACTGGGAAGGAGCAAGTCTTATGTGGCACTCTCCCATGTGGGGTACAAGAGGACATAACATGTCCTTGTGCTTCTGGCCTCTTCCTTAGTTTGCCTCCATCAAAGCTGCTGTAGCTGCAAAGCCACCCATTGCATCACCCACCCTTCCTGGGGGCTTGTGCAGCGCAGCATCTCACTGTCACTGTGTCTGCGGAGACACCTCGTGGAGATGCAGCATATGCCAAGGAGGGGGAGACACTTTTTTTTTTTTTTTAAGTGTTTATGTTTAGCTGTATTAATTCCTCCATGACCTTAATGAAGTGGAAAAGCCCTTCTCCCTGGGGAGAAAGCAGGCTCCCTGGAATTCTGCAAATGTGACTCTGTGGCTGGTGCATTGCCACTGTTTTTTTTCCTAGGTTCATCATAAAAAAAACATACCTGCAGAAATGTGAAGGGGGATTTAATTTTTTCTCTCTCTGCCAAACCTGGATGGGATCCCAAAAATTTTAGCTTCTGGTGACAATGAAATTTCAAAGGAAGTTTTTTTGCGTTTTACAATACAGGCAGAAGTTTTAGCATTTCCCATCACTGCACCTGCCTCAAGATTGTATCTTTCATCTTGCCAGTTTGGAAGTAGAACACAAAGAGTATAGTTCTCCAATTCAAGGGAGGTTTGATGCTGCCTTCAGTCTTTTACCTGGTTGGAAACAGAAGGAGCTGTAGAAAGTTCAACATTGGTTCCATACGGTAATAAAACATCTGTAGCTGGACTTCAGGATCTCTGTCCAAACTCTTGCCCAAAGTATCTGAAGTTCTCCATCTTCTCCTCCCTCAACCATATCCTTGCCAACACTATAGCACTGATTTACAGGCTAAATTTTCTCTACACTGGTAAGGCATGAACAGATTCTAGTAGTGGCTCCTTTTTGTATTTAATCACTCTTTTCAAGAGTGTTTATTTGAGTCTAAGGGAGAGGCAGGCAAGGCTAATTGGTTTGATGGAAATTCAAACCTTGTCTTTCCCAACTGAAATCTGGTTTTGCCTGAGCCTGATGTAAAACTAAATGGTGTCAGCTCAGTGATGAGGCCTCAGAGGGCTGGAGCACCTCTCCTATGAAGACAGGCTATAAGAGAGATGGGGAAGGGACCCTTTATGAGAGAGTGGAGCAACAGAATGAGGGGGAATGGTTTTAAACTGAAAGAGGGGAGATTAAGATTAGATATCAGGAAGAAATTCTTTTCTGTGCGGGTGGTGAGAGCCTGGAACAGGTTGCCCAGAGAAGCTGTGGCTGCCCCATCCCTGGAGGGGTTGAAGGCCAGGCTGGATGGGGCTTTGAGCAACCTGGTCTGGTGGGAGGTGTCCCTGCCCAGGGCAGGGGGGCTGGAACTCGATGATCTTTAAGGTCCCTTCCAACCTAAACTATTCTATGATTCTGTGCCTTTTGACAGCTATGGACCAGTGCTCTGTGTGCTTTTCCCTCACTGTGTGTCCTACGTCCTCTCTGCATGCGTGTGTACAAGCCTGATTCTTAGGAAAATCTAACTTTCTTTGCTGAGGATATTGCCCTGTGAATACATTTGCTTCAATAAATAAATAAATAAATAAATCAGTTCAGTGCAGCCGTTCCAAGCCTTTGAACTCATGGGTCAATTTTGATCAGATGACGATGGAAGAGGGGATATCTTAAATACATCAGTTTTTAACCTGTTTAGATAGTACAAGCAGCCACAAAGAATACAGGAAATTCCTTTCAAGATGTGAATCCACAGGCAACCCAACTGCAATAGTTCTGCCATGGAACTAGAATCATAGAAGCTCCTCTGTATAGCATTTGGTGTTATGTCTGTTCTATGTTCCTTTGCATGGGGAAAAAAGACTTTACCCTAGCTACGGAGCTTTAGTGGTAAAAGTTGAAATAAACTCTAATTGTAAACTCTATAAACATCGTATTCTTTGCTCCTACCTCTTAGGATTTGAAATATATGCGTACAGTTTCCAGAGGAGCTTCCAGAGGGATTTCCACAAATCTGATGCAGATTGACACATGACTAGATCTTCAGGTCTTCTTGGAATATGAATAACTGTCACCATAACCCAATGACATCGTAAAATCTGTCAGATAATGTTGTGACAGAAAGCAGAAATTTCTTTTATTTATTTATTTCCTAATGTTCAGTTATAGACTATGGGAGCTGTTAAAGCTGAGCATATCCGTATTTCTGCCTTTGTGCTTCTGAAAATAATAATCAAATACAAAGTTGATGTGGCTGTGTGTGACACCCAAAAATGCAGAAAAGAAAGAGAAATAGCTCTTCTGAAAGTCTGCTGGACTGAAATTAATGTCAGATTCCCATAGTGAGTCCTTAGTAAAAGGTAACATGAAAATTTGTACTTCTGCTTCTCATCCAGAGTTGCAATAGTGGCACATTTTCATTTCCTTCTTTTCTTTTCCCTCTTGGCTTGGAGCGCAAGAAGAAGGTCCTGTCTGGGATTTACTGGCAATTGTAAGAGGTGAAAGTGTTTTAATTAGCTATTAAAATGCACACTAATGTCAGCACTTTAGAGGATGTGCTCCTGTGATGTGTTAATTCATTTTTAATGTGGACAATTAAGGGTTTGTTGGTGTTTTTTTTAAAAGGGTCTGTGGAGCATTGCCTAGCGAGTTGGCTGGATTTACTTGGTCATCACACCATTTCAGCTTTCATGTTCCTGGACCCTTTTCACAGGGCTGAATCTGAATGACTGCAGTTACAGGTGCATTGCCCTCAAACACTCTCATGTTGTGAAGTTTCTGGGTTTTACTCCCTGACTCCATACTTAACCAGGTTACATGGGCTTTTAAACTAGGGCTTTTTTCCACCCAGGTGCCACTTGTATGTCATGAGGAACAAGTGAAAAGATCAATCTAGGCTTGTTGGAGGTGTCAGTAGCAGCCAGAGAAAGATGAAGATTGATTCAAACATCCCTTGCTTTTAAGTGCTTCTTAACGACTGCTCAGCACACAGGGTCTATCTCTTTTTTCTGAGGTTTGTGATTGTGATAATGATTTAAGTAACAGCAGAAGATACTTTGCACTTTCTCCACATCATCCAGTACTACTATCAAGGTAGGCTACTTCAGCTTGATTTCTGTTTTTCCTTTGTTATTGGGCTTTAGAAATGATCCCTATAGAACAACCAAGCAACTTTTGTTGTCTTCATACTCCAACGAAGTTGAGACTCCACATAGACCACTGAGAGCCATAGGCAAAGTCTGTCCTTAGGTGAACCTACCTTCATTGACGCTACAAGCACTTCTTTCCATATGAAAGTAGCTCTTTGGAACAGAGAAACAACATGCCTTCAAGAATTTGATACAGCAACTCATAAACGAATAATATAACTTTGATTGATGCTCTGTGTTACCCTGAGAGAATGATTGGGTGGATTTACAGCATAAACTATGTTTAATTAGGTTTGTATCCTTTCATGCTATTTAAAATTTCTTTATACTTCAGTGTTGCAAGAAAAATGCTCTACAGTGTTTCAGTAGCATGAAAAACAAAGTGTAATGTACAGAGCTTATAACAGAATGAAACCCAGTGCTACAACATTATTGGTTTGGTTATTAGATTTGTTCCATTTTAACTCGTGTCCTTTTCCCCCTCCCAGTGATGCATCCATTGTCAAATGTCAATATTAATATTGTTTCAGCTGAAGTGATATAGTTGTGCAACAGGATTATAGCTTTGTCAATAGAACTGGAATTTGCACTCTCATTCACATGCATGAAAACCTCAGAGATTTAATTTTCAGATCACATGTGTTTCTATTGATTGAAGTCTCCAGGGGTCAAAGAGTAATCTGCAATTTGTGTCTCCTGTGCCTGCATTAGAGGCCTGTGCATTGCAGAGAGGATAGTGGGGGGTAAATAAATACAGCAGCTGGTGGCAAATTTGTGAGATTCTTCTCAGAGATTCCTGTTTGGTTGGGGTCTTTTGTGGTGTGGTGTTTTTTTTTCTTCCCTTCATCAGTTCCAACTCTGAAACTGGAAGATATCGATCATTTCCAGGTAGGTAAGCTTTCTGATTCCTTCAGAACTGTAAATGGTATGGTAATAAAATTGTATATTTAGATTGGCCATGTGTGAAGAATTATGTCAGGCAAGAAAATTATTTTCTTTCTCGACAGAAAGACTAAGTTACCCTCTGAGCCTTTAAATCTTATCTTTGCTATAGCAAAGATGCAGACCATAAAAGTTTAGGTTCTGTAGCTCTAATTGCTCATGCTGTGTTCTCACCCTATCTCACATGTTTGAGTTGAGTCAGAAAGAGTCTACTCCTTGTAATGGAGGAACTGAAGGGAAAATCTAGGTGATTCAGAGGTCATTTGTCTTCTCTCAAGCTGATTGCTGAACTAAGATATTAGCCTGCAGAACTGGAGGCTCTGCAGGAAGTAGTGTTTATCTGACAGCTGGATGTAATACTCTATGCCTGCCTACCTCCGACTATGATAATCTCCCTCCATTGTCTTCTTCCCAAACTAGACTTTTCCATTTAGGGTAATAGCAGAACCTAATTTTTCTTTCCCCTTCTATTCCAGTGATATGTTTTCATTCCTGTTACTCTTTACATATACCTTGCTACTTAGTCCCACCCCAGCAATAGCTGCATTTCTGTTTCAATTAGGGCTTTGTGTCATGTTTTTTCCAGTAATAGCTGTGTATCAGTATCCCAGTGAATAATGTGACTCATTGGTTCTGCGTTGTCTTTTCAGCCTTCTATTTGGTTTATATCTTATTGTATTATTCTGGTAGTGATTTGAAGGAAAAGGAAAACTTACCTTTCTTTTTTTTTTGATGATAAATATCCGTGTGGCTCTCAATTTGTATTAGAGAATTATAGTGTAAGACACAGAGTGTGAAACTGGAGAAGAGGGGGTTGTTTCTGGCAGTCTTCAGTTTCTACTATAGTTCATTATGCAGTCTTGGGACAAGACCTAAAATAATTAAGTTCTGTGCAACAGCAACCTTTGCCCCTTTGAAAGACTCTTTGCACTAGAGGAAATGCCACTGTAACTGTTTGTGTGTGACATCTGTTAGCTGCCTCTCCGTCTTGGAGCTGAAGTGACGGACTGAATTGTGAGTTGCCCCCGTGATTTGCCAGGTGCTGAGAGAAAGCTGAGTTGGACAAACATTTATTCAGAGTTGCAATTTTAATGTGTCCCTGGTATAAATTTGACTTGTTCTAGTTTATTTTTTTGATATTCCATGGCAGCAAAGCTGCAGTAACTTTAATAGCAGGGACCACAGTAATGAGTGGGAAATCTGGAGAAGTGTCTGCCTTTGTAGATTTCTTCACTGGAAAGAGGAGGTCTCAAATAATTCAGGTATATTCCATTAATTTTGCTCTGGGAATTGAGGAGGAAGGAAGACTGAAAGGTGGTGGTGTACCTGGGGAGCAGGTTTGAACTGGATTCTGGTCTTCTATGGGCTGGAGAAGACTAGAGCTGGAGGTCCCTGTCATAGAAGAGATAGAAGGTTCTGTGGCAGCTTCCTTTGTGCCAAAACAGAGCAATAGCCTCATTTCATCTTTGAGAAAATGCACCTTCTTAATTTTCCAGATTTCAAAGTGATAGAGCTCTCGGAGTCAACAGAGCAAAAAGTGGAACAATGTTCCACTTTGTTATTTCTTCAATGGGATAAGGAAGACTTAAAAGGAAAATGTTGCTGATGCTGTCCTAGCCTTGGGACAGGGTAGATTGGGGTCGGATTCTTGAAGCGTGGAACTACTCCATATTCCTGTCTCCCCAAAATTAGAGAGAACTAGCCTTGGGCAAAGAACATGTATGAGCTCTGCCACTCCTTTAGAAATAGATTCCCCTAGCTTAGTGAGCAGGAGCCATTCTGAATGTACACCCACTGATTTTTTAACGAACTACACTCCAACCCTGGAAGACTGAAAAAATCTTTTCATATCTTTCCCTCCATTCTTGGTGTTAACTAGGAAGTAAATAACTCCAGAACCTATTTTTGGAATGAGTTTCACGATGTTTTTTGTTTCTTTATATTCTGAGTCACATCTTCACGAAAATGTACTGTCAAGGCATTCTAAGAGACTCTAGTGGCTTATCGTATTTAATGCTGCTCCATCAAGGTTGTCACATGAACATAATCTTGTAAATGAAAGACCCAAGGCAAAGATGATCAGTGTCTGATTTTGACATACCTTATATGCTTTTCTGATTGACTTTCCTCCATGGAGATCAAAGGCTGGAATATACTGCCAGATTAGCAAGGACCATCAATATTTTATTCATTTATTTATTTACAGAGATCAGCAGAAAATGAAAGGTTGCTTTAAAAATTGCTATAAAAATAATTTGAGTATACTTTTTTCATTGGTGTTTGGAGTTTGTGAACCTCATTATGAGACACTAATGCAGGAATATCAAGACATGGGGAATGTCCAACACAAATATATTTTATCTCTGTATCAAAACATTTCTTCCCTATGTGCAAAAGAGTGCTGCAATAACAAAATGCAAGAATTGTGCAACAAGATAAAATCTGTAGTCCTCAACAGTTCAGCTTTTGCCAGCTCAATTTCTTTTTTCATTAGGGATATGAATGCTGTTTTTGCCAGCGTGATGACCAGTCACATCTTATTCGCTTCAGACTTGGGCTTGCATAATGAACGCTCACTTCATACTACTGTGTGTGTTTGTAGTCCAGTTTCTTTGTTTCTCTGGCAACAATGAACACAACTGGTCAGTTTTACCTGTGATCTGGTGACCAGCCCTGATGAGGGAAAGTGTAGTTAAGAGTGATGGTGAGACCCCTGAGGTGCCCATCTGATCGAAAGATCACCTGCAAAGGTCAATCCAGCCATCATCCTGTAACCTGACATTCTGGCTGCTGGCTTGCTGAAGGATCTGGAAGTTTCTTTGGGGCACTCTCAGACATACCAAAAAGGAATGCAATTGAAATTCTTGACTTTATCTACAGTGGTAAATATAATATGTTTCTTGCAATTATGTATGCAAGAAAATTGCATATATATTGCACATATAATGGTGAGAAAAGTCTCAGCTCGAAGAGGTACTATTAGCTGTTTCTGTAACAGAATAGAAGTGTTGGCTTTCTCTTCTTGTTTTCCTCCCTAGGATAAATTTCATCCATGCTAAGAGAAGTTTTTAGGATCACTTTCTTTGGAAATCTTTTAAATTCAGATAAGACCTTAGAGATGCATCAAAGCTGAAAACTGTGAAATGTACAGTTTGTCATGAAATCAGATAAATTTGGAATAATGCAAGCAATTTACACAATGTCTGAGGTGTTCAAAACTCTGTACAGACATTAAGTCATAAAATGGGACAATGATTACAAGCTGCTACAGCTTTGATTTGTAGAACTTGAAGCCACACTCAGTTTAGTTCTAAATAGACTAGAATTTCAACTTCCTTGCTCTGTGGAAAAGTGGGGGGTTTTTGTGTGTATATATATGTGTGTGTGAAAGATTCAAAGAAAGCTTGATTCTGTGTGAAAAATATGGTGAAATGTTAGTAGACTATGAAAAAGAAAGCTCTAAGCCCATAGCTGTTTATTTTCACATCCACAAATAATTGGTGGAGGGTCACAACATAAGTCTGTATGCTCTATTTCTGTAACTGGACCAGAGGGAGAAGTCAAAGCACCATGCCCATGAACCATCCAGAGGTGTTTTGGAGGGAGAAGTTGATTCTGTAGGTTGCTTGTTAAGTTCAGGTGGTTGAAAATTCTGAAAGTCAAAAGTCCAAGATGTGATCCCAGGACCTGTTTTTTGGAAAAAAAAAAAAAAATAAGGCATGAGTGAGAGGAAGTCTCAGATGAGTTATCTCTCTTAATTGTGTGTGTTCTGTTTTTTGGTAGCTTCATCTGACCAAACCAGTGAGTTTGGTCTCCCCAAACTCACTGGTAATCAATGAACAAATAATGGCTTCTCCAGACTCTTGCACAGCTTCATCTGGCTTCTTAGAAACATCTGTGGTTTGTGGTTTGTTTTTCTTCAAAGAGCTGTGCCTTAGGGGATTCATTTACCTATTAACTATAAATGGATCTTGGAAATGCGCAGACAAATGTCTACATATCTGCTTCTGGTGTTGGGTGACTTGAATCCTGCTTCTGCTTACCAGAATTTTGAAGGTTATTCTCTACTTCCAATGAGACCCTAGTATGAGGTACACTGAACGAAAACAACCCTTTACTGATTTTTGTGAATATTGTGTGGAAATCCCAGTAAGCCCTCTTTTCCATATTGTTTGTAAGCCTGATTCAATTACTAACACAGAACAGCAGCTTCTCTCCTGCTGAAAAGTTATCTGGTGTTTGAGAAGACTAAGTAAAGCAGCATATGGTTTCTTCTGGCTCCAGTGCTGTTACTGAGCGCATACATGGGACTCTGCAGAATGATGCCTGTTAGCCACCCACTGCCCTTACCTGCCCTGGCAGCCATTGTGTAGAGATCTGGAGGCCATAGTGATAAACCCTCTATCGTGCTGAGATCTGTTGAGTGACCTGGGGTAAGTCATGTCCTCTTGGTTTGTCCAAGGGAGCAGAGCATATCCTGGTGGTGACTGCTGCAAAGCAGGTTATGGGGAAGATGGCCAAGAGGAGTTGAGAGACATGGCTGAAAAATGGGCTGCCTGGGTTGGGAGTGGAAGGGCATGGGAAGAGGGAGAAAAACTCAAGATTAGTCAAACTGAAAGGCTGATGTGTGTTGGGAAAGAAATCAACAGCGAATCGAAACAGGGCTGCTTCTCATCACAAATCTGCTTTCTGCTTTCTCCCACTGGAGGCTCCTCACAGCTATTGGCTTCTCTTGTGCACATGAAAAACTCAGTGAAAAGATGTAGCCACTGTTTCTTGAACCTCACTATCTCTATTACTATTATTATTTTTAACCTAGTGACCACCTAAACCTTTATTGGGAAATAATCGCTATCATGCATGGAGCATCTTGTGAAACACATCCCTAGAAATTTTCACTTATAGTTAAATACACCTCAACTTAATTTTTCAATACTTGATTCTTCTTTCTGTGCATAGTAGGCACAGCCACATGGTGCCCGTGTCAGCCTGATGTATTAATCATGCAGTCGTCCTGTGAAAAACTTCTTAATGTCTTACAGGCTGCTGGTTGTTCCAAAACTGAGCTGAGAGAATCTCTAAATGAGTCTCTAATACAAATAAATTGTAAACATTGACTCTTAAGGACGTTGACAACACAGTTTGACCCCAAATGACAGGAAGACATAGCCATCTGTCTTTTTCCTATCAGGGATTTTTTCATTTCTTGCCCTTTTACTTTCAGTCTTTTATCTTCAGTTGAAAAATCTTAGGAATATTTGATTTTTAAAGAGACTTGAATGTTCATGTGGAGAGTAGCCTCTGACTGCATCTTTCTTCAGCATGTTAGGTAACTGGAATAGCATTAAAAAGCGAAACAGTCCTAAGATGACTACTAGCACACTGTCTCATCAGAAGCTTCTCATTGTATTTTTTTTTTTTAATGAACAAAGCATTTATTGGCACAGACAAGCACTGTTCCCTACTAGCATCACATGCTTTCGGAAACAAAGCTTACTTTTCAAGCTGCATATAATGATTTCACAACTTCAGCTTCTCTCGTGGGTCCGTTTTGGTTAGCGCAGATACTGACAGAAAACATGGGATTTCTATTATGCCCAATAAACAGTTGATGTGACAGTGTTTGGAGGGGCTGGGAAAAACCAAAGTCTTTGTGTCTGTTCAAGGTATACCACTAAAAGTATGCTTTTTGTTTGGGTCTGCATCCTAAAAAACATTGTGATCCCTGGGGATTATGCCATGAGAAACAAGAAAATGATAAAACCCAACCAGTTATTGATATTGTTCCTATTGAAGAGAGCAGATGTGTATTTCAGCAACATCCGAGAAAATAAATGTTCCTGGTACAAATAAAAGAGCTTTTTTCCTTCTCCTGCTCAGCTCAGTCAGGGAGGGCAAGACCCATCTACATGCTCATCTTGTCTGGAAACTGCTTTTCATTTGCTTTTGCCTGCTTGGAGGATAAACTCCTTTAACTGCCTTTGTTTCCTGAGTTGCTTTCAGCAGTTGATAAGAAGTCCCCTAATCTCCTGTTTTAAAAACACTCAACACTGCCCATAAGCAATGTGATTCCTCTGAAGTTCTGTCTCCTCCTGTGTGCCTCATATCTCACCATCAGTGAAAGGAAAAGAGTTATCTGCATTATTTTTGTAATGACTTTAGCTGAAACTTCTGGCTATGGGGCACAGCAGCTCCGATATCACAAGGTGCATCCATTTTACTGGGCTTGTTTTGCTTTGAAGGAATAGCAGCTTTGTGATCATTTTAATCCTCAGAATTATTTGTTCCTTCTGGCTGCAGGAGAATGTGGAGAATACAGGAGAATGCAAAGCCAGGTTCCCCTGGCCACAACGAATTGTTCATGATCACTGCTATGGAGGAAGAATTTTTCCCTCATATTTACAGTGATCATGGGAAAGATGATGGAGAAAGGTAGTTTATAGTTTTTGATTGTCTCCTTATTTCTGCTGATGGTCCAGAGTGTTATTTAGGGCAGATCCCATGCAGACTCTGTTCTGCAGCTCAGTCCTGGCACCGCAGAGCTGCTTCCTTCAGCCCTCCTGACATCTTTTCACCCTGCCCAGAAATGCCCCAAATGTCACTGAAGTGAATAGACCATGTTAATTCTCCACTGGCCCTTGCTAGTAGTTGGGGGAGAAAGTGGTGAAGGTGAGGAAAGGAAATCTCAGATACATAGACAGGACTAGAGTCTCCTCCATGCACCCAACTTATAAACCCTCCAGTTCAATTAAGAGGAGTAAGATTGTAGTGTATTTTGCTGCCTATCTAGTCCATGTTTTTCTTGCCCGTATGGTGAAATGCACAGTAAAGTGAATTTCCAGTTTTTCTGTCCCTTTTGGGTGACGATCACTCTTGAAAATTTGCTGTGTAGCTGGTTGCTTCAATAACGTCATATGTGTTTTGAATATCTGGCCTCAACAGTGGGATTTTGTAATGTGGAAAGCTGATCCTCAGTTTTTCAGAAAGGTGAGCCCTCGGTGCATATGTCCATTAATAGCTCATTTGATCTGTCTGTGTTCCTTCGGTAGGTGTTTAACTGCTGGCTATTGATCTGTGGTCCATTCATAGTTGAAATTGAAATAAAAAAATAAAATGAAAAAAGAGAGAGAGAAGGGGAGAAGAAAGGCTGTACTTTTATGGCTCTTGCTTATCATGCTGGAAGTTTGTGGTGCTACAGGGTTTCCACACCATTTGACCTAGCAGCAGGGAATTGAGATGACTCAATGGCCTAAAAATATTTACAAAAGGCTGCCCTCATGTTTCAGGCTTCCTTACAATAATATTAAATATTAAAACATCAAAGCCAGAATACAGCAAAAAAGAGTTCTCCCTTTCCCCACTACATGTTGCCAGACCTGGTTGTAGCCCCTTTTCTAAGCTACCCTGACCTCTTCAGGTGGCTTTCCGCGGTCACTTTTAAGTTTGCAGAATAAAACAAAACATATTCCCACTTCAACATGGGTTAGTCTTTGAATATGTATGTGTGACTGTGTATGTGCCTCTCTGGGGTACTGCAGCAAAACACAACCTTGAGTGTTTGTTCGCCAGTGATGTCTGCGTGCTGAGAACTGAAAGTTCCCACCGCATTCATTAAAATACATGTTTTGGGCTGAGGGCATCATTAACAGCTTGGTATTGCTCATGACTCAGAGTGGAGCCGTTCACTGCCATACGGTGTGTCAGTGGGGATCACGCTAATGATCTGGAACGGCAGGGCGAGTTGGGCACTCGGAGGGATGTCACGCATTTAGGGCAAGGCTTTGGGGAAGTCTTGCTTAAAATGGAAACATCGCTGCAGCAGGACTCCTTGCATTTTGATAAAAGCATATATGTTTCAGAAATCTGTTTTATTGATATTTACTTTACTTTTAATGCACAATATTGTGATTTGTTTATGAAATATATACTTTTTTAGTGCAGCAATTACATAAATTTGAAATGCATGCACACGAGCGCACAAACATATGTACAAAAATGGCACGTATCTTATTCTTTCCTCTCTATTTTTATCAACCAATTTTTAATAATAATATTGATTCTTAGCAGCAAATAGCAGTTTCTGGCTAGCTCTGTGTAACTGAAAACCTCATCAAATTCCTACCTGTCCATTGGAAACCGGACAGGGAATCACGTGTGAGGAAAAGCTTCCCTGCTCCAGCCTTTCACTCAGGCCAGAAACAATCAACTCCAGATTTTTCTGTCCTGTTCTCTCTATAATGTGAAATGGTGAATGGGGAAATAATGAAACAAATGCCAATTTCCCCTAGGCTGTGTCAGCCTGGTTTGAATTTGAAGCCAAAATTTGTATCAGAGCTAGCTTCTGAGGTGATGTAAATCCAAATAGCTTTAATGAGTTCAGTTTACGATCTGGCCTTCAGTTATTATTTAATCTGGAGAACCCAGTTTGTCTTTACTAATTACATGTTACAAATACCTTGCCATGCTTTGTTCATTAAAACAAAGAAAGAAGTTCAATACATATAGGTTAATGACTTTTGGATCTGTTCAAAAGCATGTCCTACAAATGCTTTGAGGTCAATGGGAGGTTTCTCCATGCAATCAAATTTCTTGAGCTTGGACTCTGTGAAGTAATAAGCAGGAAGAGTAATTAACAGATTATCTAAACTAGCATAAATGGGGGCAGGTTCTGAATCTGTCCTTCTCTATGAGACCAGGATTAATTTGGCAGGAGTTGGAGGCATCAGAAACTGGTTCCACTTTGTCATCCTCTGCTGATGCTTTGCCACTTCAGACCTGCTGAGCAGCAGGCTTGTAAACAAACATGTTTACATTGCCACCTTGCAAAACAAAATGCTACTGGCTTAAATTTAGATACCATTAAATCTTCAGCTGGAGACATTTTTGATTTTGCATGCATAACATACTGTAAATGAATGACAATGTCTGCTCTCCATATCATTCTTGAGCAAAATAGCTCTCTTAGCCATGTGGGTGTTGATGACAGATGTTTCAGATCAATCGCTGGAAAGAGATAACAGGAATGTCTTGGATCATTACAGGACATGAATCTTTAAAAGTAATTATAGGTGGTAACAACCGGTATGACAATTGAGTCCCTCCGGCCTGTGTTTCACCGTAGAAAACAACTATGTGTGATATTTCCCTGTAGGAATGTGCTGCTGCCTGCCAGATCCTGCTGCTTTTTGATGTGAAGTCACATTGTGCATGCTAAAAAGGAGAAATGTTCTTAGTACAAGTTTCTTGTTAGCGTAGCAGATCTAATTGGAATGTAAGGAAGCTGGCAAAGCAATTGGATGCTAATTTTCTCTTTTTTGCATAATTAAAAAAGAAATATTCTTCTCTTTGTGTTCTGCGCTATTGAACTGTCATATTTAGCACATCATACACCCATGGTGTATTTTATGTAATCTTTCTTAACAGGGATATAATCTATAGTTATCCTTTGAAGAGCTAAGTTCTTGTTGGCTTCAGCTGGAGCTGAGCATAGACAGATTAAACAGTAAGGAAAGGCTTTAGGATTTGGACATTTCATTGGAAAATACAGAAACATAATATTAAATCAAAATGGCTCTTCAGATTTTAAACTCAGAAATTGTTCTGTTCCAGTTTCATCACTTCAATTTGATTGAAATACTGTAGCATCTAATTTGTTTGTGCATCTCACTAGAAACCATTTATAAATTCTGGTTTGAAAATGGAGATATCGTGGTGTGCCTCAGTGTAGGTACAAGCTCTTGCTGGAGTCATCTGGTCTGCATCCTCCTCCTATAAGTGCCAATTCAAGCAGAAGTACTTTTGCTAGAAGAGGTCCATTGCTCCAGCAGCTCTGTAATGGGATGAAATTAAAGTGAAAATGCTCAAATGTAGAACTAAGAAACAAAGAACTGTTAGCTTTCAAAATCACAGGGGTTAGCATGGGACAGAGAAGCTACAGAGATCTGTAGGAAGTTTGGAAAGTAAAGAGAAATATGATATTGCAGTGGGGTGTACACCTTAGCTGTGAGACCTACCGTGAAGGGGTAGTGCCTAGAGCAGTCTCTGAGACAGATGTTTTGGCAGGACCAAGCTAGTGAGTGTCAGGCAGAGTTACCTTCACTTGGAGTGTGGATGCAGGCACATGTGCACGACTTGGAACCCGAACTGCAGCAGCTGCTTTAGCATCTGATAGCTCAGCTACCAACCCTGTTTGCAACATGGAGGACTTTGCTGTATTTCATTATACTAATTTCAGCTTAGTTTGCCCAATTGTTGGAAGTCCTCTTGGATTTCTGTCTTCCTGAGTTTGGAGGCACCCATGGAAGTTCAGTCTGTCTTCTATTCAAGGCATTTAGAAGAGTGTCAAATCGAACTGGTGGGACAGATTCCTTTTGTTTGAAAACCTGTCACAACTGCTTTCTGAGACGTATTTTTTAACTCTTGTGCATCTGTCTCTTTATAATTTTAACCTGACCATATTTCCTTAGGTCCCTGGTGAGGATATCATATGAGACTGAGAAAAAGAAACTTCATTAAGGCCCACGTGTATTAAATGTATCGCCTGTTACTTTTTCACTAACAAGAGTATTTCTGACATATGAAGAAATTAGACTGGATTGAGATGGTCCAACTTTGATAGAACCATTAGGGCAACAGGTAATAACATTTTATTATCAGTCAGGTACTTGCAAACAGATTGTGTAATATTTTTTTTTCCAAAATCTTTCCAGATTTTCCAGATTCTGTTAAAGATAGAATGACCAGTTTGTAACTCTTTTCCCTGAAAAAAATATTTAGTTGCCCTTAATCAGTCTTGTGAAATCTCCTCTGCCTCTTAAGCTATTTGCTGAAGATTGATTCAGTGAGTCCCCCAGATAGTTTAAGGTTGTGTTTTGAATATCTTCAAGACATGTATGGCTGTGAGTTAACTAAAATGATCTTGGATTTTTACTGCCTTCTGGCCTCTTTTATCTACTTCCTCTAAAAATCTGAGGGGCAAACTACCTCCTAACTCAGCCTCAGTTAATGTTAGTTAATTAATATCCTTCTTCTCTTCTCCTCTAGCTGAAGAGTACTTTAGCTTAAGAACTTTTTGCCCTTTCAAGCAGTCTGCATGTTATTCCAGTGCGCTTCTCGTAGAATGCCCAGCACCTGGAGCAGCCTTGCTTCCATCTTAGAGAAAAGGAGGCTGAGGGGAGATTCTTCTCCCAGGTCACAGGCGATAGGAAAAGAGGAAATGGCCTCAAATTGCACCGGAGGAGGTTCAGATTGGATATTAGGAAACATTTTTACACTGAGAGGGTTATTAAGCATTGGAACAGGCTGCCCAGGGAAGTGGTTGAGGCACCATCCCTGGAGGTGTTTAAGAGATGGGTTGACATAGTGCTTAGAGACATGGTTTAGTGATGGATTTTATCAGAGTCAGGCTGATGGTTGGACTAAGTTATCTTAAAGGTCCCTTCCAACCTAGACAATTCTATGATCTCTACTTCATCAACTCTTCTATCTGCTTTTTTTTTGTTTCTCCAGCTTCCCTGGAAAGCTGTTTATTGCTTCTCTCATTACTCTTTGCTTTATTTCCCTCTTTCTTTTATTATCATGCTTTCAAACAGTCTTATTTTACATTAGAAAATGCAATGGATTTTTTTCTTCATGACAGAAAACAGGATAACGCTGTACTGCCTGGTGAACACTGTTGCTGGGGTCCTAGTGATATCTTTCCCTTCTACCCACATAAAGCTTAATGTTAAACATAGAATATATCAGACGGATTCCACTGAAGGACCTTCTTAGATGAATTAGTAAAGCTGCCAGTCTTCTCACATGAGACAACCAGAATGGAAGAGAGAGCACAGTCCAGGGAATCCTATGTCTCAGAGAGATGCAAAGACTGGGGGAAACTGTTGATCTGCCTGAAAAAGAAACATTCCTAGGATAAAATGCAGGAAAACAACCATATTTGAGTTGCAGAGAAAGGCATACAGCAATCAGGGGAAATCACATACAGCAATGAAATATCCAAAGCCAGGGGCACAGCTGAATGTGCATCTTAAAGAAAGCTGAAGTAATTTCAATTTCTACATGACAGGGATAGATGGAGCTAGTGATTTGTTTACAGTGAAACATACACTGCCATGGACTGTTTGAAGAAGGGTTTCCTTCCTTATGGGTTTCTTCTTCATGCTTTAAGAGTCAGTTTAGTGCTAGTCCAAAACCAGACTACTTTCCTGGAAATTTTTCATGCGTGCCTTTACTTGTATACTTCTTCCATTTTCAGTGTTTCCTTACTCCCCTCTGGACTTGAATTTATGTCCCACAGCGACTCTAGTTTAAATCATCTACCTAGTTTAGATTAAGTGTAATTCAGTTATCAATGTCAAGGTTTTAATTTAAACTAGAGAAAGAGAAAAAGGAAGTATCTAGAGGAGAAGCTCTGCAGCAGGCTGCACACAGGCAAAATTGATAAAAGGCAGCTAGAAGACTTTAGGAAACATCTCTGGGCCTAAATTAATCAATTCTGCTCATTCCCAGTGAATTCACACCATCAAGAGTCTGATAAGGGACAGGTTTTTTACGTGACTCCTTAATGAAGTGCTTCAACAAGTGACTAATAGGGAAATTGGAGTCTGGTGCCTTAGTTTGTATGGCTTGACGTTGGGTGACATGGTATCTGCAGGAAAATGCAGTGGTTTCAGGGAAGAAGAGTTTGTGAACGTTTCTGCAATGGTCTCTCTGTATTGGCCTTATCCTGAATAAATGCTGTTGTTTAACATTAGCGTGAGAGAGAATAGAGGTATGCGTGGTGCTCTCAGCATGCCGAGAAAGACGAAGACCCTTCCCTTAATCAACTCATGTAAAAGAAATTTTTGGGTGCTGGGCAAACTCGCTTTGGGGCTGGATTTAGTACTAAATTACCTTGTCACAATGAGCATTGTGTGTCAAGGTAACACTAAGTGCCAGGCTACTATACAGATGAATAAAATACTTGTAGCAAATAATTTTTAACCCTCTTTCTTTCTGGTTTGGTGGAAAATCTCATAGCATGATAGATCCTGGAACAGGTATTATTAATTTAGTCATTCTCTTCAGCCAATAACATTGTCCAATAACTTTTGGTCTGAATCTAACATCAGCCCAGGTAAAATAGTCCTATTTTTGTTCCCTGACTAGACTAACGGCATTTGCAGAAAAAGTCCATATTAATTGTCTTTTCCAGTCTAATGTTTAAGTGAGATCTTTCTGTAACTTTAGCTTAAATGCAGCAAGAGGGTTTTAGCTGTAAACTCATTACCAAACAACAAAAATCCAGCCAGCCAGCTAACCTACAGAAAAAGGCACAACCTTTTAATAATAATAAATTAGGCTTGAATGAAATTAATTTAAAACAGGTAAATATAGATTGTAGAACAGAGGATTCCCTAATTGTTATGTATGCGTATTTTAATGAAGTGGGAATCAAACACATATTTAGCAAGCTGCATATTGCACAAGGTTTGTCTGTATTTCTGCCTACGATAGGGAGGGCAAAATCAGTTTCCTACACTGAAAGTATTACTTTCCGTATCTCCTGTGGTGTAAAGAAGATGTTTTGTTGTGATTTTCCAGGTGCTATTTACAGCACAGGTATCACAATGAAGGAGAGAACAAAAGCAAGAACAATAGAAACAGAGGTGGGGGCAGAAGACACAAAGGGAGAGGGGAGAGAAAGAAGACATAGGGATAGAAAACACCATGTGCAGAACAAGGAACTAAATTAGGATTAATTTGCTTCTGAATACTGGAACCCAAGCAAAAGGCAAACCTCAGTTTTGTAGCCTTGTGCATTTGAAATGCGTGGGAATATATTTCCTATATATATGGATGTATCCACTCAGAGTTCTCTGGATGACTTCTTGCCACTTCTCTACTTTTGAGTACCTTTGAAATCTAATGCTAAGTTTCTGCCTGGAAGTGGTGCATTTCTAGTAGTTTGTCGGGTTTTTTGTCTTCAGGTGTCATTTGGTTTATTTGATTTTTCCCTAACTCTTGATTATGTACCATGATAGGTGTCTGGTGTACTCTGTGACAACACCATTACGTACAAGTGTGCTCACAGTGCTGTGGCTGTTATAAACACTAAGTGAGAAACAAGTGGTTTTTTGGCTCCCAGAAGCCATAATAGTTTAGCATTACTTGAGTTCGATACAGCCTTCCTTAAAGGACAATGCCCTTATAACTTCCATACAACATGGAGACAGACAGGATGTGGAAAGAGCAGCAAAAGTTGGCTTGACCTCTCAGCCTCCAGAAATGTCAAGATGTTGGTATTCCTGTTCAGGTCCATTGCCCTTTACCAGATGGACTGTCCGTGGAAGATAAGGAAAGATGAAGGTGGACGTGTCCTTGTGCACAACTGTATTGGTGGTTATTCTGTAGCCAGGTTGTAATGGCCAAATTGGAATAGATCCCTTGAAGCTGGCAATTCGCCTCTGGCCAAAGAAATTAGATAGGAAGGACAGTCTAAACCCAATCTGATTCCACCCCTGAAATACAAGCAATTTATCCCAAAACTCAGAAAGATACTTTACCAAAACTGTACCAAATCTCTTCAGTCACATTACCCTTTCCTAGTCGCTCTCACAATAGATACATGTCACCTCAGGGTATATTGTAAAATAATGAGTTAGCTTGAAAGGAGCAGTTTCTAAGAGAATACAGCAGGCTGGTGATGGACAGTAAACCAAGCCTCTCTCACTAGCAGCCCCCTGAGGTGCTCTGAGACCTAATTGTCCTAAGGGCTGAGCTCTAAAGAAAATTTTCTAAACTCTATGAGAAGTTTTTGTCTCCTTAGATGACATCTTACAAACCACTTCTTTGGAGTGTTATGCCAAAGCTTGTAGGGACACACAGGCCATAGATCTGCAATCTCAAGCCTGTTTACGGCTGGCCCTGTGAGAGAGGTTTCCTGCACCTCACCAAGTTAGGGCTTTCCTTTAATGAATTTAGGGATTTCCTTTCTTTGATGATTCCCCATGACACATAAGGTACAGAATCCATTAAAATAACCAGTTCCACGCAGTTTGGCTCTGAAAATCAGTGGATATTTTATTTTACCATTCAGCCAACATCAACTGAAGATCATTAATGACCTAGTACAAAATGCAGGAAACAGTAGGCAATGAAAGAGCAGTTCTCATCAACTTTCCCAGCCTCTGACTCAGGCTTCAGTGGTCACCCTTCAATTTGCTTCCTTGCTATCTTCTTGTTGCTGTGCTCCTGAGTGAGCTTTTGTAGAATCATGTTGCTCAAAAACATCCCCTTCTTCTTCCCTTCTCCCCCTGGCCCCCACAAAAAGCCCAAAAAAGCAAGGACAGTTGGTAGCACAGCTGACTGGATCGATGACAGAGAAGAGCTCACTGTCCATTTAATTTCCAGGAATTTGCAAACACTGTGACCAGGAACAGAAACATTAGAGAAAGGTTGTATCTGGAGATGGAATGAGTCAGAAGCTCTGAAATGAGACAAAAACTGTTATTCAAAGTTGAGAGTATGTTTCTGCTTAAGTTGTTGAGGGAACCTGAGTTCATTTAAGTTCATCATCAAGTTCCAAAAATTCCTATTATGGTGTCTTTGGAGGGGAGAGAAGAATGTGGGAGGGAACTGATTTTTGCAAAGTAAATTAATCCTGATGTAATAACTTACTAATATCATTAACTTTATAAACATAGCGAATGTTTCTTGCCTACTCAACACCCTGAATCTCTTCATCAAGATCAGGGCCTGATTCTTTGTAGTCTCACTTCCAACATCCTTGTGTCTTACACAACGAAGTCCTGTATGGCTAAAGATGTGACAAATACAGACTGTGCCTAAATTCGGGAGAAAAGCATTCTGTGTTGACATATGATTATAAATAAGGAACAGAGACAGAGGCAAAAAATACATTAATGATAAAATACAGGCTTTTCACATCCCACTACTGTCTTCTTCCACCCCCTCTGGGTGCAAACCATGTTTCAGGTCAATGTTTGGGTACCCTCTCCAGTTCTGGTCTTGAGTTAGTCAGCCCTGGGTGTATTAATTTGGGTGGTTGAGTGTATTATTTTGGGATTAGCATTGGGTAAGAGTAGATTTATACATTGGGGCTTGCAAAACAGGCAGATCAAACACAGAATTGGAAATAATTGGTCACTGTAAGAAGCAGGAGCTCCACAAAACAATTTCAGGGATAAGTCAGTGTATCATTGAATTATTCTGTAAAATTAATCTGAAAGCCCCAGGAGATTGATGGTGAAAGGCAGTCTTGGCTTAAATTTTTAGAATTATTTGAATATATTTTATTTCTTTTGTTCTCTTTATTTGAATGTCTGTTTTCTGAAAATAGAGTTAGAAATAAGAAGTCATTATGAGACAAAGAACGGTATAATTCCTTTTGTTCCAAATTTCTTCCTAAATGAAATTTCAACTACATAGTGACATCTAAGGAAAATTCTCATGTTGATGGTCAGTTCTTTACAACAAAGAATAACTGAATTTAAATAAAGGCACTTTTGACTACTTTAGAATTCAAATTCTTGTTTTAAATGCCATGCCCAACACCTGTTTGGATGGAGTGTGTGACAACATACTGAACAGAAATGCAAGTGACTCTTGGGATTCGTGTCTATTAGTGGGTTTCATTCCTTTTGTTTTTGCTGAGCAGTTGCAATTTCCTAATTCTATTAAGATCTAGTGTAATCTTCAAATGTAAAGATCAGTGCCAATAGGGGTGTCATTTGGCTTCAGTTTTAGAAGTTCTATTGGATTTTAAAAAATGCTATGAATCTGTTTAGTATTTATAATTAGTTGTGCTCCTGTTCATGCACTTCTTTATGGAATTGTTTTAGAATATCCTTGGGCTGTATTTGGTTACGGACAGAGCTCTGTAGCTCATAGTGGCATCGTGTGTTTTTGACAGCTCCCTGGATATGCCCTGTTTTGTTCGACTTAATTGAGAGATGGGTAATTTACAGTCTCTGGGTCATCTGTGGCTTGAAATTTTGTTTCACAGAGCCTGTGGCAGATGATCATTTTATTCTGGATAACACCAAGATGCATATTAATGGAAGGTCTACCAAAGACATTTGAGATGCCTGTCTGGATGAGGAAAAATGTCCTCACCCTAATCCCAAGTAGCATTCAAAGGGGTAATAATGGCAGGAAAATAACAATTTTGTTTTGTGCATCACAGTGTTTAGATGTGGACCAGGAATTTCCGAGTATATTCTCCATAGTAATTTAGACCAGCTTTCTTTCTGATATGGGACTAGAAATCTGCCATCAAAGGGACTTTTGAGACGTCCCTGAAGCTATTAGCTGGTACCATAATGATAAATGATAATGACTCTGATGGCTGTCAGGTTGTGTTACCATAGCTGTGTCTCTGGGAATGTTCCTCCTGTGGACTAGATCTGCAGTCACTGCTATCTGATAAGGGAGCAATGTGTTTAGCATAAATGCCGCTCTTTCTTCAAATTGTCATGGCACATGAACTTCCTGCAGAAATAAAAGATGCCCAGTCTATGGTAAGATTTGTCCCTGATGGGGTAAAAGGATAAAGAAATTAACTCTAGAAGTAAGTACTGGGAGAGTAGGGCCACAAATACTCATGTTTATCCCCATGAAAAGCACATGGAGGAACAGTTAAATCCCAGTAGCACCAAAAGGAACAGCCAAATGCTGCTGTTCTTCCCCTATGTTTCACATACCCCTAGATCCAGCTGTGGTCAGAGTGATACTAGCAATTCAGTAAATCACTTGCTCTCTCACTTTTGTCTGTTTTCTTTCTCCTGGCCCCACACTTCTCTGTCCCTCTTTACCCTTACATAGGGTAAGCTGCCTCCTCTGTGCAGCCTCCTTTGTGGGTTTCAGGTCAGATCAGCAAGAAAGAGCTCTCAGGATGTGACCCACGTCTTCCCCAACAATGACCCCATGAGAAGCTATTTTTGGAGCAAGTATTGTGATAAGGACTAGAACCCTTCAGTTCAGTCCTTGCTGCTCAGAGAAGGAATGGCTGGGGTTTTTTTCCTCCAATTTCTAATTGTAGTAGCAGTTACAACTTCAACAGATGGTTTGTCTCATAGAAAATCTCTGAAGAAATTAAAACATCACAGGTTGTTGAAAGAAGTAACTGTCACTAACAGATGAGCGTTAGGATAGACTTAATCAAGTTTCTTTTCCTAGCACCCATGAAAACAGCTGTTTTGTCTATTGCAACAGCTCTAGAAGTTTCTTAGACTCCTAGCTCTGTCCATTTTCCTGATCTGATACCCTTGGAAAGACCGGCACCTCCCTTTCCTATACTGGTCTTGTTTTTTCCACAGTGGTGCTACGTTCTCCATTTGTGGGTTGCAAAGCAGAATGCTGTAACTATCTGTGCTCAGGGCCTGAAAACAGATGATTTGGTGCATTGCAAATCAGTCTCAAACTCTGTTTTGTTAGCAGCACTCTTGGACTACAAGTTATAAATAATTCCAACAATTCTAAACATCAAGAATGCTATGAATTATGAGCTTTTCATCAGAATAATGTGTAGGATCAATAGAAACAGAAGGTGTCTAGAAAAGCACATTTCATAATTACTGCTTAGATCTGCATAAATCAATTTACTAGCACACCAGGAAAAAAAAGTTCATTTTTTTAAAGCTGTATTAAAATAATGGTATGTTGATGGAAGGTTACATCCCATCTCCCTTTTAATAATACCTCTTAAGAAAATTTAATTTCAACTTCAAAAGGAGATACATTAAATATCAATCCTGTATAAATGGACCTGATACATTTATGTTTCATTATTTAATTTTATCCCCTCCCCCAAAGGAAATTAATCAATCATTTTGTTACTCTTCAGTTCATCTTATTCTTCCTCGTGCAAAGCTATCTCCTTGAAATAACCAGGCCTCTTTGACAATCAGTTAATAAACAGTCACTTAAATATTCTTTTCTTGCAGCCTAATAGGCAGGCAATGAGGTTGAAAGACATTGCGTAGTGCACATCGTACTTGTTCCTTTACTCAGATTGATCTAATAAACCCTCAAGCTCTCTAGTACTTTAAAGAAGATTTATTTCAAATATCTAATCAATCAGTTAAAAACAAGATATAAAAATCCAGTAATTTAGATGCAAAGTTTCTTGTATTGATAGGTTTAATTTTTCTGGCTTGGGATAACTCCCATTTGGTTGGGTTCAAAAAGAGGAAATGTCACTGTATCATTCCACGTGGAAGTGGCCATGAATGAGACTAGTTTTTCCAATGCATTTTAATTTCTAGAAAGTTATTTTGATTAGTCTGTTGTGTGAGGAGGTTGTAGTGTAAGTACGTTAAGAAGTGGAAAATGATGATGCAGGCCCATTTGTCAGTTCTTTGTAGCCTTCAAAGGTTTAAAACACTTTGGTAGAAAAAGTAATTCAAGATGTCAAAGTAACTGAAAAATGGGATCAAGTAAAATATGGATTTCCCAAAGGTACATCACACAAGACTAACTCAATAACTCTATTTGATGAGGGAATTTCCCTTCTAGGAAAGACAGGTACTGTAAAAATGGCATTTTATAGATTCCAAACAGAGAAAAAGATAGAGAAGAAAAAGAAAAGGGGAAGATTAAAAAAGGAATATTATGATGGAGGAATAAGACGTTAGAAGATAACAAGCAGTGTTGAAAGGAGGTATATGAAGCTTGAAAAAGGTAACCAATAGAGTTGATAAAGGACGCTTTTGGAATTGATTGTACCTAATATTTTCAATAATAACCTTGTATTAACACACTCCCACTTAGGCCAAGAAGCTGATGAAATGAAGATGGAAAGTATTGTTAACACAGATGGTCAGGTAATGCTACAGAAAAAAAATGGGGCTAGAATCTTAATGTTGGGGTGGAATCAAGAATACAAAATGTGTTAAAGTATACATACAAAATGTGTGTGTTTAGAAACTAAGAATGGGAAAAAAAATAGAGTTTGTCAGCTGGAAACAATACAAGGAGGATATGAATAAGCTCAAGAGTCAAGTTAGCCAAAGCAGTGCTGCACACTAAAGTCAAACACAAAGCTAGGAAGTATGGAGCTAGGTATCAAAGCTGTTATATATAGAGTGATATCTAGTCCAGGATATAAGAGCAGTTTGCAAAGTTTCCTTTTTTTGGAAGTGCAATATGAAAAAAAAAAAAGCCTGGGTTTTTGCTTCCTTTTTTCATTCTGGACTCAATAACTGAATCAAGCTGTTTGACTGAGGCTCCTTCACAGCTGAATTCATGACTGCTGACCCCGTGAAGGGAAAGGATTGAGCAAGGGTTTTGGTATTAAATCAGACTTTCCCTCCCTGTACAATATACTTCACTACTACAAGTGAGAAATCCTGAGAGGAGGAGGAAAAAGAAGTTCTCAGCTGCCGTATTTTGTCATCTGGCTATAGTGTGGTATTGGTCTTTGGTTTTGGCCAGGAAAATACTTCATTTGGCCCTGTTAAGTGTGCTAAGTGTTTCTCAGGAACAAGTAAGAATCAAGCCCATAAGATAAATGTCAGGCAAAATCTGTTCATTCAGATAATAAGAACAGAGGTTAAAAAGACCCAAAACATTAGACAACACTTAATTTTTCATGATCTTTCTCTCTATTTGTCTTTGTCTGTCTGCCTGTCTTTCTCCTACCTTACACATTAACTGCTTAGAAAGGGAAATAAGAATCTTATTACATCTCCCCACAGGTATCTGGCTATGGTTTATACATAGTGTTTTACAGGTATATATAGACTAGGATCAAGAGTAATAGTTCAGACTACTCTTCGACTCGTGCCTTTTGGCAACATATTGTCCTGAGTCTCTCTGACACCGCCTATGGCACTAAGAAACAATCAAGTTAAAATAGAGATTGGCAGGAAAAGCAATGTGATACTGCCTGCGGGGTTATTTGTTCAGTATTGTAATTCCAGTGAAGGTTGGCAAGCAATTGGACTAGACCTATTTCCAGTCAACCAAAGCTGAAGTAGAGTTTATGACTTGCGAGGTCCCAGATAAGCTATGAGCTGTGTGATTTTTTTGAAAGGTTTCATGAGGAAACTCTGAGATCAAGATAGGAATAATTAAAACTTAGAAGTGTGCATAATGAAGTTGCTTCAAATCTTAAAAGATTATCTTTAAATTATCATTCTGAAACTTCCTTATCGTGCAGTAACAGCCTCTTCTCCCTTACCACTTAGAAAGAGCTCTTGAAAAAATGCACCTCTCTCAAGAATTACACGCTCCTTTCAAATTAGGAAACAACCTGTGTATATATGTGTGTCCTCGGTGAGTATATCTTGGCACCCTTAAAATGCACACATTTTCACATGACCACTTTGAGGCAAACAGAAGGAACACATTCCAGACATTTTTTGTGAGGCCTTGGTTGTGCACTTGCAAAATCATGGGGCAACTGTAGTATAAGACCTATCCTATTGTGACAGTCTATGGCACCTTTCTGCCTTCCTTTGCCATTCTGCACAGCCAGACTGAAACTTCCTGCCACAACTACCTCTTTGGGATCAAGTCCACCATACTCTTCCCATGGACACCATCAGCTGTTCTTTTCTTTACACACTTAAAGCTCTTCACGTTCATGCCTGACCAAAATACATCTGCTGCCTTTCCTTTTCCAGCCCATAGTACCTGTAAAATACTGTAGGCTGGGGAACATGATTTTCCAAGACCTGGATTTAAAGCGTGTTTGCTAGGGAGCTTTCCCTCCCAAGGATACAGCCTGTTGGCTGGTGGTGTCCCCTTGATGTACGTTCACCTCAAGCTTCATTTTTGTGACTTCTGTATATGGGTGCTTTAAGACAAATTCTTTTGAAGGCTCTCTTCCAGAAGGACTGCTTGAAGGATGTCTATGGATGGGACAAAGCATGTCCGCAAGACTGGGGTAGGCTTCAACATGCATCTGCTGTAGGAGGGTCTTTTTGGTGTTATTGCCTCCCTGCTTTAACTCTTCTGAGCAGCAAGTAGACTGAGAACCGGGTGATGCTTTGGGTACTGTGAATGGTGAGCATTTAGGGGAGGAGGGTTTGTGGCTAAATCGAAAGTACTCTGATTAGACAATGTAAACGTACCTGGAGGATCATGTCCAGAGACACCAGATACTTTGGCGTCCTTAAAACAGTGGTATCAAGTATCTAATACATCTGACACTCCCAGTCACCTAAGATCATAGGATCAGTTTGGAGAGCTAGCACTTGTCTCACAAATCTGGGCAACTGTTTAAGCAACAGGACTGTTCTTCCTCTTATGAGTCTCCTTTTCTACATAGATCATGTTTTGTGGACTGGGTTTTATTTTTCTCTTTTTTATTTTTTTTTTTCGTTTTCAGTGAGCAGAAATGGACCCCTGTTTTACTCAGATTTAAGAGTGTAGAAAGGGCATTAATTTCCCCATGGACTGTAGCTCAGTGGTACAAGTAGTGAACCTGATTTTCAAAGGCTTCATCACTGGTATTGACTGCCTGCAAGCACTACTCAAAATCAGTGTTCTTTCTTGTCATCTATATCATAAAAAAGGCACTACAGAGAGAATTGTAAATGTTCTCTGCAGGTGTGGAAATAACAAAACTGGGCACTAGCCTTCCTAAAAGGGACATTTTCTCCATATATTCAGCTCCCACCATGTTTGTCAATGGGCAGTACATGATAATGACACATCCTGTGGAAACTATAAAGTCAGAGCAATTATAGAACAAAGAATTTAAATTCACTTCGTGTCAGACTTTGCTGGTGGGTTTCTTTTATTTAGGGGAGGAGGTGTTTTTTTCATTTGAGCTCTGGAGAATACATGATGTTTTATTTGACTGACATTAAGACCAAATCAACAAATATCATGCCTTCACAAGGGAATGGAAATGGTGGAGATTCTAGTATGTATATTTGGGGGTGGTGGTGATGTCATTTTCAGACAGAAGGAGAAGACTGTGTTCATGAAACATTACTTCTCTCCTGTCACCTAATATTCTACTCATTCCATGTGGAAAATGACCTTCTCAAATAGTTCCTGGTGATGAGTTTCCTAAAAATCACACCAAATGGAGGGAGAGGGGAAGTTACCTGCAGCACAGACTGAGAGGAATATATTTGGTTGAGACTTGTTGACACCAGTGTATTTTGAAAATATTCTGTCTGAGCAGGTCTCAGCCTCCTGAAGGCTTGAGAGACAGAAGAAAAAAATTAATTTTGACTCTCAGGCATTCTAATACCAGAAACTGGGGGGGTAGGAGGAAAGAGGAGGAGAAAAGAGAGATAAGGAAAAATGAAAAGTTGAATAAGAAAGCTGGTAAGGTGATGAGTGAAGCACTCAGCATTAATGCACTGAACCCCAGAATCTTCAACCAGGAGAGAAATTCTGCAAGCCAGTCAATAATTTCCTTCTCTGAAACCCGGTTTACATCAGGCAAACCCATCCATTTTTCATCAGCTACTGCAGGCATCTATTTGTCAGGAATGATTTAGCCTTACTGAAAGACATGCCGAGACAGGGATCTCAGATTGTAACTATTGGCACACCAGGATGTGCCAGAATCCGAAATTCTACAGTTGATGCTGATGTATGTCTGCTGTGGTGATGAGAAAAAGAGAAGAGACACCTGTATCTCTGTGATCCAGTGCACAAAACTAACAGCAAGGAAAGGCTGTTCAGCTACTGTGTGGGATGGCTAGCCCCAAAGGCGTAGGGAGGCAGCCTGGATATGTGTATGGCGAAGTCTCACTTGGAGTTGCAGCCCATCTAGTACCAGCTCCCTGGGAACAGAGTGTACCTGGGGGAGCGACTTCCCTCAGTCATTTTATGGTTCGTTGATTCAGGGTCCAGGAGAAATGCATGGTTCTTTAGCTGTCTCTGATGATTTAAATTAGGATAAACCTTGGGTTTTTTCTGTTTCAGCCTCAGCTCGCTGGTTTCTCAAGTATCAAGCAGAAGTAACGTGTGTACACCTGTGTATGCGCCAATGTATACATTTATGTGTGTATATGTATCCCTATATTTGTGTGTGTATATGCATATGCCTGTGTATTCCCATCTTTATTTAGGCTTCTAGGGTAGAGACTTAGTTGCCTACTATGAATCTACCAACAGTATTTTTAATACAGTGTTTTCTACAAAGTCCTTTGAAAGTCTGTGTGGCTTTTAACGGTCTTCTGAAATGCAAATGACTCTTTTGAGATGGTTTCAGTAAAATTGGTTCTTGAATATGCTGTGTAAAGTAGAGGCTAATAGCAATGGTATCCGCACGTTATATTCTCAGTGGGTAGTAAGAGCATTTGAGTCTCCAGCACTGTTCAATAGGTAACTTCGATTGCAATTGTGAGAGCATCTGGAGAATTTGCATCTCCTAATTACCTTGAATCTTAGCTTTCATAGAACCATAGAATGGTTTGGGTTGGAAGAGACCTCAAAGATCATCAAGTTCCAATCCATGTGGGCATGGACACCTCCCACTAGATCAGGTTGCTCAAAGCTCCATCCAGCCTGGTCTTGAACAAATCCACAGATGGACCATCCAAAACTTCCCTGGGCAACCTGGTCCAGCGCTTCATCACCTTCACAGCAAAGAATTTCTTCCTGATATCTAATCTAAATCTCCCTCTTTCAGTTTAAAGCCATTGTCCCTCATGCTATCACTACTGATAAAGAGGCCCTTCCCATCTTTCCTGTAGCCCCTTCAGGTACTGAAAGGTTGTTATAAGATCTCACTGGAGATCTGAAGGCTGAACAATCCCAACTCTCTCAGCCTGTCTTCATAGGAGAGGTGCTACTGCCCTCTGATCATCTACATGGCCCTCGTCTGGACTCCTTCCAACAGGTCCATGTCCTTCTTATGTTGGGGGCTCCAGAGCTGAACACAGTACTCCAAGTGTGGTCTCACCAGAGTGGAGTAGAGGGGCAGAATCACCTCCCTCGACCTGCTGGCCACGCTTCTTTTGATGCAGCCCAGGATGTGGTTGGCTTTCTAGGCTGTGAACATATATAGCCAGCTGATGTTGAACTTCTCATCCACCAACACCTCCAAGTCTCCTTTTCCTCAGGGCTGCTTTTCAGTCCATTCCCAGCCTGTATTTGTGCTGGAGATTATCCTGACTCACATGCAGGGCCTTGCACTTTGTCTGGGACTGTGTTCATCCACAGTTTTATGAGAATGAACCAGGCCGTCACTCAGCCTGGTGTTGAGGCCAGAGGCTGCCTGAATAGTTGTATGGAAAAGGTATGTCTGTTCTGTGTGTCCAGCCCAGGTCTGCGACAGAATTTGTGCTGTCTGATCCCCCTTTTATACAGTTGCTTTTCACTTAAGTGGGATTGTTGCACTGTCATGGTCTCTGTAGTCAGAGAAGCACTAATCTGCTGAGTTTAGTCATGGGTCTTCCTGGGAGTGAACAGGTTACAGAGACCAGAGCCCTAGTAGGGCAAGTAAAATTTTTTTTAAGGTTAACACCACTTTTAGCAGGTCATTCGATTCTTTGAGAGAAAACTTTAGGCCTTGCTACTTTCCAGGATAAAAGTGCGTTCCTTTGTCCTTACTGTGTGGGACCATGCAGGCTCCTGAGGATCAAGGCCAGAGATGAGGTGCTTGTCATTAGCTGTGGAGTGCACATCCCCATGGTCCTCCTGCCTGAGTATCATCCACCAGCAAATACAGCCATTTGCACATAATTGGGCTTTCAGATAGTCATCAAATCTGACAAGGTTAAATTTACCCTTTTCAGCTGACTCCTTCAGAAGAGAAATTCCTCCTGGTGGAGAAAATCTTCCTGGTGTTGCAAAAAGCTGCCCTCCATGGACAGCTAAAGCACAGGCAGTTCCTCATGCTCGATTCTGACATGGGGGCTGTTATTACACAGATTACAGAACTCCTTTTAGCCTTAAGGGCATCAGTATATCTGGGTCTGGGCAACATCTTACCCTGAGCATGAGGCCATAATCAGAACACATATATAGTGTTTACTAGCTGTGGCAATGAGTTCTTTTGAAATCAGAGGAACGTTCCTGCAGATAAATGTTAAATTCCTTGTATTTTTGGTACAACCTGTTGAGATACCAATGATTTTTTATGACAAGACAGATTTGTTTTTTGTTAGCAATTCAGATGGATAGATAGCTTTTTGACTACTACAGTTCTACAGCTTTTTCAAGTTGACTCATACAATATATTTTATCTAAGCATAATTCTGTGCAAAATACTAAAATTTAGAGTACATATCCAGTCTAATTTCACTTGAAAATTATAACCTGCTATCTTCACACTGACAGGACTGTCACTGAGGGACAAGAAAATATGTTCAAATGGATCACAAGTCTTTTTTCATCAGCAATCTTCATGAATTCTGCCTGCATCCTAATTTTTCTTTTATTTATTTATTTTGCCCTTCAGATATAAAGCTTTGTTAATCATTAGAATGTGAGGAGCTAACCTTATCAATTTGTTTCCTGTGTTCAGAAGAGATATCATACGCCTGAAGTAATGATGTGTTATAGAGTCAGTATATTATCACTGAAGCAGATCAATAAAAACATAGTGGTTTTGAAGTAAAATGTCTTTTTAACAAACCAGATTATTACTTTTCCAATAAATTAACTTTTTAGCTAAAAATTTTCTAGTTTCAATCAAAGCCCTCACAACAATTCATTTTTTTCCCTTCATCCCAAAACCAATCTTTATGTGAAAGAAAATGTCTTCAAAATACCAATTTTGTCTATTACTTAAAATTATCTTTGGATATAATTTTAATGATGAAAATCCCAACAATTACTCAAGTAGTTCTAAGGAGTTTTCTTTCTGCATCAATATTCACATTAGTGATATATGTAATAAGGAGAAAGCAGTCAACTTAAAGCATAACATTAGGGTGGGTTTTTTTACAGATTCTCCCTACAGATTTTCTAGGAGAGATTAAAATTTCTGGATTAGGTAGATTTCTGGAGAAATTATAAGAACTTGTTTTATATCCCTTGTTTTAATAGCCCCTCTCATGAATTGCCCAGACATAATGGATCACAGGCAGAAAGTTCTTCTAGAGATCTATGGGAAATGTGGTAGAGAAGGGAGTATGGGTGATGATACCTTTAGACACCACACTTTACCTTATTGAAGCACAAATCTTTATAATGTATGCATAGAATCTGAATAAGGGTCAATGGTGAAATACAAGAGGTTGAGAACAAAAAGGGGTGTTTAACTTCCGTCAAAGCTCCAGGGCTTAAATATTGACAATTGTCAGCATCTCTAATTTTATTTATTTTTTTTTAAAGTAAAAACTAGAAAAACAGAAGGACAATGCTATCTGCATGCGATTTTAGGCAGTGACATCTGCTTCTCAAGAGACTTTTTAAGACTCTTTTTTTACTCCAATATTATTTCAAAGATACAACAGAAAGATAACTTCCAAAGAGAGGAAATGTAATTAATGTACACAGATTTGCTAGGCCAAGTATAATTTCATTATGTACTTCCAAATGCAAATTTGAAATACTTAGATAGAGATGGATGGCCAGATTAGACATGTGTGACAGACAGACAGATAACTAGTGATAATGACTGCAGTGTAGCATTGAACAATTTAGCCAGCCACTGTGTGACAATTTTGCAGATGAAGTCCTGAACTTGATTTAGAAAAGTAGTTTTCTTCCCTCTCTCCTGCTTCCACCATCGCCCTCCAGCTTGGAACCGATGGGCATGAAATGATGTTTCTTGTCTGAAATGAAACCAGAGCAGTTTCATCCTTGAAGCTACTCAGAAGTAAACATTTAAGATTTAAACTAAGTTTACCTTGAGAACTAGAAGTAGTTAACACAATTTAAAGACTTGAAATAGAAACCAAAATTAAATGTACTGCTTAAAGGATTAGACAATCATCTTCCTGTACAAACAGCATAAACAAGGAAATCGTATTAGCTCTTAATGTAATTAGCTGAACCCAACAGTCTATGGATAAAACCTTTCTACGCACTTCTTAAAAAAAACAGGGCAATCTTGGGAGGACTTAGAACTTGACAATTTGCATGAATTTCTAATTAGGCAAAATTCATTGAACTGATTAAATGAAATTCTTGCTATTATCTAATCCGCATAACTGCTAGGCCAGAAGAGATGAAAGCTTTACCTACTTCCTCACTGAGAAAAAGCAGCAAAAAAGAACAAAAAATTCGTAACCACACCATGACCTCAATTTTTTTTCCCCTTCTGCTAAGCTACATAATATCTGGAATTGAATTACTTTATTTCTCATTCAGGGCAGCACAACCTTGGGAACATTTTCAAGCTAGATAAACACACCAGGGATCTGATCCAAAGGCCACTGAAGTCAAAGAGAATTTCCAAAGATTTCAATGAGTTTGCATCAGAAACACATTTAGTGATATTTCCTCACTTGTAAGATGGAATCATTCATTAATTGTTATCAAGAGATTTACTTGAAGAGAATGATGTAGGTTATGAAATTATAAATAAGCAGATACAAAGATGTGATTTTTTTAAGTAACTATATAATCACAGCTAGGCTTATTCAGAAATTGGATTTCTCCTCCCATATAAAATTCTAATGTTTTGATTCATGTTTTTATCCTAACTGGGAAGAAATTACAAAGGACAGAACCTTTTTCCTGGAACTAAACTTTTTTAACATAATTCCATTTAGAAATGTTTAATTTTTGTTTGGAGTAGGTCCCAAATTAAATTGTCTTAGCTATAACAGTGCGATATGTGGGGAAATTTCAGCAGCAGTGACTGTTCGTGAGACAGGTAGCATGGCCATAAAATCAGTTCCATGGAGGAGAATGTGAGGGGCATTTATGTGAAATACACTTTCCATTAACTTAGGCAAATTTAACCCAAATTAAAAGATGTTTTGTTTCCATTTGGCTTTCCTGCCCAGGGGGAAAATTGAAAATAGTCATAACTAATAACATTGTCTGAAATGAAACAGCAATTTTGCAGAAGCCAGCATTTGTAATGAACTAGCTGTTCTATAAGTGATAGACTTAACAAGGTCTGTCTTTCTATAGGCTTTATATTTGATTGTATTACATTGGATTTCCTACTACATCCTCTACAACCCCACATTCTCTTCAAGCCAATAGCTTTATGTCCCTTTGGACTACTTGAATGCCCTTGGTTTCCCCACTTGATATGAAAAAAACCTACCTGTACAAACCAGATTTGTATGGGTGTGCAGGGCCCACATGATTGTTCCTTGATCTTGATCCACGCTCTGTGGAGTGCTGAGTGTAGGAGTCCTATGTCTCATCAAATAAAGTTGAAGTTGGCAGCTGAACAAAACTTTGGTAGGAACAGCAGAAGCAAACACTCTTCATATAGTCTTCCTAATTCCACAACCCTTAGAAGGTTAGGGAGCTGAATTAAAAAAAAAAAAAAAATTGGTGAAAGACAGGATTATCCAGTTACCCCCTGGTTTGCAGAATGTGCACATTATTCTTCAGGAAACACTGAAATGAAGAGCATCATTGTAACTCAAAATAACACTGAAACAAATATTATTGTCTTAGAAAACCTTCCTTCCTCAGCAAAATGGGCTGGAAACTGTATGAGCTACAATTGCAGAGAGACTGATAGTCATTTTGTTTAACTAGGCAGTTCTTGAACTACCATAGCCTAATGCACTGTTTTTGTAAAGTGCTTGAAGTAGGAGAGAGACAAGGATCACCCCTGTTTTGTAGGGTTGGGGATGTTTATTATCCACCAGCAGCTACAAACATCATATTTCAGGGAGCCAAGTGTAGTGTAGCCCAGTGTTGTGTGAACGTTTATGTGAGATAAAGTGATGGAAGCACATTTTGCCTTTACAGTTCACTCTTGTATATTTGATTGTAGACAGTCAATGTGACATGAACAAACTCTTCAGATTTACTCCCCCTTCCAGCATCTTATTCCCCTTTATAAAGTGGGCCTTTAAGTTGGCCTAAGGAGGTTACTTTTGCATCTCTGCAGTAGCAGAAGACCAGAAAAAATGGTGAATTCCTCTCAGAGCGGTGAAGTGGTGCCAGGGGCTGCTGTTATGTCTTTGGATGAGAAGGGCCGTAGCTGGTGGTGGTTTAATGCCAACAACTTCAACACATCTGCCTAAACCTCCTGGGCTGGCCTAGACTAAGAAAATGCCCAAGGTAGTGGAGTAGTTAGTGGAGGTTGGTTTGCCTCAGCAGGAAGGGGGATTTGGGAGAAAGGGAAGCAGGGAGTAGAAATAAAACCTGGAACAAATAGCCAAACATGATGTCTGACACTAGACAGGGAATCTGTGGACATCGCAATGATTTGATGGATGGACCACTCGGTGGACCAGGAACTGGCTGGCTGGTGGCACTCAAATGGTTGCAGTCAACAGCTCAATGTCCAAGTGGAAGCCAATGATGAGTGACTTTCCTCAGGGGTCAGTACTGGGGCCAGTGCTGTTCAACATTGTCGGAGACGTGGACAGTGGGATTGAGTGCTCCCACAGCAAGTTTGCTGGAGACACCAAGCTATGTGGCGCAGTTGACACACTGGAGGGAAGGAATGCCATCCAGAGGGACCTGAACAGGCTTGAGAGAGATGGGCCCGTGTAAACCTCATGAAGTTCAACGAGGCCAAGTGCAAGCTCCTGCATGTGGGTCATGGCAATCCCAAACACAAATACAGGTTGAGTGGAGAATGGATTGAGAGCAGCCCTGAGGAAAAGGACTTGGGGGTGTTGGTAGATGAGAAGCTCGACATGAGCCAGCAATGTGCACTAGCAATCCAGAAAGCCAACCACATCCTGCACTGCATCAAAAGCAGCGTGGCCAGCAGGTCGAGGGAGGTGATTCTACACCTCTGCTCTGTTCTGGTGAGACCGCACCTGGAGTACTGCCTTCAGCTCTGGAGTCCACACCACAGGGAGGACATGGACCTGGTGGAGGGAGTCCAGAGAAGAGCCATGAAGAAGATCAGAGGGCTGAAGCATCTCTCCTATGAAGACAGGCTGAGAGAGTTGGGATTGTTCAGCCTGGAGACGAGAAGGATCCAGGGAGACCATATAGTGACCTTCCAGTACCTAAAAGGGGCTTACAGGAGAGGTGGCTAAGGACTCTTTATCAGGGAGTATAGCAATAGGATGAGGGGCAACGGTTTTAAACTGAAAGAGGGGAGATTTAGATTAGATATTAGGAGGAAATTCTTTGCTGTGAGGGTGGTGAGGCACTGGAACAGGTTGCCCAGGGAAGTTGTGGATGCCCCATCCCTGGAGGGATTCAAGGCCAGGTTGGATGGGTCTTTGAGCAACCTGATCTAGTGGGAGGCGTCCCTGCCCAGGGCAGGGGGTTTGAACTCAATGATCTTTAAAGTCCTTTCCAACCTGAACCATTCTATGATTCTGTGACTCTTGCAAGGTGGGAGAGGGACTAGGCAGAGCTGTGACCAGGAGGGATTGTTTAGTATGGCAACTGCAGCACAGCAGTCCCTCGAGTCCAGAGACTGATGTAATTGTCCTGCTGCCATCGCTCCCACTTGGGGTCTGTAAAGCTCATTGACACGAGCCCAACTACAAGGACTGAAACCACAGGGGAGCACCTACCATTCCCAGGTTTGACACCTGGCATGCATTTGGCCTGGGACAGTCAACTAACAACTATCGACTTGCTCAATTGCTATGCAGAGCTCAGATCCTCACTCAAGAGTGACAATGTGTTACACTTCACCACTTCATAACAGTTCAATTCAGCCCATAAGATGGAGCCCTAATAGACTTGACACTATTATTGCATGGAGGTGAACATCTCCCTCTTATTTATTAACCCTGTTGAATTTCCTAAATTTGCCCCTAAAACTAGCATGATAAGGAGCCTCTTGTTATCACTCACTGCAGATTATTAGGTACTCTGTAATTACAGGGCAATCCATACAGTGCTGACTGTTGCACTGAGCTATTGCCAAGCAGAGTGAGATAAAGTATACTGTACATCCTGGATACAACCCTATGGCTTGTCATAATCTCAAATTTAGCATGGCTGGGGACAGCTGCTTTTTCTTCCAGTGGAAATCAGTCTCATCAAGTGAAAGAACTATTACAACAGATTCCATTCCAATGAGTAATGACTAATTAAAAGCATTACGACAAGGGTTTAATTCCAATTGCTAACTTAGCATTGAAGTAATTTTATGCTCTGTGGCAGCTATTGTGAGAACAGTAAGTCCACATCTAAAGGAAAAAATACATATGTATTGGAAGGGCAGGAATTTTCCCCAAGTTGAAATGGCCCTGGCTTTTAAGTCGCATTACAAATTGGATTCCAATGGGAAGAACACAGAGGGCCAAATAAAATAAAATAAAATAAAGAAATCAGATTGAGTTCTTTGGTATAGAAGTGTGTAAAATCACAAAAGATAGAGTAGCTGTTGTTTGTGATGGAAACATATAAATCTTTGCAAAGATTTTGCTCTGACGAAAAGCAGAAAGAAGCACGCACAAGTACTCTTCCTTGTGTGGGTAGCAAAATGTTAACCTAAGAAATTATATCAGACTTTCCATATTTAGGTCTTTGGGGTCCTTTCCTGCTTCTCTGCAGAAACGAATAATAGGTTAAAGCAGGTTTTGACACCATTAAAATCCTGTCACTGCATAACACTACAGAAAGATGTTAGGTCTGATCAGCAGAAGGAATCTCCCGTGTGATTCTCCTTCATGATGCAGAGTAGCAAATTTCATCATGTAATTTCTCCCATCCCCTGCCCTGCTGGAGCATGGTGCTGCCAGCTTAGTAAATACATCTCATTTGAAAAAAACACTCAGACTTGATTTAAAATTTTCAAGTGGTGGAGTATCTGCCCTGTTCCGTGGTAAATTGTGCAAATGATCAGTTATCATGACTGTTAAAAAAAAGTCAAGGCCTGTTATAAGAGTGAATTTGCCTGGCTTCCACTGCCAGTCTCCAGCTTTTGCTCTGCCTTTTCCAGGATACCTTAGAACTCTCTTGGGTATGAGAAATATGATGTCTGTATGTGGCTCAATTTCTTAGGTACTTATTATACTCAGATGTACCAAAACTGCACAAACTTTTAAGGGAGTCTAGCTTGTCTAGCACTTCAGATCAGACTAAAAAGCAGACCCCTTTGAACGAAACTAGTGATTTTATTTATCAAAAAGAAAAAAAAATATGTATCAAGCTTATTTGACTGGATTTTGCTCTTCTTCTATGAAAATATTATTGAACTAACAACGGTTTCTTTTGCAATTGGATTTCCCCTCATGCTTGTATTTCTGCTCTAGGATTTCCCTACTGCTCCTTGTAAGAATATCAATTCTTTTGTCAATTATTTTAAAACTCTTGAAAGCAAATTTCCAGAGTGAAGCAAGGATGAAGCATTAGTGTTTGGCTCTTCTGTTATGGGGTTTTCCACAAATATCATCTTTAACCTTGGACTGATCATATAATCCCTTTATCTTCTCTGGTGTATGAAGACAATCATTTTTCACTGCCTCCTAAAATTGAGTTGTTATAAAAATGATGTAATTGATCTAGAGCTATATATTAATGAGGCTCATAAGAGAATCTAATCAGAGATGCATTAAGGAATATTTCCAATTCAAACAAAAAGTAGTTACTATTGCGTACACTGTATTACGTACAAACTCTTTAAACTGTAGTTTGTTCATAGTGTAGATAGTTGTGATGAAAATGGCATTACTATTGGCTATTCATTCAGTTTCACTGGCAAGTCTTGGAGAGGTTTTTTCTTCTCCTTGCAATGGATTAGCAGTGGAAAGCAACTGGAGAGCTACAAATTGATGTAGCTCAGATGCAGCAGACCAGCGTGTCTGAGGGCACCCTTAAACCCAGTGTCTTGTCAGAATTAGGCTGAATAATGCCATAAATTTGGGTTTCCACTACCCTGACCTGTAATTGTCTCACAGATCCTACAAACATTCTTTTCCAAACTAAAATTAATACTCTTGCACAAACTTTTAACTTCAGCAGCTTTGCATGCTCTAACAGCTAGAAAAATGTTTCTAATGGAAATTCTCGACTAGCTGTATCCATAGACATTCAACTTGGACGGGAGCTCTGAACAAAAACTATCTAAAGGGACTTAAAAATTATACAAAACCAAGTTTCTACTCCTTTAAAGGCAGCTAATAGGAACAGGAGAAAAATCTACTTCTGAATTTTTTTTAGCAATATTCACATTTTGTCAAGCTCATACTGTATTGTAAGAGGATTCTCATGTTATCAGAATGGAATAATTCACATCCTTGTTCAGCACAAGTAGTGAAGAGTACTCTCTATAAATCCCTTTGGATTACCACATGGCTTTGAGCATGCAATAAATCTTTTCCCCTATCCCATCACCTCCTAATCTGCTAAAAGTCTTCCAAAAGATCAGAACTATTAAGATGTCATTTTATAATGGAGGAATTACAGCCTAATTTAACAAACCTTGTCCTGAGGTCTATAAACTAGGACTCAAAAGTGAGAAAGAAATCCTGTGCTGAATTCAATCACTGCTTGGGATTTGTTGCCATTCATTGGCTGACTAGCTGCCAGCCTTGCAAACTGGCTGATTTTCCTTGCCAGGTTTGAGCTGTTCTGTTCCAATAACTGTTGTTCCTTATCTTATTGCCTTTTTTTTTTTTTTCATTTTTCCAGTCCCACAAGTGAGCCAAAATGTAGAACCTCCTTGCAAATTAATTTCTATTAAAAATAATATACTCCCTGTGTAGGTTAATTTGTCTTTTTTCTACATGTTTTAGTGTCCAAAACTTGTACACAAAGGTTTTTAATTCTAAAAATTGCTGTTAAACCATCAGCAAGCAGCCTTTGAGCTTTGAAATTCATAATAGTGCTCTGTCACTTGAGCAAAAGGAGGTCCCTCAATTCACATAAATGTATTTATATGGCATACGATACTGGCTGAGCCCCAGATAAATTTAATGTATGTAGCACTCCTTAGAAATAACTAGCTGGGTTCATATGTCCTTCTACACCCTATGATTTTTTTGCAGTCTTTAGCTCCGTCCAGCTTTCATTTTCATTAGAGTTAGTTGACTGGATGGGAGGGTAATCAGGATGAATGTATTAGTGGCTAGTAAGGGGGCTAGCAGGCCCCTGAGGAGCTTAGAAAAACAGATTGGTCCAATATCCCTTTCCCATACACAATAACATTCATGTACACTGGCGTGTACAGTCTGGCAATTGGTCAGGTTTCCATGGAAATTATGGAAATTGGACCAGCAATAGCTGCTTACCAAGTCTGATTCCTTGCCATTTACAGCTGCCTTTGCCTAAGGTGGCAAAACAATAAAGATTGCCCTTTTCTTCTCTCTCTCTCTTTCCTGCTGTTCAGCACCACCCTCACCCTTCAAGAGCCGGAAAGAAATATGTGCATGTGTGAGAGAACTTTCTGCTTGAGGAAAATCAAAAGACAACCATTGGTGATTTCATGAGGGACTGCGTCAGGGCTGTGATACTACTCACCAAATCGGAGCGTGACTCCGTTCAGCCCTCAGCATCAGTAGCATAGAGGAGGCAGTTTCAAATGCCTTCTCTGTACAATGGTACCTTTTTTCTCAAAAGTGTGAAAATTGATTGCTCATGCTTAAAGCCTGCATAAATGTAAGCTATGGTAAGGGTCATATATTATTAGTCCTTTCACAGATTTGAGCTACTGTGTTTGACTAGCTGACCTTCTGTGAGACAACAGCGAATTATTATATGAGCCAATGACACACGGCACAGCAAGTCTCTCCTGTTAATCTCTTCTAAATTTGCCAGCCATTAATTCCACTGAAAAACCTCTTTATTACAGTGTAATCTTTCCCTAAATTTATAATAAAAAGTTCTAGGAGCAAAGGCAGAAAATGAAATCACAGCTTCAGCCTAAAAGTGGAAGTGTCTGCATTCCTACAGTCTCGTTTTTGTTCAGATTTCTTTGCCCTGTTCAGGTCCTGAATGAAGCCTTACATTATTTTATATCTACTTTAAGGGGGGAAACTAAGGAACAGTACTTAGAGAAATAGGTCAGGTGCTGAAGATTCTTGGAGTAATTCCTCTCTCTCCTACAGGTTTTTCTGTGGTCTTGTGATGTGCCAGAACCTTTCATAAGGCCCTGGGCCAAAGAGGTTTAGTCCCCTGTGTTCCACTCACAGGTACTTTCTCTCCACCTTACCAATGCTAGGGCACTTGTAGCCTGGTGACATACCTTTCCTGCAACACTTTGCATTGTATGACACTGAATCCTTCTGTATTGGAGCACAAATAATTGGTATGCCCAGTACCTGCCATACAAAGTAAGAGCAAAGCATCACAGGATTTACTGTATGCTGTCAAAGCAGGGATTGCAAATCAGAACCGGGTTTTAAGCTTGGGAAGTAGTGGCACGGTCAAGTGTATCTGAGGGGGCAGTGAGAAGTGTAAATGGGGGCATGGTATGTAATTCTGTTCTCACACTCAGGACAAACTGCTAATAGCCACAGAAAGTTGGACCCACTTTCTCTGAGATTGGTATGGGCCGCTCGGTGGCATCAATGAAAGTCTTAACTGTACAGCACGATTGCGTGGCATTTTGAATTTGTTGTGTGTTACCTATCTCCTCTTTATTCCCCCATTTTCCTCCTTCTCCCAGGAGCTGCCGTCAGGGACTCATTCACTGAATTATATCATTATTATTTTTACCATTTTCTGACAGGGACTTTAATTGAAATTTATGGATCTAGTCACCATATTCTCCTGCCATGTGCCTCCTGTATCTCTAAACTCATGCTTCTATTGTTGATGTCTGGGCAATTAATAAGAAATACCAAGTATATTATTTATTCAGTAGTCATCATTCAGTATTCTCAGAGCAGCTGTCTGGCACTGCTTAATGAAGGGCCAGTTACGTGAGGCAAAAGTACATTTTTTCATGCAATAAAATGCTTATCCCCACATATATATGTATATATAATTGTAAAATAAACATTACCAACAATAGGTGTTTTCATGCAATTCTATTGAAGAAGTATAGGTTATTCTATCCAGTGTCTGGAGTCATGTTTACAAGCTTAACTCTTGGGAATTATTTCCACCTTCCCTATAGGTATATATGCAGTTCAAATCTGTTCTCCACTACTAGTTATCCTCAGTAACAGGCTTCAAAGCCTTTCAACTCCTGTGTTCAAACAGGACTCGCTATTGTGATGCACTCATAAGCCTGGCCACATGCACTTAACTTGAACCATAAGAGTAGTTTCATTACCTTCAAAAAGCAGTTTTGTATTTTCCCTGTTCTTGCAAACTTGTTATAAATTTTAAAAATCTGTTGGAGGGCAGATAGTTTATTCAGTTTGATTATTCTACTTCAAAAAACTTAAGTGTATCTGACCTTCCCTCACTACCACCCTTAGTCCTGCAGATATCCAGTCTTGTATTAGATGGACAAGTCCAATTGTGTAACTTCTGCAAGGATGTTTTAACTTGAGGTATCCATTCTGTCTCACGCTTCCTTCCTGCATCCCACTATCTGAATAATTCTTGTGTATTGTACTAGACTGGAAAAAAATTTAAGGATAACTACAAGATAATAAAGACACATTCAAACAAAAGCTCAAACGGCTAAGCCAAATGCAATGAAAATTTAGCGTTTGCACTTGATTTCTCAATTTGATAGCAAACACTAATCATACCTCTTCAGCAAGGAGATGCTGCCTTTCAGTGGAGAAATGCCCATCTGGGTTCTTGGGTTGCCTGTGTCAATCTTGCCCAGCTCTTATAAGGTAAGTGAAAGAATTTAGATTATCCATGCCTGAAGGTTATTTATACTATCCTGAATGACTTTAAACACCGTCATATTAAAAGTGTTCAGACAGTCAGTCCTTTTCAGGCTTTATAAACCAATTGTCAGAAGAAGTTGACAAGAGCAAAGCTCCTCATGAAGGCAGAGTTAAAATTAACCAAATACAGAGTAACTGCGTGAAATGTGGTGTCTTCTAATGTACAGAGGGCAAACCTAGAGTTGACCTTAGATATAATTTCTGAATCTGTCCTATAAATCATGCACTGTTTACTACCTATGGAAAGATCCTACCAGAGTAGTGGGGAAAGCAGGTATACTGCTGTGGGTAGGAAAAAGCCAAAAAATGGGCCATAGTTGCAAGATATCTTGGGAGTTGGTGGGAATTACAGAGCATACAAAACATCCTCGCTGATCTTCAAGGATATGACATGCCTCCCAGGTGAATATATGTTGCCAGCTGTTTCATGTCTCAGCAAACGTGCAAAAGTCCCTAGGCAGCCAACTCATGCTACATATTAGACAACTAGGAAGATGGCTGGCAATTATATGCAAGTAAGGGTCTTTAAATTAGAATTGGAAGGAGTTATTTGTTCCATTTTCTTCTCTACATTACAAAATTCACCCAGGTTCTGTTGTAAAAGTTCCTGGAAGCCACTCATCATCTCTTCATTTTCAAATTGGGCTCTTGGTCTTCAGAAATCTGATTCTCTTCCTATCCCTTGGATTTCAGCCTGGCCAGGGACATAATGAGGAAAGACCACAGTCCCAGCTCAACTGTCCAGTACAGAAATCAGCAAACACGAATCAAGTTAAATAATCTGACTTTCCACAAACTGATTTCCCACAATGGCTAAAAGAGGTTCAGCTTTGGTCTGAATCTGAACTGGCCTTAGGTTAGTTATTACTGAGTGGTCTGACTTACCCTGTTACACATCATCACCTTGCTGCTTCACTGGAAAATCTTTAAATTGCTGTGGAAACCGTTTTGTTTTCCTCTTGCCCAACAGAAGACAGCAGCAGCACAGCATAAAATGTCAAATGAACTCCAGGGTCCTGTAGTAAAAATAGAATCGTAAGAGATGATGGCAATGCTGAACTCTCCTTTCAGGTATGTCAGAAAGGGATGGCAAAGACAATATTCCGCTCTCATTACACCTCATCAGGTTAGCTTTTTGATAGCAACAAACAAGCTCCACCTCAGAAATCTGAATTTTGATTGTGAGGAAAACTGACAGACTGCGACAGAGGTAGGTAACCCAAGAGCACTTGAGTCTTCCAGCTCAACTGCACTGCTGGGACATTTCTCTCCATGATGTTCCTTGTTCTTTTTCTGACTTCTGAAGTTCAGTGATTTCTGCTTTGCTATTAGTGGATTTTTGGTTTGGTTTTTTTCTCTCTGAGTCAAAAACATTTGAGACATGAAAAAATTTATATTCTGACAGCATTTTCTTCCCTTCTTGGCGGCACTGACTACAAGAAAAAAATGAAAGCGAAACTATTAATCCCTATGAAGAGTTTTCAAATAAAGATATTACATGGCAGGAGCCACGTGGCAAGCTATGCATGGGGTAACAATCAACAGCCAGATCTGGAACAAAACGGACTTTCCAGGGAATTGAGTTCATCTTGTGCTTTCTCACAGGTCTGAGGGTGAGAGAGTTGGAGTTTGGCAGAGTGGAGCTAAGGAGTCGGTTCACAGTTTAGAAATACCTCTATTCTTCGTCTCTCTTTAACATAACCTTTCCCTGGCCTGGACCACTGGCGCAGGATCCCTGGAAGCCAAAGACCAAGTACTTTTGCAGAGCACAGCACCCACAGCCTGAGCCCCCATGAACTGGCTGCTCGCTTTCCCCTGCCTCACTCAAGGAGAAAAGCCAAGAGCAATTTTTGCCAGCAAAAAGAGAAAGGCAAGGGATTGGGCCACTCCTAAAACTATTACTTCTCTGTGTGCAAAGTAATATGTTATAATTAGGACACCATTTTTCTCCGTGCATAGTGAAAATTCATGGGAGACAACATTCACATCACAGCTTACTGGTAAGCTTTAAACAAATGCATCTAAAAAATAAAGTCAAGAGCTTGTAATACTCTTCTTAGCAGTGGGAAGAGTACAGCCTGATCCTGTTTTCACAGCAGGAATTTGTTCAGGGTTTTGTTTAATTATTGTCAGGAGCTTCAGGGTTGTTCTTCTAGAGAATAATCAAAAGAAATGTCACAGCTGGGGAGTCACACTGAGAGTTCAATGGGGCTCCTTTCACCACTCTAGTCTTGAAAAGGTACATTGACCATAATGGCTGAGAACAGATTAGATAGCAAGAGGTAAAAAAACCAGATTTCCTTTTCCTATGGAGATAGTTGTAGATATATAAACTTACTTTTTATTGGTATTTGAGCAGCTTCTTCGAATAAAGATTCTTAACCCTTCCCTGCCCCCCCTTGCTGTCATGGGGAATTCAGTGTGCAAGAAAAGTGTGTAGAAAACTCTCTAAGGTTCGGTATGGGGCATATGGAAAGATATGAGGGAAGTCATAACAAAGAATGGATATAAGAAAATCTTCCCTAATGTGGAGTTTTTAAATATGTTATCCAATGTTGGTTTTAATGTGAAGTTGATTTTTGTCATGACTTGCAAAAAATGACTGCATAAGTTGTCAGTTTTCTGAAAAAAAAATCTCTTCCCCTTAAAAATTCCTTCCCCAGATTACTTTTTTATTTTATTTAAAAAGTGGTTCTTGGATACATCTAGCAGAATGAAATGAGATGAAAAAGACTAGACAAGACTGATCCATCTCCCCATCTTCCTAGAAGATTTATTTACTCAAAAAGAACCAACTCATAGGAGAAGTTTGTAAACATAGTCTAGTTACCTAACTAGGATCTTTCAAATCATGAAATAAAATTTTCCTGTAACTATTCAGGCCTCCATCTTTTCTTCCAATAAACAACTCCCTTCTTCTATGAGAATGTGGAGGTGGATCTAAGTGTCTGAGAGTAGAGAGATCAGCCACCCCTTTATCCTGATCTTCCAGCCTCGTTAGGTCATAACTAAAATAATATAACAGTGAGCCAGTTTAAATTGCCCCACAGGTGTCATGTTGCCTGTAGAGCATCCTTCTGGCACAAAGGCTTAGCAGGAGAACAGTCAAAAGGGTCCATCTCCTCATATTCTCTACAATTTAGTACATAACACTGTCCAATTTCTGCCAAAATAACTTTACTAGAAGCGTCTTGGTAATGATAAAGAGCAGCAACATCAGCAGAGAAATTGCAGGGAAATTCAGGAAACATTTCTGCAGCAAATGGGGGTGGTACTCTCCTTGTTCTGATCTGTCCATAAGTATCTAGAGCACCTGTTAAAAATAAGTCTCAAATGGGAGAGTGATGCATATGCCCAAACGCCTTTGTCGTACAGATCTCTAAACAGACAGGAAAAAAAAAGGACTACTGTGCCTGTCTTACAGATACCTGAAGGAGAAGCGATGGCCTGCCTGTACCACCCAGGGAGTCCTGAGGATTTGAAGTGAACCTAGACTGCCTCTGAGTCACTATAACCACAGGACCATGCTCTGTATGTTTGATCTCATGGGTAAACTCTTTTGGATTAACAGGAATATGATGTTTTGCATTTACTCAGGCTGCTGTCCCACTTGCTGGACGACCTTCAGACTGTTTGGGAAGCCCACATTATGGAGATTTCTTGCACCAGCAACAGATAGATGGAAAGATGCTGTATTTCCAAGGCCATAACATTTGTGGGCACATTTTCCCTAGTGGGTTGGTGATTCATTTAACCCTGGACCTAAAGAGTATGGTCGACACCTTGGTAGTTTTGTTATGATTAAATGATGTTACTTAATCGTGATCCCACCAGGTCTTCCATACCCTGTTTTAGAATTAGGAGGCTCTCAGAGAACAAGCAATATCATCCTTCAGAATAGACAGATGAATCCAGCTGATCTCTGTATCTCAGGGATTCAGGGAGACCCTGGAGAAGTTCTGAATTCCTTATCTTTCCCACAAGCTTTCTTCTTATATTAATTTTTTTAACCTTCCTATTTTTCTGCTTTTCCAGATAAGAGGTTCTGCTATCAGTTATGTGCTGGGCTTCCAGCCACTGAGCTGAGATCAAAGGGTGTTTTCCCTCATCTGTCAAGAGCTGAGGTAACGTGATTAAATTATTTCTTTTCTTTATAAATAGAGTAGTCAAAAGACTTCCAGAATGATATTATTACAAAAACTAGTAGAAACCAGAATGAGAATCAGTTTAAAATTGGCAGTGATGAGTTTTGCGTGGGACTAGATCCAACTCTAGGGTAGAGGATTGCTATTTCCCATTTGTACACATACAGTGCCGAGGGAGAGCATGTTCATACATGATGATGACCTGTGACTAACTGCTTTTACCATGCTGCGTTTGCCAGACGCAAGGAGTGTCTTGCATTGTAACCACTTTTTCTTTGCACCTCTGTCCTTTCAGAGATTAAAGTTGTGATTAAAGTAGTGTTTAGGGTCAAGCACCACTCCCACAGTTGACACATGGGTACTTCATTATACCACCAAATAAATGGATTTTCCTAAACCATAGCAGCTAAGACAAGTAACTGCAAATATTCCCATAATCCCCATTTAAAACACCCCAAGTGACCTCTTGCTAAGTGGCATAAATCAGTGTGTAACTCCAGTTGCTGACGAATTCAACTGAACCATGTGAACTTGGTCTTGCTGTCATACACTATACTTCTTGCTTTAAACTCTGCATGGAAAGCTGTTTTCACTCGTTTCTCTTTGGCAGAAACAATAGCATCAACTAAGTGCCTTGACCAGAACGTTTCAGTGCATTTACCCTAAATCCTTAGTCTTCTGATAACAGTACAGATGAAAGCAATGTGTCCACAGAGCATGAAATAATTTGCTGGGATCCTCCCTCTTATCCCTTTTTGCTTGTATTTGAAATCTGGAATACTCTGCTCCCAGATGCAGAATTAAAATGTGTGCAGAGAATCTAAGCAGCTGGGATAATAGCATTGCAATGTTTGGACCCAGTCAAAGCAAACTTCTCGTTACTACATGACTGCTTCTTGGAGATCAAGGCTTGAACATGAGGATTGACCTCTCAGGGTCCTATTAGTGGCCTTTTGTGATTCTAGACTACTTTCTGCTTCCTTTTGACTTTATCTTCCTCCTTTTCTCTCCCTTGCTACCGTATTTCTTTCATTTCTTGACACTATTCTATATAAATGATATTAACTATAACAGAAATTTAAATATTTGTGTGCTGCCTCTATGTAGTAAACACCCAAAAAGAAGTGTTACGAACCCCATCCTTAGACTCCCTCAACAGTCAACAGACAGAAGCAGGGACTTCCACAGGATGTCTCATTCCACCCTAAGGTCCCTATTTAAGACAGAAGGATCCAATGACCCTGTAGGGATTCCTACTGTGCTCACTATTTAGGGAGTGTAGGTGTTTAACTTCTAGACACCTGGTATGGTTAGACGAAACAAATCCTCACCTAAACTTATCCTCTGCGCTTTCATTAGTTAATGGAGGGGAAAAAGGAAGGGAAATATGTCAAATGACTTAGTCTTAAGTGAGTCCTGAGACAGGAAGAATTGCTTTCTGCATGTGCTTACCTCTCCTTGTTGATTGTAGAAGCCCAGGTCTCTGCTTCAGACTAGATACTCCAAGTTTTGGTGGCTGAGCTCAAATGAGGTGAACTGTGTCTGAAGAGAAATACAAAATCAGACAACAAGCCAATTACACTGCCTGTAATTGAACCAACAAATGTAACTCTTAAATGGTTTTCGGTATTGGACCATGACTTACATTGCCTCATACTGTTTTTTATGCAATGCTGACTCCAAGGCCAAGGGAAACTTTGCGATTGAGAGAGAAGTTGAAAAGTGGCTACTGAGGCCTGTGAGAGAAGAAAATCAGGCAAATTCTCTGTCTAAAAAACTGAAACTGCCAACTGCCTGTAAAGGCCCCTCAGCCTTTCATGAAACTTGGGTGTTTGACTCTTCAGTCAGGCACCACTGCTCTGTGGTGGTAAACGGGAACACATCAAGTGGCTTGTCCCCATAGCCCTGCAGGTCTCAGTGGTGTAGAACTGAAAATACGTTATCTTGGGGGATTAATGGTTCCCTCACTTTTTAATGCTGGTGAACCCAGTTATTTCAGCTCTGTTCCTGCTGCTTTACTTATTGTTCTCCAAAGTATTATTCATTCATGGCTTTCTATAGACCTATAATTCCATCTCAGAAAGCATTTCAGGAGGATAGGGATTTGATTAGGGTGATGCATTTGAAATGTCAGAGGTCTCTCCACCTCATCTAGAAGAAATGGATAGAATTGACAGATGTGCTCTGTGATAATGGGAATAGCATTATTCTTACAACATTTTTATAAGCTACCTCTGTTTATTCTTTTCCTTCCCCTCTCCCTTTATTTTTCTCTCTCCGGAAATAAACACTAGAACAATACAGGGAAATAAATAAGGAAATAGACTTGACCTGGGTCACCTAACTTAGTTTTTTATTATTATTTTTTGTTATTTACATAATATTTTCCCCAACCATTCTTCTGGTAAGACTACACAAATGTCTACATACATTTTCTGGAACATTTGTTGATCTGCATAGCTGAAATTCTAAATTCTTCACAATACAGTAACTTATTTTCTTACTGTTCCTTTGAATATCCAAAATCTGGCTGGAAAGCAAAGTATCAGGCCAGAAAGACTGGTACAGTTCTGCCAGAAAAAGATGCAGCCTGGAATTTCTGGGAGAGTATATGGGATGACTGGAATTTCATAGATGAAAGCCAATTGTTGTGAAAGGTATATTGCCAAAGCAAAAAATGTTTCTTTCTGCAACAAGAAAAACTAAGGAGCTTCAGTTTTTATTTTCTCATTTGATTTTCCAAGGGGACTCTGGAGCCCATCTGATGGCTCTGAAATTTTGGGTACAACAATCTAATCTGTAGGACCAAAGCTGCAGATATCTTTAGACTCCTAATTCCCTCTGATTTTTAAATACCTACATACCACCAGGGACCTGGGCTTAATAGTCTAGCACTAATTCTCTTAGTAGTTTATTAGGCTCATTTGTCTTTCATGCACCTGCCAGTGGCTCTAGGCTTCCTGTGATTACTTGGCAATGTTACATCTGGGCTTCGGCAGCACGTCGTTCTCTGCAGCCCTGCAGAAAGGACAACCAGAGGATACCAGCGATCAGGGTGAAGGCTGAGACTCTTACCTTCTCTGTGTTGACTGATATCACAAAGTAACATTGCTAACTTCTTAAAAGAGTAGACATGGGACCACCTGGTGTGCCTTTGTACCCTTTCCTCCTCCCAACCCTGGGAGTCTTGCCCAGTAACAGAACCTTTTTATGTCGAGGATGGCAAGTGTTTTAGAAAAGAGGGACATTTTAGACCACCAGGTAAGCAATAAGCTATAGTGTAGTCCTCGTTTTGGAAAGAAGCTTCTCATCTGTTACTATGGACCAGCCTGGCTAAAAGCATAATATGGTGCAGCTGGAGGCTGTAATTTGTTTGATAATCAAACAGATACAGTCATCCTTTTATCTTGCTCAGGAGGAGTTCCTTATAAACATTTGCAAAACTGTCTTGTTAACCTTCCTCAGGCTCTTTCCTAATCCTTTCTTCTTAGGCTTTAAACAAGAATATAAAAGATTTAGTTCCTAGATTTTCATAAGCAGCCTGTTTTAGTACATCACAGTGAATCTTGATTTACAGCTAATGTTTATTGCCAGAGCTGTAATAAAACATTTGGGCAATGATGGCAACATTTATCCCTCTCCACCTGCTCCTTCTGCCTCTCTCCTCTTCCTTTCTCTCCTTTAATTAGCATGATGACAAGCACCTGTTGTGAGAAGGATCTATAAAGCCTGGGAAAAGGAGCACTGTCTTCCCTGACTTGCTCTGGGTCTGAGCCCATGTTGTACCCCTTGTCCTTACGGGACTGAGACTTCCCTCTCTACTTCGCTCGTCTGCTGGCTACTATGCTGTATACTCAGGGGTGGTGTTTTGAGTGTGTTTTGTTTTGTATTGGTCAGGTAAGAATTTCAATTGCTTTACCCAGATGTGATATTTGGGTGTGACAAGAAAGGTATGTTTTCATCTTCCCTTGCTTTTACCTCTTTTGGGCTGTTCTGAAAGGATGCTTCTTGCCTTGTGTAGTTGTTATACATCTGTGAACTTGTTTCTTTTGAGGTTTAACACTTAAAACGTTGGGGTTTTATTAGCGTGGTAAAAGACAAGATTTGAAAGGAACACTTAAGCACGTTATCTCTCTGGAGAGCAGAGATAGTTGCCTTGAATTCAATTACTAAAACACAAAGACTCAGAAATACCCATGTAAATTTTCAGTGTTATTTTTACATGGGTTTTGACCTGTTCTCTGTCCTGGCTTTGACCAGCTTTCCATGCTAGTAAGAACACTGTATTAATATGTGTTGTGATAAGATAGTCTTTTCCCTCTCAAGATTTGCTTAACTTAGCATAAAATTTAGGTAAATATAAGTATTGTAGGAGCTTAAATAATAGTGTGGTTGCAGCCAAGATCGTGTGATGGTATAGGCAAACAAAATAGGTAAATAGAAGCAATTCTGCTGTTAGATTAGCTGGTATATTTGAAAAAAACAGACAAATGTTTGGGTGCACAAGTATTTCTTCAGGCCTTCTAGAAAATCAGGTGTTGATTTTGATAAAATGTTTCTTAATACTTGTTCTGTATTCCTTTCTTTGTTTATTTCTTTGGTTTACCTTTGGGGAAGATACTGTCTGTTGGAACTGCATCTTATAAATCACTTAGCACAGCAGTGTTGGTGAGGTGTAGGGCAGAAAGTAGATGGGCATAATAATATATGCTTGTATTTTATGCTCTGCTATACTTTCAAAACTTATGCTTTCCCTTGATTTTTGTCCACTTGTCTTGGGAGTTCTGCAGGCTGCTTGAATTTGTAGGGTGTTCTGGTGTTTGTTTCAGGGGCAGGGGGGGATGTCTGATACTTTAAAATCGAAGATTTTTAAACCAGGAGTCAGGCTGCCAGGATGGTCCAGAAAAATTTTCAAGGCTGGTCAGAGAGAACATTTATGTTTCTCTATTCCACTAGAACATACAACACTTCATTTGGTAACTGCAGCCCTGGGGCTTTCACTCCACTGCTTTACACAGTAGGTGCAGCTTTAGTGTGTGTTTTCCCCTTTACTAGAACATATAAAATTGAGCAACTGTGTGTAACATGCAGTAAATATCTAGTGGCCCCTTCTGAAGTAGCTGCTGGCCAATTTAATACCTAGTTAACGGATAGGAAATGGGCGATTACTACCAGTTTCATATTTTAAAGGCAAATTTGCCCTTTTTTATTGGTCTCTCATGTGACAGCACTCTAATTATTTCTGTAGCTTGTGATCTTTGGGGAGTCTTACTTACATAGTGTTTGTTAATGGAAAACAAAAATACAATGCAATGAAGGGAGGTGACAAATTAAGGATATTTCCCTTAGCTTCTACGCTCGCTTTGTTCAAGTGACTCCTTGCTCAGCCTTCCCATCTTGCCATCTGAAGCTGACTTTGGAAGGGGAAGTATCTTCCTGTGGCAGTATCCAGACCTTCATCCAAGAAGGCTTTGGAACAGAAGACCTTCAGATTTTAATGATCTTATCTGTTTAGCTGTTTATCAATGGTGTTTGAATCTGATTTTGCCTCCAGGGTGGAGGTAAATATACAGCTAAAACTTGAGCTTAATATTAAGCCTAAGACAATTAACAAGAAAATGTTGAGAGCAAAGAGGGACTTTAAATTGGGAGTGTACTGCATTCTTGCATTACTGCTGGGACAAGGGATTGCTGTGGTCACAGGGTTACTTGTGTAGATTGTTAGAAGGTTTTCATGCACTAACTCATAGTGGTGCGGTCTGTGGGGCTGATGAGTGGGTTCTCCAATCTCCCTTAACTGTAAGGAGCAAATGAAAGATAAAACCCTCAGTTAAATGAATTTTTTTTTTTGTTGTTAGTGGCTTGAAGAAGATATTTGGGTAAGCCCTATAGAACACACACTAAGATAGGTATGGAGTGTTTTAGGACACCAGAAAGTGTGTTAGGTTGGAAAAGCAGCTAATAGGCATTCCCTGAAACTCCCACTGTGTCCAGATCAATGCATTTGAAATGAGATTGTTATTTTTTTGGGGGGGTCTGGTGTTTATTAGGCAGGCCCAAGTCTCCTGCTAAATACCAGAACAGAAGAATAAGCAAAAGACTGTTGTGCCCACATATAATCAAATAACCTTTTTTTCCCCACCAACCCAGCCTCCAAAAGGCAGGAAACTTTTTGTTTTGTTCATCCCTAAGATGCCCACTAGTTGGAAACTCTTTTGAGAAAAAGGATTTAGTATTTTGAATTGCCTAAAAAATGCAGTGTTTCTCAGAGAATGAGAGGGTAAATAGAGCCACAGGTCAACTGCTGAGACAAAAAGTTACTGTCAAAGACAAGTTTTAAATTCCTTTACCCTCTCAGGAGGTGCTAGGTGGATTTTATGATATAAGAACAAGACATGTTCTCCTTACCTCATCATCTTCCCCTTGTGTTGGCAGCTTTAGAAACTAAGTACATTAATTCCTAATCTGGTTTGTAGCTCTCTGCTGGCAACCTGTGTCTGATACTGCTGTCTTATTTGTTGTTTTCCAATAAGAAATGGGTGGTTCTCCCCTGCTGCCACACACTGTTTTGGCTGAAGCTCCTGTCTGAGGGTGCTTTAGGATCAGAGCACTGTGAGACAAGGTCAGCAGTCTGAGGTCCTGCTGAAGTTTCGACTCATTTTCTTCCACATTGTTTAAGGCTCATGTGCAAGCTTTGGCTATACTCCTGTGGTATGTGAGGACTAGGTCTGGAGGATGCTCAGTATCTTGGCATAGTATCTGGAAAAATGATAACATAAAGCCCATGGAGAGCTGAGTATACTGCAGCTCAGCCTGCTTAGCAGGTGTCAGCTCTTCCACTGCACTCTATGGACATTTTGAGCCTGTTCTTCAAGCAGGACAGAGCTAATAGCATGGGAAGCAGACAGACAGCTGATGGGACACTTTATACTCAGTTCCTGTCTTCAGGCTAGATTTGATCTTAGTGTTCATATAAAAATCAAGGTAATTCTTCCAGCACAGATTGATTAATTTTGCCCGGGGTGGGGGAGGATTGGGTGGGGAAAGAAGAGGAATAATGCAGTACACTTTCAAAGGACTTGGCTTTTAAGAGATGAGGAGATATCTTAACTAGATGGATGAAGACTAAGAAGGCATTTTTGACTTCCTGTCAGTGAACATTTTACTGACTATATTGAAAGCCCGATATATGGAGCAGTGCCTCTAAATCATCCTATGAGTGAACTCTGCAAAGGTTTCTGTGGTCTTCCTTCCCTGACTTTGTGAGCTGCACAGTCTGGCTGTGCCTCATACCCTGGTGTGGCAGTGCAGTGGTGTCTAACAAAATGTAAACCATGTTGGAAGCTAATCGTAACATCTAGCTTCGATATAAACCAATGACTTTCTGAAAGAAGGGAAATACAGCAGTTTGGGTTCTGTCAGGATGTTTTTCTGAGTCTGCATTCACACAAGTCAACAGCCACTAAATATGAGCAAAAGGTGCAACTAATTCTAGATGGAAGTCATAAATGAAAAGCAGTAATGTTACTGTTACTGATCTCCATAAAAGTGGTGGTCTTTCATCCATGTCCCACTTTACTTTTTAAACTGAATCAGTTTATACAATTAGCCCCCCCACAGATCCCCCATACCAGAGCAGGCAACCCCTCAAATTGAATTGACTGCAAAGAGTGGGTCACTTGTTAGGAATTTTTTTATTAACTACAAAAAGGAAACAAAATTTACTCCATTTGAAATCTCCCTTATTTCCGCCCCCCCTTCCCCTTTACACAGGGAGTCAGATGGCTTTGAAAAATGTATTATTCAAATAGCTACAGCAGAAACACAAATGAAACCAAGCAACTGTCAGTTTTCCAGCAGAAGAAAAAGCAAAATGTCACAGAACCAGCATCGAACCTGATAAATGCATTAGTTTGATTACATCCTTTCCACTGGTATAATGGAAAATGATGCTAGCATAACAGAAATGAAAATAATTTAGGTCTGATTCAAAGACAGATATAGCTGGGTATTCTAGAAAGTACATCCAATAGGTGTGTCTTCAGAAAAAAGTGATTTTGATCATGTATATTTTTATTAAAAGTGTCTATTTTTATGATTTTCATTTAAAATCTAAGTGCCCAAAAGCTCTTGTATTTCTTTTTATATATGCTCCCATAGAGCATCATATATAGAGCATCACCACTTCCTTAATACAGAGCAGTTGTGTCTCCCAGCTGGTGCTGCTGCCCCAGAAGTAGTTGTGCTGTCACAGCTGAGGGGGTGGTAAATGTTGGGAGAGTCGCCCTTTTGGTTGGGATGATGGGGGGAATCCAATATCCAAGGCTGTGAGATCTAAGAACTGACTACAGCTGCCTGCAGTTTATAGCAAGCTCTGCTACTGTGGGAGATGGACTCAAAAAAGGTCCAGAATACCAGATTTCTCTGCCTTGAAGAGACTGACAGTGTGGATGTGAGGAAGTGATAGATTTGAGTTCACTATAAATTCAGCACTCTCATCTTTGGGTGTGCTTTGTGATAAATATGTCTCTTTAAAGCTTGTAGACCTCTGTTCATGGTTGCCAACTGAGGATTTGCTATTGAAGATCTATGCCCATCAAAATTGGGAAGTTAGAAAATAAAATCTCTTGGACTTGAAGAATACCGGTGTTTGGATTTCTTCAGCCACTCTGGGACCAGCAAACTTAATGTACCGTCTCTTACAGCTATAAAACTGGATAGATTTATTCAGCTTCCTAAATGGCCTTATAGGTAGGAGGAAGATCCTAATGATGTATGACAAGACTTTCATTACAGAATAATTTCATTTGCTTCATGTGTGTTAAAGCACCTTATAACTACTCTGGAAACTTGACAATGGGTTTTAAGAAGGTTTTAAATTAAAACAGATTGGGGGATGGGTTATTTTAAGTGTGGAGGTTCTTTATAGCCCTAATCCCAAATGCCCTCAATTTTTCTTCAATTGTTGGAATCCCTTATGCCAGGAGAGGAGAAAACATTTGCATTAAATACAAATTGTTGTTGTACTGATGTGTACTATACAGAAGGCAAGTTTAAGCAAGGATAGTGTGGAAAAATGTCATAGTTGGCTGTAGTAGTATTTTTGCCATCTCTTAAATAGACCGTAATGGAGGCAAGTGTAGCTGCTACACCTGTTAAACTGAAGGAAAGGGGGAGTTGCAGGGATCTACAAAGCTCATGTGAGAGGTTAGTATCAGCATCAAGAGCAGAACTCAGCTCTTACTCCTGGGAAATGCCAGCACCCCTGCCTGTTGCACACTCTGTTAGGATCCCATACCTGGTCCAAAGAGCTAGAATCATGATCCAGTCTCACTAAGAGACTGGGGAAAAAAAGAAGGCATTTTTAAATGGAAGTAAAATGGCTACTTAAAGGGATGATGATGTCCTGCACTGGGTAGGTTTTGGAGAGAAGAGAAACATTTTGGAGAGAAGATATTGGCCCAAGAACAAGCAAATCTAAACTAACCAAAATGATTGATTATTTTTTCTAAGCATTAGACTAGGGCTGAACTGAAGTATACATCCTATAGTGTGGGGAAAATAGATCTTTAATGTAAAGATCATATGTCTAGCCTGTAACTTCAGGAACCAGGCTAGGTGTGCTGTGAGGTGATCTTTTCTCCGAACTTAATTGAATAATTGCAGCCAACATAAGTAGTGCTGAAGAAGATGTGTCCAGACCATCCATGAGGGTGATATGCATTATCTCTATTCCCATGGCTGCCCATCTAATACAGCCCCTGTAAAGAGGAGTTCCTAAGATGTTAACTTACTTTATGGGGGCTGGATATGTGGGATCCAGCTGCTACTCTAAGCATATGCTGATTTGGAGGCTGGATTTTCAGGCTGACTGTTTCCTGTGAGACTGGTCCAGAGTCTCTTTCTAGGGCTGTCTTTGTGAGTTGGTGTGGAGCCAGTCAAATGTTTCAGAGGCAGGGAAATGATGAGGTGACAATGATGTCACCTTGACTAAGGCATCTCAGAGAAAGCTACAAGTTAACTTTCTATGTCCATGCTCTGTGTGTTGCACTAGATCAGCCTAGCAGGAACAAGCAAGTCTCTTTCACTTTGAGTAACTCTTTTATGCCCTGTAAATTGTCACAAAAGACTATTGTGACAAGCCAGAAAACTTCAGAGTCCTACACACTTAGCTAATGGTCCTGATTGTGCTACAACTTCTTGCCTAATTGCTTCTGTGGTTCCAAACCAAACTGAATCTCAGTCTCATAGGAAATGAGAGAGAATGGTATTGCCCAGGTGCTTGAAGAGCAATCCAGGACAGACATAGGAATATGTTTTCAGTTATAATGAAGCTGGCAAGTTGCTGCATCATCAGTCCCATGATTGCTGGAGTGCTATCTTTGCTTAATTAAAAATAGCACTCAGCAAGTAGTACTTATCTTCCAGTGAGCCGACACCAAGCTGCTCCAGCAATCCTAAATAGGTTTATTTAAAAGGGCAGCTCTGATGGTATCGCTCCCTCTGGTGGCTTTCTTGCAGGAGGAGTCATCTCGCATCTCATGATGAGGATAGTTCCCATTACCAGAGGCTCTCCTGCAAGAGTTAGGAACAAGGTGCTTTTGAGCCTGCAAGACAGCACTTTGGATTGTCCCTGAGAGATGCAGCAAAGGATGGTCCAGCCATGAAGTACAGGGAGGAAGGAAGGGAAGGGGGCTTGCATGGAATTTAGTTTTGGTGCCTTATGAGGCCTGGGTTTTCATTAGCTTGAGGAGGAGCTTTTTAAAAGCTTCAGCTTGGGATGATACACTTTGGGAAAGAGAAAGTAAATATGAAGGTTATACTACTGTTATCTTCAGGCTTTCCAGGTATCTTTTCAAAATGCTCACTGCCCTAACAATCTGGGGATGAGTCTATTTACACAGCAGACTAACATAAAATCACATCTTTATAATCCTATTCCCCAAATAGTCTCAAGTTATGCTCTATTTCTTAACTAACAAAAAAACTACATAACACTGTATGAGTAAAACCAAACTGAAATCAACTTAGCCATAATTCATTTACCTATGTCACAGAGCTCTCTAGGAGGTCTAGTAAATGAAGATGTTGTCTGTTGCTCTTCCATTTGCTTTACATGGTTTGGTTTAATTTAAAAATTCTCAAATGCTGCCTTGGTGACGTGTGCTTTAAAGACTTTTCATGTATGGCCAGCATGTTCTGGGGTAAAAATGGCAACAACATTGTCTAGGCTTTGACAGTCGAATCAAGTATTCTAAAAATCCCCTTGAGAGCTGTTCTGATATTCTCCGTGACACCTCAGAGGAGTTCTGGTCATCAACAAAAAGTCGATTTTGTTGAAGAACTGAAAGAAAGTTTTCTGATCTCAGGGGGAAAATCTCCAAGGAACTGGCACTGAGTGTAAGTCTGTTTGCAAATTACAAATAATTCTTTCTGAATTAAAAAAAGAGACCAGGATTGGCCCTGGTTTGCACAGGTAGCCTGTGTCAGAGCTGAGACTTCAGTTTGGAGCTCCTGAGAGAAAAGACATGGGATAGTGGTGTTACCGAAAAATTACAAAATGGTACAGCTGGGTCTGGATTTGAAGCTAGGACAAGCATTCATAGATGAGCTGTGATTTTGCCTGAGACAGTTTCTCTCTTGGGTAGTGTGACTGGCAGAATGTCCCTCTTATCTCAATAAATGAAAATAATATTTTTCTTGTCAAACAAAATGAGTGCATTTTAGGCATGTCTGAAAAAAAAAAAAGTCTTTTCCATTCTAAAAAAAAAAAGGTACATATTTGAAAGCTCGAGACTGAAAGGAAATATTTTACCTGGGCTAAAATAAAAAACCTGCTTTTTAATTTTCTGATTCTTAAAAATTATGAAATATTGTCCTAACATGAAAGCAGCTTTCTCTCTCAATTGAGTCAGTGAATGAGTCACACCTGTTACTCCACTGCTTATAAAGTTGGAACAATTTTATTTTCAGATTTTCAGTTATTTTTCACTTTGCTTTTTATTTTGCAGTGAGCTGAGTTTGCCAGTCATGACAGGAATTCATACCGTATTTTCATGAACCTGAAACTAGTTTCCTTTTTAAAAAAAGGAGAATGGTTTCAGGTATTACAAAAAGAAAAAGAATTCAGCAAACGAACAATGAGAGCTTCAAAATTTCATGTATCTGACCCACCTATAGCTGAAAAAAGCAGAGTTTTGCCAGATCTCAGATGCAGAAGCTGAAGTCCCCAATGTCACTGAAGTAAATCAAAGGAAGCCTTGAAAAGCTGGCAGGGAAAGTTGGGCATCTTTTCATGCCAAATGAAAGTCTGGCTCAAAAGGGACTCGTGGAAATGAATAGTTCATATTCTGAAGGCAACATATATTTACAGAAAATGAAATCTTGGTTAAAACACTTTTTGAATCATGTTGAAGTGTTCGTTGTAAACTCGAAAGGTCTTTCTTGATTTACTTGGCTCAATTTCCGAACTTTTTTTTTTGCCTTCTGCTAATGGCAACTCATCGATCATTGGAGCTGTAATCAGATTTTGCAGAAGGCCATGGGCATCATTTTCAATCACTTAAACTTTACCAGCTTGCCTCTGTTTCTTATGAATCATGGAGATTAATGCCAAAGGATTTTTCCCCTTTAAAAAAACTAGTAAGTGTTGATTGTATCTTTCTTGTTACACCTGACCCACTTGTCACCAGTTCACCATTTCACTGCTCGACAGATAAATGGCTGTGTGATGGTATGTGAGAAGAGGCTAGAATTGGATGTGACTCGTATCTCCTACAAATTATCTGTGGGTCAGAACCTCAAAAATTATTTGGAAGTCTAAATATCCTTGAAATTAATAGGAGTTGTTTGCCTAAACTCTGAATGTGGTAACAGACTTTGATGTGGGTGAACAGTCTGAGTTCACAGCCAGAGACAATGTGATGTGCTCTGTGAAATCAACTCCCAACAATATTGTTAGCAGTAGTTGTAGCAGTGGTAATTTACTATTAGATAACAGATGTAATTTGAATCCTTTGCTCACACCTTTGTGTCAGTTTAAACATATCCCTGCAAAATTACAGTTAGTCTTTGTTCACAGGTCAGTGTAACTTCATGCTGCTACTCTTTCTAGAGTTGTTGGATATTTAAGCCATGACAGGCTGTTTGCATGTAATGCTCATGACTGATGTTGTCATCCCTCCTCAAAAATCAGAAACAACATAAACTGTTAAAATAACACTGTCAGATGAGACTGGCTCTGTCTCTCAAATTACTGATACTGGAGTAGTCCATACAAATGGTCATGAGTGGGGAAGAGCAGTTTCTGAATGTGCTGGGGAGTTTATTTGGGTAATAGCGATGCAGCAAATAGGACCAAAGGAGATAAATAAGGAAGTGCTTCCTGAGATAAAATGATGGCTGACTTTGACTTTCTCTGAGCATGAGTATCTGAACCCAAGCTGGACCACATATTGTTAAGATTTGCTCACTGGCTACTTCTGGCCAGTTTTAGTGGTTACATTTTTCCCAGTTTTATCCCTGAGAGAGTGATAGCATGGAACTGGGTGAATTGTTTTCCTTGGAAAAAGCAAGATATCATCTCTGCTTAATGCATAGAAAATAGGAGGGAAAGATTTTGTGGTTTATTCTCTATACATTGCCATTTTCATCTGTTTAAAGACGTCCTTCCTCTTCCAGCCATGGGTCAACCCCTGGGGGAGTTATCTGATCTCCTTTCTCGCAGGTGTCTAAAAGCACAAACTGTTTCTAGTGGGGTTTCTTCTGTTCTGCAGAGGCCACACCATTATGAAATAACATTGTTGTCCCCTGCAGAAAGGGAACTCAGCAACGTTCATCCTTTGTGGACCAGACCTATGGCAGGAAAACTCTACCTGTGCCTTGTCTGGGTCTTGCCAGACACTGTATAGAAAGGCTTTTTCAGTAATAAAACATCTACAGAAGCAGGTCAGCAGAGGTAGGATAATACAATGTTTATTTTCAATATATTGTGGCAAATAATTTCCATTCAGATCCTGAGATATAAGACTGTATTTAAGCCCTCTAAATAGACGTGACTTCTTATATCATGATTTAATTCCCCCAGTCCTACAGTTTCTGTAAGTTTCTGCCCTGAAACATAACACTTGGTCTTGTTTGTATCTGGTTACTCCAGAAAATTAAAAGCTTTTTAAACTTCATTAATTAACAAGAACATCCAAAAATCAATTATGTATTCCCAGACATTTTTCCAAGTTTTAACTTTGCAATAAGTGGTGTGTCTGGTTATAATCCACGTATGCTGTCCCCTTAAACCACACTGCAAATAAAATCTCAAAATGATTACTCCAAATGGTTCTTTTCAACTGATGTGTCTTTAAAGAATTTGAATCAGATGGCCTTTGAACTAGTGAAATGAGAAAGTAAGGCAGTCAGCTAAGACATGGCTCTTTTTTTTGCTTTGCTTTTGCCAGTACGTGTAGAATTATGATTGCACAGGTAGAATATCAGCTGTATGTGTCAGGGTGATCGGTCACACAATCAAATGCAGGATCATTCTTTACCATAAATGCATTAAAAGAAAATCAGTCACATAGATTTGGATTTCAACAGAGCAGCAGGCTGAGTTCTATTCATAACAAATCAGCTCACGCTTTGGGGGAAACTACAAATCACTCCCACAGCATTATTCATTGGATTGTCCTTTGCATCCCTCCAAGGTAGACCTACTTTGAATTCTTATGTATTCTCTCTGCTGTGAAGCTAACAGCAGCGGTTGAGGGAGGTAGAAAGGAGGAGCAATTTCCTTGGGAGAACACTTTGGTTTCTTCTTTGGGGGGGTGGNTGGGTGTTTCTAGTAAGCAGGTTTTTGTCTTTGATTTCCATGGTAGGCAAGCATTGCAACTGAATGCACGGTAGACTATCCATGTTTAGGTTTACTGAATTTATTGTTATTTAGCTGGAAAGCTCTGCTTTCTAGCACTGTAAATTCATCATTAGTATTGCTAGGACATAGTTTGCATTAGTAGTTGTGCATAAAACTCCTCACTGAACTTAAGACCAGCTGTACCAAGCACTAGACAGCACTATATAGAAAACAGTAATCAATATTCAGTAGGAAACTGAAATAGTCAGATCTCAGTCTATGCCCTACGAGAGAGAATCAAGAGGTTCAAAATTCCCCCAAAAGCTGTGGTTGCCTAGGAAAACATATGCCTCCACGTTGAACAAGCGAAAGGATTATATCCATTTACATCTTGTACCCAAAGGGGCTAAATTCCTTCTCTTCCTCTGCCCGCTCTACAGCCTCGGTGGAGGAGTGTTGCCTTGCCCAGGCCAGCCGCAGCCCCACACAGCTTAGAGGAACTGAGGAGAAAGGTGAATATTTTGCTGGTTGGTCTCTGGTGGGCTCTTGTTTTCTCTGTTATCGCTCCTGCAGTTTTTGGTAGTTACTGTAAAGCTTGCTCCAGCACAACATACCCTAAAAACACAATGCGCAGGACCAAGGTGGTGGCACAGTAGGCAGAGGCTCCTCAGGCATCACTTTGGACTGCTGAGGAAGGCAGTAGCTCCACTGCTGCCACACAGCTCCAGAATTTCCATCTTGCTGCTAGGTGTGACTGGAGCATGGAAACCCGTGGTTGTGCTGAACGTGGTTTCTCACCATCTCACTCATCCCGTTCTCAGAAGAGCTGCAAGGACAGGCAACAGAGCTCTCCATTTCTGTAACTCTAAGCCTCCATCTCAGCCCTCCTTTCTCCTCCTTCCCAGGGCAGGAGGGGACTGGCATTAGTTTTTTAGGCTGCAGGGGTAATATTTTCTTTTGTTTCCACTACTGAGAAAACTTGAGCTGGCTCTGTGCTGCTCATTGGAGGGATGGGTGTAACCTCCACAGATTTGGGCACCTCTCCAGGTGGATCCTGAAGTGAATGCCTTAAGCTTTGAATTCCAGTGGCTCAGAGGTGGACACGCCATTTGTTCTGCTTCCTCAGCTAAGAGGGTAATGAAGTCTGGTAGAAAGGCAGAGCGGGCAGCAGCCAGCACTTCTCTCTCGCATTGTTTCAGTGGCAATTGCTAGAAGTTGCAAGTTGAAATTCAACTGCGCATCAGCTACTTTGCAAAAGGTTTTGGGTCAAGTTATTGCATGGCATTTCTCTCATTCCTTTCTTAAACCATGCATCTAATGTGGTCTCCAGGTCCTGACCTCAGGTTTATGAAGTGGTCCTTGGGAGACAGCCTGACCACACTTTTCATCAAATCTACTGGCTGAAAAGCTTCAGAGGCAACCTCCAACAGGGGGATTTGAATTCATTGCTGTCCTGTCACGAATCTGTGAAATGAAAGGTGGGAAATATTTATCTCCTTTGTTCAGTGCCTTTACCGTGAGACCATCTTTCTCCAAGCAGTTCAAGTAACTCCAAAAGTGAAGATCTTGCACTTCAGGTTAACGACATGATGTAGACAGTAGATGAAATGCATAAAGCAGCAGTTCCCTCATGTAAGAGGATCTGACCCATCAAATATGTGCACATAGAATACAACTTCATTTTATTCTTAACTCTCTTTATCACCACAATGAATATGAAGTTAGAGCAAAAAAAGTTGTTGACTGACACAAGGAGGCTATGGGGTCAATTATTCATCAATGTCTCCTATGAACTTTGGAACCTGAACTTTATGGAAATTAGCTGATAGATCTGGTAATGTTAACATAAATATATGACATAAATCCATGCACAAGAAATTATCTCCATCAAGCATCAAAACATGGATTTTTTTTCTAGATGGTTCCTGACTCATCAGGAAAAATGGCAACATCAGAAAATTAGTCTACCACTCCAAGCTGATAAAATTTGGAAGAAGGTGGTCAAATGTCAATTCCTCAAAAGGTTAGTTTGTTGGAACAGCAAATTTAAATGATATGTCTAGATTTGGGAATATCAGAATGTTTCATTTGTTTGGTAAAACTGTTTTCTTATTTCCAAACATATCCTTTCTACATATGCATTTATCAGCTTTGTATACAGATACTTTTATTTTTATAGCCACAAACATATGTATACACACAGAAAAGAAAGAAAAGTTTATTTCTACTTGTTCCAAATATTAGAGGAGCTAAAATGGTAATGGTTCAGAATGTTTCAAGGAACAAAAACTTCACTTTCTACTTAACCATATCATTAGTTTAGCATCTGGTCCTCCTCTATGGAGGCAGCTGATACTCTCCAATGGAAGACCTCACATGTCCTCCTGGCATTCACTGGCATTAAAACCAGAGATGTTAAATTAATTTTGTGATAAGGTCTTTTCCCCAGATATCTACAATTAAAGCCAAATGGACTATATCAAACATTAACTTTAATTTGGTAAAGCCCTGCCTTTAAAGGCACAAACAAGTTAAAAGTTCTCTGCGTGAATCTATCCATATTTCCTACTGAACAAGTAGGAAATGCTTCATAATAGAAAAATGCCCAGATAGCAGTGTAATAGAAATACTTGGGCAGATAATTTAGTTAGTATCAGAATTGTTTCTCAATTTAATCTATTTTGGTGATTTCCACACAACATCTGGGAACCTTTAAATTTCTTTCCCCAAGCATTGAAATGAAATTGATCACCTACTGTTTTAACAGAACTAAGCTAATGTTGTGATTAGTTAAAAATCTTTCAGAGGAAGGAGATGAAACAGAAATAGATTGAAAGCATTCTGGCATCTATAGGAGTTAATACACACTTGCTTCCCCTCTCTGTGATTCCTAATTGAATTCTGTAGAAGCAGGTTGTAACCTTTCTTTTAGCACTTGATGGAAATATATTGTATCATTGTCCTCCCTTCAAGATCAAGGCACCCATCTTCTGCTCCATGACTCAATAATGAGTAACAAGGGGAATGAGTTATGAAGCCACAGGAGCTGGCTTGACTAATGAATTTTGTTGTTGTCAGAGTGCCCCTTCAGATGCACAGTGGGGAGTGGGAGATGGGGATTCGAGGACGAATGAGAAACGAATCTGGGGGGAAATGATGTTTTGGGTGATGAGGAATCAAAATTGTTTTATCATCCATATGATGGGTGTGTTTAAGCTATGTTGCGTGGACTAATACATTGCTTCTTTGGGAATGAGATAAGAGAAATCTTAAGAGGTCATGAACAGTTTGGTGGAAGGAAAAGGCAAAGAGATGATCATACTCATTTCTGATATGAATGACAGAAAATATCTTCGTAGGCAAAGAAACTGCAGCTTCTTAATCTAGATAACTTTTCTGGGCATGCACATGGCTAATAATACTTGTCAGTAGGATGCCTTCTCTTCTCCCATACACGAACGTGTTATGAGTAGTGAAGAGTCATCTTTGTAATGGTAATAAGTGAAAAGCACAACTCCCCATTCAGTCCACTCTCAGTCATGATTCATACATTCAAATCCTGTTTCAGTAGCATAGAGGAGAAACTGAGCTCCTTGGACGCTGTCTCTAACAGTCTCCAATGCTTCTCAAAATGGTTTCAGCCACTAAAAGTCAATGTTTTATTGAGTCTATACATAAGAACAATGTGAATGTGCCTAAAATGCTTTCTAGCTTTGTCCAGGTTATGGGTAATCCCACACAGATGGATTTGCACCTTCAGCTGCATTAAAGCAGACAGACCAACCAATGCCAATCACTAACGAAAAGATGGTAAGCTCCCAAAGCCTGTCTCTGGGCTGTCCTGGTCAAGAGCCTAGGGACTCATACAAGACTCCTGTGAAGTCTGGCACAATAGGAAGGCAGCCAGATCACACACACAGAAAATCTGGATGCTCTGTAGGACCCTATTGTTAGTGATTGGAATGGATTTTGTTGGAGATTGGCTGTTTTGGGGACCCAATGTTCATTGCAATTCTGTATGACTTAGGTACTGGTGTGAATTTAAATGAAGTTTCCTGATTTTTGTTATTCCTTTGTGGTAAAATATTTTGAGACCTAATGAAGACAAAGAGGTTTGCAAATTACATGGACCTGGACACACATAGGATAGATAGGCTTCTTTGTCTCCTGTGATAACAGAAACTATCCTGAAGACTTAAATCAATGTGTAGGAGTTCCAAAGTTAAGTTGGATTTGCCTGTCTCCTTTTCTCTTTTTGCCCAGTAACTCAGAGGCAGAGCACTGGAGATTCATGGTCAGTTCTTTCCTATTCCTATCTCAAAAGTTCGTATGGGTAAGGCTGCTAAATGTATGTTTCACTGTTAGTGAACAACCTTCTAAGTTTTGCATGAGTGCGGCCCAAACAGTACTAGCCTGCCTTTCTTTTTTTTTTTTTTTTGAGGAAAACCTAAAAGACAAACGGAACAATAGAAATCAAAGCAATTCAGTGGGGATTTTTCCATCCACTTCACAGAAACACGTCAGGCAGGTTTCTGATAGCAAAGTGTAGCAGCAGGCTGAGATGCTCATGTTTATCCTAAGGCTCACACATCGTACATGTTTAAAATAAAGCACCAAAGAAAACAAAACAATGAAAACAAAAAAAAAAAACCCCCACAGAGATCTTATCATTGAAGTTCATGTCCTGCTAAGTACATTCATTATCCTACAAAAAGTGCTGAGGACACTTATTTGTGTGCTGAAATGAATAATTGATTTTTCATCCAATACCCACACCAACAAATCAAAGGAAAAATCAGCTCTGATAACATTTAATTGGGGAGCGTTATTACTGAAACGGACTGAAAAGCATCTCTTCTGTATCATAGTAAATATTCTGTTCAATTTGAAATATTTTTTTCTTATTCTATGCTCATAAGGAAAGCAAAGGAACTTATGGGATATATTAATAATCCATTGGAGTTCTCTGACCTGGTAACCCAGTGGATAGTACAGCCACATTGTAAGGTCTATTCTTGGGTTTAATCCCTCCCCATCTGGCAATACTATAGACAGAAGGCTATCAAATCTGATAAATCTTCATTTCTGGTGGACAACCATCTTCTGAGTCCCACTTGAAAACCCACGGTCAGGCAAAGGCTTGTCCCAAAGTTAAATGGGAAATACTCACCACAAAGAAGAAACTCATATAGGTGGGTTGAAAATCTTGTCCTTAAATTGCTGTCTTATACATTCCTTATGTCCTTACAACTTCATTTTTCAAATTCTTATAAATAATCATCCTACATGTCTTAGGTGCTGAGGGCTAAACCTATCTTGCATAAGACCTTTTGAGGGACCAGACAGGGTCCCAGATATCCTTTTTCCTGGCTAGGCATTCTGCACCCCTTTCTACACACCCTGTGGCTGCGTGTGATATGGTGCTAAGAAATCCTTCTCTTGCCTTCTAGTGAAAGTTTTCTATTTTCAAAGGTATTCCCACTTTAAGAAAAAGAAACTGAACCCTGTAGCCAGGTACTTTGTGTGTTACAGCTAAGTCAACATATTGTCTGTCATTTACAAATGTCCGTCCAGTGATTTGGAGCAGATCAAAAAAAGATAACGTGTATTGAAATTATGAAAAGGAGTTTAGGCTTTCTGTTTCATAGTGTGACTATTCTGTTGTTGGTAAATCTTCTTTTCAGTGACACATTCTTGGCTCCTGTCCTGTTGAATCAGGCCTTCAAATTACTGACACAAATTGCTATCTACAGTGCCTTTCTTATTAAATGCCCACTAATCCTCAAAGTCTCTTGAGAGGTTGTCCTTTTACCTGCTCTCTTACAAAGTACTGCTGAAGCCAGTAATTTGATAATCGAGGATTTTCTTTCTCTTTGGAGGATGGTTCTACTTTTGACATCATAACAAATGAACTTCTCTGATACGTGCTGGAAACAAACTTCAGACAGATATTGACTGAAGGAAATTCTTTCAAATATGCTCCGCTGTAAGCTAGATCTTCGGTTGGTGAGAATTGACGTGCTTCCTGCAAAGCTTATGGAGCTGTAAAAGCTGCAAATCTGGAGCAGAGCTAGCTCCCACGCTTCTTAGCGTATGAAGAATTGTTCTCCACAATGTGTTCTGCAATGTTTTAGCTGCAGCTATTCTTCAATGTCTGCTTTGTGCGAAGACTAGTTTGATTATTTTTTTTTCCTCCAGCTCCCTCATTGATCAGACAAAGCGTTACTTTTAATTAAGTTTTGTACCTACTAGAGATGTTACAAGTACAGCATTATTTTTCATTTCTCCTGATGAGGTGTAAACACACAGGATTTGGAGACAGTCATAAGGAAAGGACAGTCTAGAAATGTACTTGAATGCTGAAGGAGCAGAAAGACAGAAGGTTAAGAGAGGGTTTCCTTTCCAGAGTTGATTGGCAAAAAGAGCTTCCTTTTGTGTTTGAATTTTTATCTAGCTGATGCTAAACTTCCTTCTGTGTATCACCATTTTCCATTGTTTCTTAAGGCCCTAGGATTTTAGCAATAGCTTATTCCCCTTTGCTCTATTTTTATGGTGCTCTGGGTTTGTCTTTTTTAGTTGGGGACTTCTTTTTTTCTTTGTTTTTTTTGACAAAACACTGAATTCACTGTAGTGTCTATTTGCCTGTGTGAAGAGCATCTGCTTTATCACTGGATGCAAGAGGAGTGGTTGGGTTTTGTAGGCTTACTTTAAATGATATCACTGCCTTGTGTTGCCTTGCTAATTCAGTTTGGTTTCCTCTGTGCTTATGTCCCCATATAATTCCCCACTATGTGAAGGAGTCAGCTATTGTTGTTCCCCTTTGTGTACTTTCTCTACAGTAGATAGGAGGTAAAAATTTCTGCCTAATGGGATTACTCTTTTAATCCCATATTCCTTGCCCACAGTAATCCCAGGGGATTCAAGTGAAGGAAAGCAAAGGACCGACAGTATTCTCCCTCCTCTTCCTTGACTGAGTTACAATCCTAACACAGACACTGAACAGGCAAGTGGGCTTCATTGTCTCCTAGCTTCAACCACAGGCAAGGGATAATGATGACTTGACTCCTCTATCATGCCATTACATAGAGATTTCCTCAGGGTGGCAGGAAGTTTTTACAACTCCTTAAGTCTTGGGGAGCCGTTAAGATTTTTTCGTCTCTGCTGAAAAACAGAAACTGTTTGAACAGGAGGGAACTTTTCATATCATTTGCAGTGAGCACGCTAAAGGTTTTCTTACTGAGACCATTTGTAAACATGAAGCATGATCATATATCAAAGAAGTTATGATTTTGCAGCTCAAACCAAATGTTTCCAGTAGGAACCCAGAATTGCTTTGCTTTGTGTAACATCATTGGAATTCCTTTGTTCCCTGGCCACATTTATCAAGCAGGGCATATGTGGAAGAGCCTCAGAAGTTTCTTATCTCAATTTGTATTTAGGGTCTTGAAATTCTTTTTCATTAAAAGCTGCATTGATCTTCTGGATGTAATTACATCTGTCTTCCTGTAATTATTAATTTCTTAATAGCTTTATGAAGGGCTCCTTATTCCATCTTAAGTGCCATTTGGATGCCCTTTTTCCTCTTACACAGATTGAATCAGTAATAATAAAGCTTACAGAACTTCAGCAAGTACTCTACAGATATTGCATGCGGTGATCGTTTCATTCACCTGTGAAATGCAGACATCTCTGGAGTGGAAGGCACTGAATATTTTAGCAGGATCTTGTGAGTACAGCATGACTTTATGAAAGAACAGAATTGAGAAGTCTAAATAAGTAACTCATATTTGTACAAAAGTTCTGGGTCAAAGAATTCTCTAAATTTTTCTGTTCCCAACCCTGGAACTACAAGCTGGAGGCTCCTTTTCAGGAGAAGGATTTTCCTCGTGGTCTGATATCTCAATAAGCTGCCTCATCTTGGACATCCAAAACTTGAGACATTCAGGAGTGTTTGTGTCTTCATAACTGTATTTACCAGGTAAACCTCTTGATTTTATGTAGGAATTAAATATTGATTCTTTTTTGACAGGAAAGATGACAACACTGGACCATGTGGCACTGAAAGGTGCCTTCTCTCTGAATGGGGAAACTGCTTGTGACCCGGCCAGAGAGTAACGGCTGTCCTACCCCCAGCCTGTACATAGCTGCTGCTTCTCTTATCAAATTGACTCTGCCAATGCCCTGATGTAACTGTTATTTGTTAGCACATAACTAATGGTCTATTGCCACGTCACATAAAAGTTCTTTAGCCCACCTGGAGGATTATTGTAAATGTTCAGCATCTTTAGCATCGTTTGACAGAAAAACACCTACGTGTTGATTGAGAGGGTCCCTTACCTTCTTTGCCTTCCTCAAATTCCCTTCTGGTTTTTATCTTCTCACATTAATTCCTACTGATTTCAACTTCTGCATGTTGCTGCCTGAGGGGCAAAAGCAGTCAGAGAATCTGTGAAATTTCCTTCCCCTACACAGGCCACAATACATCTCCAGTCGCTGAGAAAGGGTGCAGTTTTCTCAGGGGGTGACTTCCCCCTTCCCTTGCTAGCAGCAGGAGGGTAATTTGACAGCCACAACTGTCAAATACATTATGCTATGTTTTCTACCCCTCCAAATCTTTATCTTGGGAAGCAACGAGGAGAGGAGGCTCACACCCTGCTGATGGCTGGCTGCAGAAAGTGCCTGTGGGTAAATCAAAGTGACAATGACCCTCTGCTATGGCTCTCCCTTTGCGGGATGGTGTCCTTTGGCAGCAGGCAGCAGTTTGGATGGGCTGTCACAGGCATCAGGAAACCTCAGGGAAGAAAGTAAAGTCTGAAACAGAGAAGACAGTAATCAGCTAAGCTGCGTACACGTGGTTTGAGATAGCATTAATTGTAGTAACATTAATTGTCAAGAAGATGATAACACCCATCACACCTTCATAATTTATTAGAGCCAAGAACCCTGCATTTAGTGCCAGCACTATAGACAGGTAACATCAATACAACCACGTTTATTTGGAATTATTTAAGTCACAAAACACTAACAAACTACTTGCAGTTGCACAGGTCTCAGCAACATGCCTGAGAAGCTGGACCTCCTGGCTCACCCTTGAGATCCACAGTGTGACAGCTAAGTTGTGTTGCACATGGAACTTGCAGCCCCAGCATGAGGCTAGATAACCCTGCACTACAAAACCATCACTACTGTCCAAGCTAGGCACAGAAATAGAATGCAAATATCTCTGCTGCACAGCCCACTAAGGTTTGGGAAATGTAGCTAATGTGTATCTATAATAAATACCAGCTTTAGTGCTTTGAACCAGTTCAAAAACATTGGTGTCAAGGATTTGTTTGAAAGTTTCTTTCTTCTACATGCTGCAGTAATTACATAAAGTCATGACAGACCCTACGCACAAAGGATAATTGCAAATATTCTTTGAAAGTTCTTGACCTGCCTTGGGACAAACACATTTCTTTTTGCATCCCTACAGCCTTTAAACAAATAGAACTTTGCTTTGTCTTTGTTTAGCTTTCCCTGCTGATACCAGTTAGATTTTAGTCTGACTCTGATTTAATTTCCAGTGAGGTTCTTTCTCTTTGCTTAAACTGTAGTGAATCCAAAATCCTCGTCATTTACTGATCCATGGATCAGCCCAAGGACAGGTTTCTTTTGCCATTCCAGTGGCTCCCACTCAAGTGACTGAGGTTATGGTTGCTTTTGGGGATCCTCTAACTCTACCTGGTTTGGTTTTTTCCTTCAGACAGAGGCTAGGATCTTTGTCTATGCCCGAAATAACTGAAAAAGCAGTGCAAATCAACTTTAAGGAAGCTGCACACAGGTGAGCCTGAAGTATGACACCCTGTCTTTCAGGAAGGCTTATTAGCTTGAACATACAGCAGCTATTCAGCATCCAAGTTCAGAGAGCACACAGGGAGAGCTTAAGTCTGCCTGTGAGGACCCTTTCACTCTATTACCTATTCCCAGCTGCATTCTGTCTGACTGCAGGTGATGGTCTTTTTGGCATGTATTCAGATAGGATCATAGTCATACTGGTGTTTCTTGGTACTAAGGTGTCCAGGAGAACTGGCAGCAATTTTGATATGTACACCATCTTCTTGAGAGTCAGATTAAGAGCCTGTCCTTGAAATGATGTTCTGTTCCACTGCACTGACCATCTCTTAGCTGGCAGGAATTTACTTTTTTGATATATTCTAATAAATTTGTTTGGGTTTCTTAGATTTTATTTTTATTTAATTATTTAATTTACTTTTTTTTTTGGCGATATTCTAGTAAAATTGGGTATATTTTCAGTTGTTGGGTTTGTTTGTTATTGTTTTGTTTGGTTCTGCTTTTTAGTGGAAGACCATAAAGTAACTGCAGTAAATAATGTGAGGCTGTTGTTGGATGCTGAATTTTTGGATGCTCTTTGGATTTTTAAGCTGGGAATACACATGATATTTTTAATGGGAGCTTTGGTGCTTTAATAGCCAAGATTGACACTTGGGTTGACATTAAAAAAATAGATGTTGATCTAGTTTGTGTCATGTATATCAGTGTATTTCCAGAGAAGATAGATGGGGCTTTTTGTCTACTTGCAATGAAAGGCACTGGTTTTTTCCATGTATTCGGATTAACATAATGTTCTTGTGTGTGTTTAAAAACAAAACGAGTCTGGACTCAATACAACTGACTTGCTTGGAAATATTTCATGGAGCTCAGTATGAAAACTAGTCCAAGAGGAGATTTGAAAGAGGCTGTCCCTTTTCTGAACAGGTTGTTGTTGAAGCACGGGAGGGGGAGTATCAGAAAGATGTGGACTTTAGGGACCAAGTATCACCGTAGCACTGTTCCCAAATATGACTAGTATCTTTTTGGCTGTCCCCGATGAAAGTTATTTCCCTGCTCTTGTCAGCTCTGGTGCAGTATCATAACACTGGACCTGGATTCACGTTTTTTAACTCTGGTCCTGTTTCTGCCACTGAGCCGTGGTGTGTATGTGTAACCCAGCCCCATCCACATCCTTCCTCTGTCTAATCTTCCTAACCTTCCCAAGAGAAGGTCTGAGCAGCACTGTTACAAATGTGTGAGGAGGAAGGGTTTTGAGGTAATGACATTTACTTTCTTTCTAATAGAGCCTAAAACTAGAAAACCCTGGGGAGAAAGTGGAGAAATTATGTTATGCTTGGATGGATTTAAAAATGCAAAGAAAAAACACAAGCTATTTCAGCATTTGATGTTATATTTAAAATCTGTTGATTATATGCCTAGAATTCAGTTCAAAATGAAAAATCAAAGAAGACTTTTTTTTTTTTAATACATTTCTATTACATATTACCAACCTTCCCCAGACTCTCTTCCCCAGTGAAATGTCAGCTGAACAGGGCATGGTGTATTTCCATGTGGATAGAAATTCTATTCCCACAAAACCACATTTTGCAATTACTGCCTTATTTCACCTGTGTTTTTCTGGAGCAGAACTAATATAATCGCAGCACTTAGATTGACAGGATCTAAAAATATTGTCAAAATAATAATAATAGTAACTAGAAGGACTGCTCAAATGTCTCTGCTTGTTTAGCCATACAATTCTTTAATGTGTTTTAATCCTTTTGCTGCTGTCTCATTTCTTAGCAGTGCTTGAAGGCAGCATCTGCAACTAAATATTTCCCAGCCCTACAATAACCTTTGTGGAATGAAGCAGTAACCCTGGAGATGGCCATTCAGGTCGTTTTTCAGGGCTCTATAATCGGTGTTTCATCACAAAGCTTTTTGTATTTGCTCCCAATATTATTTGGCTTTATTGTGTTCTTGTGATTGTAGTTCTTATTCCAATATGTTTCACATATTTTCCTGGGAATGTAATCCTCTTCTGTGTGGATTTGTGCGTGTAAGTTTTTGCAAATGCAATTTATTTTTCAATTGGTTTATTAAAGAGCACAGTCATCTACCTGGATTAAATGAGCTCATTAGGAAATTAAAACTTTTAGCTGATTTTAGAATTCAGTTTACATTGGTTTTTAGTCAAATATTTTCTTTTTCTTCTATGGCAAACTCACTGGTCTGTAATATAATAAATTATGCACACAGCAAATGAACTGGAACAAAATTATCTTTCTTGTGAGTAACAGATTAGTTTTACTTTGTGCGTACAGTGGTCTGTCTTCCTGTTGATGTATCCTGAGGATAGGGAAGAAATTTATGACAGTCCTACTGAAAAGGCTAATGGAAGTTAGATGCATTTTCCTGCCCTCTGGCAGCTTTCTTGGAACTAAGAACAAAACTGGAAAGTGCAACTTATTGTGACACTGGACATTTAAAGTAAATTCCAAAGAATTCTCAGCCAAAGGACTGTACTCTCATCTCTGAAACTTTGATTATTTCAACTACTGTGGAAGAGTGATTTTATAACAAGATTTAGGCAAGTGGGATTTTGGAATTATTTCATTAACAGAACTCATCTAATTTAGCAATTTATCAGATTAATCAACTCAATGTTTTCCCTCAATTTTTTTCCCTATTAATTTCTACTGTGGTATCAGAGTACTTTTGAAACTCTGCCTGACTTATTTTTATCTTGTTAAACTTCTCCAGCTCTAGAGAAAAAATATTGGATCATCAGTTGTAATACTGCACTTTTGAACGAATGGTACACATTTTCCTTCCCAAAGCTTCTAGATTTTTTTTTTTCTTTTTGTTTTAATGAAGCAAGCCAACTGTATCTTATGATACTAGTTTAAGTGGAATTTGAAATTCTTTGGCAATGTGATGACTTAATTTGTGTGTAATTTGACCTGGTGTGTATTTCTGGACCGAGTTCAGACTGACATCTAAGCACCAGGAAGTCTGTGATGGAAGGGCACCTTGGTGATAGTCAAAACCAAAAGCTCAGATGTTGAGTGTGTTGTTTACCATAGCCTTGGTAAACATGGATATGTTAGATGCATGGTTACGGTGTCCTACACTGCATCAGAAAATGTGAATTTAAGTTTCACTTCAGATTTTTTTGAAGAGGAAAACTCAGCTGTTTTGCCATGCATCTACTGTTGGGATCCCAATACATCACAAAGCACCTTTCAGGATTAGGCCTTTTGGTTCACATTTGCAAAAATAAGTTAGTGTACTTTGCTCCTAATGTCACTCACAAAAATTGTCCAAGCATATGAGATGCCTTCACATTATCAAAATCAGTTGGGTAATGAGGGGCTAAGGAATTTCATGAGCTTAGTCTTTTTTCTCCTGTCCCTCAACTCCCTGTTTGGATTAAAAAAAAATGAAGATAATAGCAGTTTTTTGTGTCACAGGAGGATTGTGAAGACAGATACATTAAAGACTATAAGATGGTATCAGTGACGAGGGCCCTGTAAGTTTCTTCTCTGAATATAACTTATTCTGCAAGGCAAGTATGCACACAGTCACTTTAACATGTTTTGCAGGAGAAGGAAGAATTAAATATGTGCTTAATCCGAAGCTCATGCTCAAGTGCTTTGTTGAATCAAGCTCTGTAATAACAACCCAGCCTCTTCAAAATAGTGTTTCTCTATTCCTATGTTCCTGACTAGGTTGAGCAATGTACTGTTTAATTACATCAGAGCCACTGAATATTGGCATTCAGCTCACTTACAGGTAATGCTTCAGATTTCACTGTTCCCTTATCTAACAGATGTGACATCTTTACATTAGAATGAGTATCTTATCCTCTCAAGAGCAAGCCTCCCTTATAATTAATTATATATGAAAAAGCAAAAAATACATCTCAGAAAGGTATTTTGCCGACAAGGCTGTAGCAAGAGCCGAATGGCATTTTTTTAAATCAGTCTGAAATCAGGCTCATCATTATGCAACTTCTTGCTTATGGAGTCATTTAACGGAAAGTGGAATGAAATTCGTAAGAGCACAGCTATTATGAAACTTCATTAAAATCAGTGGAAAACACAGGTGCTGAAAACTGGGCTGACTTGGATACCTACCTTTGACTTGGGACATCCTGTTTTGCAGACGTAGAAGGTGTCTGCCGACTTGTCTCAGTGCACTGAGTGGAAGGCAGGTCAGAGAATAAGCCTCGTGAGCTACATGGGGCTTTCGTCTGAGAGAAACATCACCCATATCTGATAGTCAGGGAGATGAGTAAGGACTGGGTCCCTCTCCCTAGCAAGAATTTCCTGAACTCATCCCGAGCTGACAAATGCTCAGGCTCAATTCAGGGGAGCACGGGCAGAATTAGGAAGGATTTCATGGCTGCTGGTAGAAAGAGTTACTGTCCTAAAAAACAGAGAGATTTGGAGGTCAAATGAAGGAGAGAAATAGTAGCCAAAAGAAGGGACAGGATAAAAAAGGGCATGAACTTTTAAAGGTTATTACGGGATTTAGATGCACAACTCCTATTCGTGTCGTGGGATGCATATCTCCAGCTATATGCACAACTGGGAGATAGCACAGGCATCAGGTCTCACATCTGCTGTAAAAATTCTCAAACTCCACCTTAATGCAGCTTGCAGAGATTAAGCAGACTTCTCCAGGGCTGTGAAAAGATCACTTCTGCAGTAGTGAGGTCTAAAAACTAACCAAACTGCAATTTCACCAACTGTGCAAGCTTTGCACAGACACAGAGTAAGCGGCATTGCTGTCTTGTTCACCTAAACAAGAAAACATTTTAAAATGTTTATTTTAAGATGTTTCAAGAAAACATTTAAAATAAGCTGAGAAGGGTCTCACACCTGTGCCTTTAAATCTAACCAAAGAGAATAGGGAGTACAACAAAGACAGTATGAACACACGTTTTGAGCCAGCAGCCTGACTCTAACCTGACTTTATCTATCGATGAATGCAAATTCTCCCCTTGATAAATTAAGTCAAGCTTTGATGAAATATACTAATCAATCAATTTGTGTGTTTAAGGTTTCTTGTATAAGCAATGTCAAACAAGACAATGTATCCAGGCCGGCTGTGCTCTTCATAAATCCTTTACCATATCCCTACTTGGAGGTATACATTTTATGGGAATTGATGATTTGGAATAGGTTCATCATTCATTTAGATACAAAAAAGAGCAGGGGGTAGATATGATAAATTGGTAACTACAGGAAACAACATATTTTTAATCCTCCTGATCAATTGCTTTCATCAGACTTTGTCTGCAATGCAGGGTGGTTATGGTAGTTCACAGGCTTTAATAATATGAAATAAACAATTGTGGTTTTTTTTCACACACTTTACTGTATAGATAAAGTACAAATTTTAGATGCTATGGTGTTCTTAAAAAGCCCATAAAGACTTCATTTAAGCTGAGACAAGACTGCACCATCAGACTTGCACGATGATGTGTCTGTCATGATGTTCAGTCTTGCTGCCCCAAATGATGTAGCAGTAATTCCTACTCTGAAAAAATCTCTCCAGTAAATTAAGATGCGCTGTGTCCAGCTTATGGCTGAGTGGCAAGAAGTTATAGGTATGCCATCAGACTTGCTCTGGAACTTTTTTCAAGTTTTTCATTGTTTTCCTACAATGAAACCCCATCTAATGAATGGGTTCCTCCTCTGCCAATCTGCTGGGGATGTTTTCAGAGATATTCTGCTTTCGCATACATTTCACAAATCTTTCTCCTAAAGGCTTAGAGTAATATTCACATATATATTCCAAATGAGCCTTATGAAAGGGTATCCTTTCCTTTTTGAATCACTCCATTTCTTTTTCAGATCTCCCCTCAGCTGAATTTCTGCTATTATTGTTAGGACACCAGGTGCATTGAAATGAACAGACATTAAAAGGCTTTGCATTAGCCCTTTCTCCTTTGAGATAACATTGCCTTACCTGAATTAGGCCATGTATGCTCCAGGCAATGAGAGATGATCTAGGGGTAACAGTGGCACAGGCGATCACAGAGTCAGGTTAGGAAAGCGGGACTAATTAGCTGTCTGCAGAAACAGAACAGTGTATTTCAGAGACAGCATCATGCAAGTGCCACTGTGCTACTCTGGGACCAAGTCTGTATCTCTGAACAACGTTAGGTAGTTGTACTCTGTGGGTTATTTCGAGCTCTAGCATTTGCACATCACATACCATTGTAAATGTCCATAAGGTCTTCAGAGGCCCCTGCTACCGTAATGAGCTGTTTAACTCACTGGAGCAAGGCCAACAAAATGGAGAAATTACTGAGTGTGCTAGGTCCTCTTTTGGAGGACGTTTGGAAATGACAAAAATTCTTTTAAGTAAATAGTCATAATTATTAGTTCTGATTGTTTCAGTTAATATTATTGTTTAAACAGGGAGGTAAGTTAGGGTACTGTGTGCAAGGAGGAGACTCCATTTCTCTGTGATCCCCAAAGCTAAAACCTCCCTTGCAGCAGTTTCAGCCCAGCTACACCAGCTGTGCTCTGTTGTGCCTGGTTGCTAGAGGGGCACCTTTTTGAGGCATCAGTGTTACACTCATCGGTGTGACAGAGAGATGTGTGCTACTAAGGGATTTGTGGAGGAGGTAGATACAGAGAAAAATGTTAACGTCTTCTGTTGAGCTACTCGCAGCTGTAGTGCTGTGAAGGTAAGAAAATGTTGCTCACATCAACGACTGCTTAAAGGTTGGTTTGCAAACAGTCTGTTCCTTATGTAAGTGCTTAGTGCATGACTTAGATATAAATGCGTTTTAAAGCTTCTCTGCTATTTGCCTTTTACAGAGTATTGTATCATACATATTGTGTCTGCCTAAATTACCCAAATTTGAAAGGTGAATAGATATTTTTCCAGGAAGCTAAGAATTAAACACCTCTCTCTTTCACTACAAGATCAGCCTTTAATTCATTTTATATCCAGTACTAGTCAGGCACATACCAAACTGAAATACTCAGTTCTCACAAAAATATTTTATTTCATAAAGTTACGTGCTTTGAAAGAATTTCAAATGGTCATTTAATTCATCTGTGCTAGTGTTAATCTAAATGAAGAGTTGTCCAGTCTGCCCTAAAAGACTTTTACCCTTGTAACCTTCCCAGGATGTCCTTCAATTCTTTCTGTTAGAAAGTTCCTCTCTAAAGGTAACCTGGTTGTCACTTAGTTCACACATGTTAAGCTTCACCATGGTGAACATACTCTGCTCAAAGACTGCTGCTCTATTTCTTCTTCAAAATTCTCGAATCTGCCTTTTCCATCAGAGCTATGTTTTTGGGTTGCCTTGTGGGGTTTTTTTATGTGTTCTTGCCAGCTGCCGACACTTTTTTTTCATTCATTGCTGAAACCTGCTTGAAGTATTCCTGCTGAAGTTTTACCTGTATTGAATGAAAGAAAATGCCTTCATAAATTGTAGACTTTGATGTTTATATGTGCTGCTACATTTGTTTGCGGAAGGGGCCGATCATAAATGATTTTGGAAAAGCACATTGCTCTAAACTCTCTCCTCTGTACAGGGATCTTTTAGATGTAATCTCATTTACCCTATTTTGACATTATTAATCTTTTTCAGTTTTCTTCAAAGTGTTTTTTTTCTCTGTCATTGTCTGTCCCCCCGCTTTGGGGACCTATGTTTGTTTGGAGCTTTGCTAATTGGTTATGTCTTCTAGGACAGGATGCTCCAGCATCTGAAAACTCGGGGGGGGTTGTGTGAGAAGAATTTCTCAGCCTAAAAAGGGAAGGTTTGGGTGAATAAAACAAAGCAACATATGTAGGAGATGTACCAGTTTCTCCAACAGTGCTTTAAAACCAGCAGTTTTTGAGTCTATAACTGAGACCAAGACAAGGACAAAGTCTGAAGACCTATGAAAAAGTTTTCCTTTACACAAAGGGTGATTGCTGTCCATGGAGATGATTTATTTGTCTCTCAGGCAGGGGCTGGTTTCTGAGAGGAAAGAGGTCAAGGAATTATCAACAAGCCACTGGTATGCAAAGCTAAAAGGTTTGCCTTTTATTGTAGCACTGCTCAGGTTTTACATATGCAGCTGAAGAAATATACGTTTCTGGTGGCACTGGGATTCAGTGGGATGGAAATAGTATCTGAAATTTTGAATGCAAACCCCAACTGAAATAACATCCCAGTGTGAAGCAAACACATTTGTCATTTATTGCTGGCAAGCTGGATATCTGCTTCCTTACAGCTTTGACTATTAACAGTGAGCTGCTTAACTGAAACACGACATGCGTGCGAGGTGATGTTAGTTTTCTTTTCCAGTCTGAAAATGCCAACATTTCCCTCAACTAATTTCTCTGGCTGGGTGAGTTTACAGCTTAATTTATGTCTGGAGAAAAATCAAGTTTAGATTCAAGGTTTTGTCTAGCTTTTTTTCTCCTGCAACTCTAAGTCTCCACTCCTGACAAAGAAAGAGATATTACATGAATTTCTGAAAGAAAGGAGTTGTCCATTCTGGCTCCTCAAGATGAAGCGTTCAAGTGTCCCACTTGTTCTCTGCTTTGTCCTTTTGGCTCCGTCATATCTTTCAACACCAAAGCATGGATATCAGAAGTAGTTATTCAACTGTATATATGAGGTCTAGTGGTACTGGCTTCAAGAGCCACTGAAAGTGGAGCAGGGGATGTCACCCAGTGGCTGCAAGTCACTGGTCTGAGGATAGAGCAGTCCGGTTTTGCTTCAACCTTTGATGCCACTCCATGCAGGTCAACTCTTCCCAGCTGCAGCCACCCATGTTGTCTACTCCTAAAGGCCTCCAACAGCAACTTCCCAAGTAGAGAGATGGGGGGGAATAAGAGTAGCACATGTAGAACATACCTGAGAAGGAGAAAAGCACAGGGAAGAAAAGCTTGGGGAGTTTTTATAAGGAGAGTTTATGTCACATACCACAGTCTGCAGGGACACCTTGCTCATTTTCATGCTTTCGTCTATGTAAAATAATCCAGCATACATCTGGATCCCAGAGTTTTAGAAACACATCTAGTATTCTGTGTCCATGTGGCGCTAAATCACTATTTTGTTTTGCCTTTCTTTGCAGTGAAATTAAAACTCAGCAACGTGTAGAACTAGTTCCTTGTGCTCTGCAATTGTGACATTTGCCTTTTTGGCTGAGACAGGAGATTGAAACAGAGATGCTAAGGGTTGCACTGAGGAATGTGGCATTCTCAGCAAGGAGCAGCTAAGGTCCTCTGGGGTTCAATGTCGTGGAGACAGAATTTGTAATATGTCACTACTGGGTTTCATATTCATTAGTGTTTGTTTGCACTGACATTATACCACCCAGTTTTTTTAACCTTGTCAAGTGTTTCTCAAGTTTCAAGCAATTTTCTTTCATCAAAACACAAGAATTGTTCATCCTCTGTAAAAGTGATCTGCAGAAACACAGATTTTGAGTCTGTTCTTGTTGATCTCCTGTTGCACAACCCAAAGAATATCACCTGACAATTCTGGCATCAAACCTTATACTTAGCCTAGAACAACACGTCAAGAATGCATCGCTGTGATGTAAAGATCTGAATTGATGAAGAATTGTAATATTTTCCCTAATATTCAGTTTTTGACCAGAAGTGGTAATACTGAACAGCATCTTATTAAACACCTCATTTCACTTTGAAAATTTCATGCTTTATACAACTTCCTTAAAAACACAACATGTACTGTTAAGCATCATGTAGTATGATAAATATTAAATACACCAGATTGACACTAGATGGTCTTCCTATGCATCCAATAAAATTTTAGTGTTATATAGCAGGCAACGAAATTGGTAGAGGAGCACTTAGATTAATTGTTACTAAGGGAATAGACTTTTTCAAGAGATTTTTTTAGATGCTCTTGTACTTGGGCTGAAAATCCCATAAGAACTTCCATTCTTGGGGATTTTAATACCTACCTTCTACTTCCAAAGATGACTCCAAACTACAAAGGATCTGCATTATGAGAAGTGTTACACTCAAAAATCTCGGTTTATGGGCAAAGAGGAAGCGGACCTTTTATATATATGTATATGTATGTATGCCAAGAATTTATTGTTAGTATAATAGAAATCTTAACAGTCTTATCTTTAGTAGTCCAGATCTAAATATTACCAAAACAGAAAAAAGAGTAATATAGATAGAAGTGTTATACACACACTTCCCAGTTTCTACCCTTTTTCTCATGTTATTGCTTCCCTTTCCCCTGTTCCTCAGGGTACCGAGACCAGTGGTTTCATTCTGGCATTGGTGCTGGTGGGATGGTGTGGAGACATATCAGCATCTGGAGAACTTTGCAGGGTGAAACATGTTGTTTGTGTTGATGGTCTCTCTTTCCTCACTCTAGGATTCAGTTGGGGTCACTTATATGATATAAACTTTTTACACCTCTTTACAGACAAAACAGGGCTGTGCACCTGCTCATGCCAGAACACTTGCTCAGTACTCCAGGTCTGCTTTGGCTGGACCAGCCTTTCTCTGGCATAGGTGCAGGAGGGAAAATGGTCTCACAACCACTTATGGAGAGAAGCTTTTTCCTGGCCAGACTGATGTGACTTGCTCACACAGGCATGATAAAAACATTCTCCAGAGCTAGAGGCAAGAATAAATTAATTCCTCAGGCAGGTTAGCAGTGGCTATTGGTGTCTTTTCCTTGTCTTTTTAGTGTGGAAAATACTGCATTTTCCATCAACATCTGGCTCATTGCTCCTAAAGGGCTTTAGACCTGCAAACTTAAAGCATTGGTTCTACCTTTGAGATCTGTGGTGCACAGTACTGGTGGAGGTTGTTTTTTTTTTTCTTTTTTTGATACTAGTAATCTATTATTTTATGGCATTTGGAAAAGAAGGAGTCAGGGGTTGTGCTGGGCTCATGGGAGAAGAAACTGATGTGTTGTTTGTTCTCTGGGATTAGTTAGTAGATGACCAGAAGCAATAATGCATGTGGCTGATCTTATAGCTGTGTCCTGGCGAGTAGTTAGAGTCATTCATCGGTCAAAGACATGAAAACTATTCCAAGAAGAATGTGAATGACTAACTCTGAGGTTTTATAATAGATAATTTTAAAAAGGAAGAATAAGACTAGAATGTTTCTATGGCAAATAACAGAACATTTCCTTAGTATGCAAAGCATTTATTTTTATGCAAGCTGTGCTTGTATGGTTTCTCTGGACAGGAATCCAAAGCAGCTGTGCTTTTCTCTTTGAATTCCTCCACAGGTTATAATGAAGCATGCTCCCAAACTACTGAACAACATTTAAGGCTCTATTTTTAATCTTGTCATTCTTATCTTGTTCCAAACTACCCAAGTTTTGCACCTCATGGATTTTAAGTCGCCAACAGAATTAATAAAAAGAAGGAAGAGAGGAAAGACAGAATCCTGTCATTCCATAATGCAGCAAAACTCCCAATTATATTCCTCTTGTTAACCACACACGGGAAGCAACTGCCCTCTTGCTTTGTTCAAGTGTGAAGGGTATAGAAGTGGAAAAGTTCTCAGCAGATTGAGGAAGAAATCAGAGATTCAAAATGCCCAGAAACCAAATTTGTGTGGGTAGAAAGAATATGTTATAGATCCTATTCTATGTGATTTCAGTTTGTTTGCAAAAGGCTGAAATTGGGTGAATGATGAGGGGAATTGGTTCATTGCCAAACTGAAAAACTACTGCTGTGAAGGAGAAGTCTCTTTCTTAAAGGAGACATATTCTGAAATCAAAAACATACCATTTTGAAAGAAAGACTCTGCTTAATTTAGCAAGCGCTGGTAGGAGATGGTCTAGCTTTACCAAATGTGAATGTCTGGGTGTGAATATACACAAAGTATATAGGCTGGTCCCCAACACAAAAATCACAGTAGGGTTAGTGAATCAGCCATCTGCCTAAAAATTAAAAATAAAACCATCTAGCTCCAGCAGGGCTGGGAGCAACCACAATGCTGATGAAGAGAGCTGGAGGAAGGGACCCTGTGGTCCCCTTTCCCCTGTCCTGTCCAGCTTACCTGGCCCGCCTCAGGATGTCCCAGGATTTCTCAAAGCTCTTTGTGTCCATTTCCCAACAGCTCCCAAATGGGAATCTCCTGCTGTACGCTTTCCCACTTTTTCTCTCTCACTGCAGGTCTGGTCTTGCAGAGAACTAGGAAGAAATTTCAGCTCTGTGGAAACCGTTGTACCGTGTCACGATAATCCTTTGGGAGACAGCAGTTAAGGACCTCCTGATGCAGAGGCACCGGGCTGATCAGACACTTCCAGAAGAGGTATGTTCATCACTGATGTGGTACCAGGTGCTGTCTGTCTCCAATATTTGGTCTTCTGCACGGACAGAAGAAGATTAGTTCCTGCTGTAGCAGCAAGGACTGTACTGGGAAGGACATAAATTAGCATTTCATCATGCTTACCTGCCACACCTTACCTCATAAAAACTCCATTTCTTTACGATGTATCCCTTTATTTTAGTGGTGCTCTTCCCTTCAGCAGATACAGGTTTTACCATCACAATGTTGCATGTTATTCCCTGAAGCATTTACAGAGTATGTGTCACAGGTTTAATGGATCGGGAACATAATTATTCATATAATATTAAATCTTTGACTGACGTCACTTGGTCATTTTTATTTTTCACTTTTTTTTAACAGCGAATTGAAATGCAGATGATATTTTAAAACCTACCACAACACGACAGGCCAGAATTCTCCTGTCAGATACATCTCAAAGTATCCAACTTTACTGACATTTTGCTTGAATTTCTTGCTGGGTGAGAAATGCCTGGGAGCAAACTGAAATGATCTTCTAGCAGAAAAGGCTAGTTCCCTACTGGGGTTTGTACTTTTTAGGGTGTTAATCTAATATACTGTATAATCTAACAGTTTGTTTCCATGTGAATGTAGAATTTACTTGGACAGCGGGAAAGGAAGATTGCTAATATATTTTGTATAAATATGGGATCAAAGTAACTGACACTGTGTAATTTCCTTGACTGAGAGAGAATACTGCACTGAGGTGGATTGGTGAATTTCTTTGGGTTGTTTTTCTCAAAAAAATTATTTCTTTTAAAATTGCAAGTTTAGGCTGGTTGAATTGGTAACACTGAGTGATAACGAGCAAAATCTTTCAGATAATAAATGTAAAGGAAAAAATAATAAAATCTGAAAACCCAAAACAATTTAGTCAGACATTTTCAAATAAATAAATACATTTTGAAAAAAAATTTACATGATATCCTATGTTGAAAGTTGCCAGGAACACAATTCAAAGGAGAGGTAGGAAATGGGTTAAAGACACACCCCCACAAAACAGAGGACAAAAACCCTTCTCTAGCAGTGATTATAGATGTCATTTGACTGATGTTTTTCATGTTCTTTTTCTCTCACTGCATAACATTAAAATAATAATAATTGGGGATTAAATCCAAATATATAGATTTTTTTTTAATTATCATTTTTGGCATTTGATAGTTAAAATAGATTGTTTGCTGAGTTTCCTTGGGAGATCAATGGATGTTTCAAGCCCTACAGTGTGGCTGTGATCATGACATATTCCTTAACAAATGAAGTTAATAACTATGCACTGATATATTGACATTTTCCCAAAGGAGGCAGTCCCATATTGTTTCCTATTTTCTGTGTGTGTTGCCTGCATGATTGAGTATTGCATTAGTCCTGAGATTTGCAGGGATGACTTCAAGTATATATGATAAATACCACAGATAACGTATGGCCATGGGCAATACTTTATTACCTGAAGGATATCTACCAGCTACTGAAGGGCCTGGTAAATTGAAGGCAAACCCAGAGGAAACTTTCAAAATAATTTAAGAGCATTACATGCATTCATCCATGTACTCCAAAGACATTAATTTTTCCCTTATGCCTGCTCATATAGTTCAGGGACACAGTTCATTCTGGCTAACTAGGTGAACCCATCTCAAAGGAGGTAGATACTGTTTACAAGTAGAAACTCCCTACACAACAGCCTTCACCTATGAAAACGCCATTAGCAGCTTCCAGAAGGAAGATGTACCTGGAATGTGGCAGTACTAAGGAGAAATGGGAACAGGGAAGGATATGAGTCTTCTGATTGCAAACACAGTTGTGAAATTAGAAGACGAAGAAGAAGCACCAGATCCACCTGTCACTAATATAAAATGCAAATGGAACTGATGGATTTCTCAGCTTTGATTTTTATCAGAAACTTCTGGCCTTCCCTGTTTCCCTGAATGCAGTGACTAGGGATGTGGTGTATCACATTACACAAAGCAAGCAGCTTTAATTCTGGTGGGATGGCTCAATGTGTCAAGGTGTATTAATGCTAATGAGTTTGAAAGGAAGTGAAAGAAGAGGAGAGAAAAAGAGGTCTCCTTACCCTACTTCTTCCCACCTCAACATGATTTCTTCTTATGGCTTTTTTGTCTCAGTGTTCCCTATTTGTCTGCCTACAGATGAACTTGGGTCTCTAACAAACAGTATTCCAGTAGGGAGTCAATGGCTTAATGTTTTTTTTATTTTCCATGATCTGATTGTTTCACCATTCCACAGCTAACATACAGAAAAGACTATTTCAGTTTTCACATCTCAGAAAGTTCTGAAGGTAAGCATCTGGGCATTTTCATTGTTGAGTTTTGGGGGTCTTTTAATAATCAAACAGAACAATTCTTTTCACTTTCTCTTTTGACTTAGCTAAAACTTTCAGACTGGGATTAATTTCTTCTCTTATCCAATTGAGAAACACCTGTACTAGTTCACCTCTAAATGGTCTTCAAAGGGGGGGTAAGCTATGTATAAGAGCCAGTCACATTAAGGCAAGGTATTCTACAGAAAATTATGAAAAACTAATATCCTTACATGGAGTTAGGGATGTGGAGTACGGTCACTCACAATGGCTACCAAAAGAGTGTCTTAAAGTTCTCCTGAAACTCTTCCCAGAGAATGGTCTCACCTTGGTGAGCTTTGTTCTCTGTGGACAGGCCATTGAGGGGAGGACTACACCACTGTGGTGGCTTACACTTTAGCTGGTACACTGTACGGGAGTGTGTCAGAGCTAAAAGCATAAACTACTGCCCGCTGAGTTCAAAAGAAGCTTCTGCTGCTGGCCTCAGACTTGGAAAGAGTGTTCTCCTCTTCTTCCTTTCTATGAGCATGGTACATAGGGGGCATAGTGGTCCTCCAGAATTTACTCTCCCCTTGCACAGCTATCCACGCACCCACACCTATCCACTCAATCCTTATAAAGAGAGAAAGGACCAGCCTAATATAACTGCTGGAGGTGTCTAAAGAAACTCATATGCCTCAATTATTGACAGGGGGTTACAGACCTATTTTATGTAAAATAGACACACATAGACTTTAAAGTTTCATTTCAGCTGTTAAATATTAATTTATTTTTTTTTTTATTAAAAAGGCTCTTTATCAATTTAGCTCTTGTACAGAATCCTGAAGGCAGAAAAAAGGAGTACAAGATTGTTAGGTTTTTCTGGGTAATCAGTGATGCTGTACACGAGAGACAATAATCCCAGTCCCACATCTTAGTCCTCAGAATAAAGGAAGAGGCCCAAACTCTTCCTTTCCAGACATGGCATGCTGCCAGAACACCAAACAAAGAGGGCATGGAGTCCTTTACAGAGTATCCTAAGTGGCCTGCGTATGCAAAGTAAGGCAGGCTGCAAACCGCGGATATTTCTAGAGAGGGTGGAGGGTTTACTTCTTGCTGTCCCTTTTAGTGCTGTGTCACTAAACTCTAGATTTGGGCTGTTCAGAGAAGGACTGATCCGATTCTTTGCCAGTCTAGCAATTGTCAGGAACCTGTAGCTCCAAAGAGCTTCAGGCTGACATTAATCTATTTGAATGGTTTGCTAAAGTTTGCAGCAATGGCTCCGGAGTGTTCTAGCCAAGAGTACTTTTCTAATGCAATTAACACTGCTATCCATTTGTCCCTGGACTGTTTTCCTGCATTGTACTCTCCGGCCATCCCGGTGGTTTTACTGCAGTGTCTAGTTAATTAGCACTTGGTCTGTCTTCCTGATACTTTGATTCCAGCCTCATTACATTATGCAAATCTGAATGTTGCTGAATCTGCTGCGTTTTAGGCCACATGCTGAAATAATCAAAACCCGTCTGCGTCCCATTGTTGTTGTCCTCTATTTCTGGGTTTTATTAATTTCTGTTCATGTGCGCGTGTATGTGCATGTCTGCCTCCTAATTTAGAAGCAATTGAAATCTTAATTTCAATTCTCATATAAACAGTAACACTGCTATTCTAAGTAGATGGCGTGAAATGGCCAGGTTTCATTTCCTAAGCTTTTCCTCTCATTTTGCAATATGTATTTATTGGTCTAGTACTAAGTACCATCTCCTCTCATTCACTGGTGCCAATTTTTTTTCTCCCAGACAGAAATATCTGAAATGGATTGCAGGCCTAATCTTGTGAACTCAAGTTAAAAAAACGCTATTTCAGCATCTAAGAATTAAATACTAAACTGAATTATAAACCTGAAGCTTGGAGCTTGAAATTTAAGCTTAAATAAACAACTTAGGGAAAGCAGGCATATGCTGTCACTCCATCACTTGTGTATAGTAAGAATAAGAGAAAATAATAAATGATAAAATTATTTACAGTAAGATCTCCAGTGTGCCAGGAATGTTCAAAATACCTGAGAAAATTAATTCCTTGTTCAAGGACTTTTTCAGTCAAAAATGATTACAGACAGACTGTTGCATACATACCCTCCGAAAGACTGAAAGCTTGAGGAGGGCTTCATAACTGGAATTGTGGATTTTTCATGAAAAAGTTGAAACCAGGTTCTTGGCAGTGTAGTGAACTGTAGAAATCCAATATTCAGGTGATTTCTTGTTGTCAATCTAATGCCATAACAGGATTGGTGGGGTTAGGATCAACAGAATAACTGGGATTGCAGGTAAACTTGTATTTTATAGTGCCACGTTATTTTGCTTTATTAGTAATAATGACTGCAACTAGAAACCTCGAATAGTGGAAACAGAAAACTTTAAAATATGACTAATGCATTTTCATGGCTGCTGAAAGGAGATCTCTTAACTAGCTTTTTACTAGCATGTTCCTTCCGTTTAGCCTTCCACCCCTTGGGAGGCCCTTACAGAGGAGCAGATGCTGAGTGAGGTCGTATCTCTTCCCCAGGACAAAAAGGGTGGTGTTGGAAGCCCTTTACAGGTAGGAAAGTAGGCAATGTGATTCCACTACACAAGGTCAGGAAAGATGTTTCCCATCAGTGACACTATTTTGTTTTTCACAGGTAAAGAAGGACCACATGGGCTTTTGTCTTCTTTACTGTGCCTGTTATCCAACACTGTAATTCTTGTACTCTTTGGACCCTGACAATATCAAAGTAGCGTTTCTTTCCTTATTCTCCCTTTGAGCTGCTACAAGAGAAGTAACATTTTGAAGGCAAAGATGAAACAAATTTCATTTTCTTATTTGTCTTACTAGAGCCTCTCTGAAGAGAATGGATCAAACTGTTAATTATAAGTCAGCTTACACTGAGAGATTAAAGAGAAATTGTCACTGTGAGAGGAGATTTTTCATGCATCTCCCCTTTCTAGAAAAGCTGGCGGGCACACCTAGATGAGTAAAATGGAGTGAAATGACACCAAACATGCTACATGTTGGAGATTTGCAGTGATCTATGATGATGAAAGAAATGAGATCAGTAGCAGCCAGACAAAAATGAAGATGTGCTAATTCTCTGAACTGGTATTGACAGTATTTCCAACTCCCCAGCAGACACTTCAGACATTTGAATGCAAAATGCACCTATGCTATCCCAGGACAGGAGATCAGAAATTTGACCCAAACAAGACCTCAAAGGGTCACCCTGATTTGGTCATGAATAAACTAGGGTAAGATTTCCATCACTAGGGTGATGGAAAACACCTGTAAGAATTTCTTTGAGAAATTCAGCTTCTGTCCCATGTAGCTGTCTAGAAAAGCCTAAAAGTTTAAGAGTAATCAAGAAAGATAAGTATCTTATTTATTGTTTCTACTGTAGCTCTACTATAGCTGGAATACAATGAAAGTTTCAGAGATAATGTAAGTAGAGCAGTTTCTTAATAGGCTGTAGGCAGATGCCTGGTTAAAAGTTTTCAAAGAGGACAGTGCTTGCTTTTCTGTTGTGTTCAGTCCTTCATATCGAGGAAAGCATTTGTAAACCTTGTAGATCTTTCTGACAGATATAGGGAGGAATCCTCATTCAGACATCTCGGTACCTTGGTTGGCAAGAGGGACAAATGTGTCACTCCTTACTGGTCAATCTTTAACCACTGTTTTTTGGGGCATATTTCAGACCTTTGTTAATTACTTGCAAAATCACCCAGATCAATATTTTTTTGAACTGTCACCTTTCTTATTTCAAGGAGAACAAGCATCCAGAACACCTCGTCTCTCCTCACTATAATCCCAGAAAGCACTATTGAGTTTTCTGATGCATTAGGAATATGACTTAAAACTTGTGAGGCATTTGAGATCTCAGGTTTCACTTGCAACTGTCCTGAGAAGCTGCTGAGAGTCGTTAGGCTGAACAGAATACCCATGACTCCCTTAGAAGCATTTCTCAATTGTAAGAATCGGAATCCACTTTCAAGCATTGTCACCCTCTTGTTTCAGTGATCTTCTGCAGCTTTGAACTTGAAAGAGATGTGACTGCTGACAGTACAACTGACAGTATGCATTTGCTGCCATGGTCTGGGCAAGACTCCTGTTGTGATGAACAGTTTCTCATCACGGGAGATGATACAGCTGAGCGGGAAAGGTAAGAGACAAATGAACTCTTGGCCAACTTGCTTGTTGAGTGAAACCGGGATTCTGACAGAAGCAGTTAATTAGGAAATCATTTATGCACTGATTATCAGCATTGCCTGCCTAAAAACACAATGCAGCACTTGTATTGAAGCAAGCGGAGTGTAACTTTATAGTATACTTGTGTTGTCAATTACCTGCCTAATAGGCTTATAATTGAAACCACTATTATCATGTAGTTTTCATAATAAGCAATAAACACTGTAAAATAATGCATGAAGCCCCTCCAAATCTATGGAGAGCATGTATAAATCATGTAATCAACAACAATTTATGTTGTGAATCCCAAAAATTGATTAAAAATAATGACACTTCCCAAAGGAACTCTTCAAAGAAGCATCTCTAAAATTCAGGAACTTTTGGATGAGAATCTGGATATTGAAATAATGGCTTTAAGCCAGAAGGTTTAAAGCCTAATCCTAAACCTATTAATTCAATTGACAGCTTGCCTTGACTTCATAGAAGTTTGGACCAGGCCTTTAAAAGACAAAGCATGCCCAGGTCTTGTGCTGTGCTTCGCACACTGAACTTCACTGGCAAAAAAAGAAAAAAAAAGTCTGAAGCCAGCTTTGCTGGATGCCTTACCAGTGGCAGAGCAGTGTTCATCTTTCTGGTTTCATCTGCTCTTTAACTTTGCCTCTCTAACTGCTTGGGGTAGGAAGAAAATAAGACTCAGGTGGCTGGTATTTCTCTCTCTTCATCTATTTCTAGTGAAGCAAAGGAGCTCAGGATGACCTGAGAAGTTCAAGGAATCGCATTATCTTTGCATCCTTCCCACAGCACAACTGAGAAAGCAAACGCAGGCCAGGGTAAAACAAGAAAACAGTTAGGATGTAGAGGGATTTAGGCATCTTGCTGACTGGAGGACTATGGTTTTAACAATAATCCTCACAAATTTGGCCACTGACCATAATTAATACATAAAGTTCCTTGAGGGGGAAGTGTTGCATGTGCTTTGGGCTTCTTGTGATTAATAATTGAAATGAGCTGCAGCTTTTCCTCCTGGCAGACCCTTTTTCTGCCCATGAAGAATAATCTCTACTTGTGAATCAATTGGTGAATCAAGCACTTATTCAACTTATTGCTATCATCAGAGCATATATAGATAACACATTCTGGGAGCAGAGAAAAAGGAAACATACTTATCCCCCAGACAGAAATATTGGCAAGAAATCATGACCTTTCTTGGTTTGTATAAGTCATTTAACTAGACACTTCTCGCACCATATAGCAACTGAGTTAGCTGCGAAGGAAGCTTGAGCCATTTTCCTCATGAAAACCCCAATGAGTTAGAGGCTAACTGCTTGAAAATAATCCTGATGAAACAGCATGACCTCTTTCACTTTCTTCACTCTAGTTTAATACCTTCGTTTAAGTAAGGAGATTTGACTTTATAGGATATTCCGTCTTTTTCAAAAATACAAGACAAATCTTTATGATTAAACAGAATTCCTGATTCTGCCTTGGTCTAATTTGTATAATAAATTAGATATTTCACTGTAGATTCCTAAATGATAGTTGAGGCAGTTAGCAAGTTCTACTTCTTACTGCACAACTAATTCTTATCTTCAAATAACTGCTGGGTGTATATATTAGACTTTGATTTTTAGTGTTTCTCCTAACAAAATGTCCTACACACATCTCCTCCTTATAAAATGACAATAGTTTTATTTCCTTTCTGTTGCAAATAAGTCAGATCCCTTGCTGTCACCACACACCTCTCTTGAGGACATTCAGCTGAGTGCTGACTATTTTCAAGTCAGTTAGGTCTGATGAAATATTCAATGCTAGTATCTTCTGTGGGCCTGCAGATCACAGGACCATGCTCAGACCTCTCAGATGGGCTCTCCCTGGAGATGTGTTAATGAGGTTGTAGCCTTTGGTCTCCAGAGCCTGCCTTCCGGTGCACGACACTTCTCTAGCTTCACCAGGTACCTTCTGGCTTCTCAAATACATGTCTTCAGGGATGCATTGCACAGCAAAGCAAATTAAGACAGAGCATAAAGTCTTAACAGAGCTAAAAAAAATGCAGTATTGAAAACACTGAAGAGAGGAAGCTTCCTTAAAGATGCTAAGTGCTGACAAATGCCTGATCATGTCCTTTTTCACACCTCCCTAGGAGGATGTGGTTTACTTGTCTGCATGGCAGTTGTCCTCATATGAAGTGTGCTCCCTGCACCAGAAGTACTCAACTCTTACAAAACTCTTTCCATATCATACAATTGACTTGGAAAGTTCAGTTCTTATACCTGCTCTCAGCTCACAGCTCTTTACAGCCGTCTGTAAAAAAGTTGTGCTTCCTCAGATGTGTCACAGAAACCAGTAGAGGAACTCCCTGGGGCTAGGGCAGTAGCCTGCTGTTTGTCTGGTGAAGTGTGATGTGTCTTTTGGGGGGCAGGTTGCTTGCAGAAGTACAACGTATAGCTTGGGCAGGAGCAGTGCAGATGTTCTCAAAGCATCATGAAAAGAAAATGTTATGTGTTACCTGATACAAATATATCACACGCTGTCACAGGATGTTTGCTTTAATCATTGATGTTTCAAGGCTTTCTACAGTACATATTTGCATGACCAAAGAATATCTGGACTGTGTCTTGCACAGTTAGTTTAATTCCATTATTAATCTTGTTTGCTGAAGGCTGTTCTTTGAGTATCTCGCGCCAATTTCTGATGTGAAAGTATAAAATGGAAATTAGATAGCCCTTTTACCTAATCCAGCTGTGGCAGGCAAATGAGTGGACTGAACTGTCCCCAGAAGTGCAGCCCATGCAGCTGGGCAGAGATTACTGACCTCTGGCAGATGGTCTGAAACTTTGTTGTTCTAAGGGTAAATATTCCGCCTGTGTACAAGGAGGAATTTGGGCTTGTGGCTTGGTTGTCAGAAAATTTAGTTTTAGAATGGATTCTCCTAAGGGAATAGGTGAAGGAAAAGGCAGGATGTAGATGCAGACCGGCGGTGCTCTGACCATCCTTAGAAGATAGCTTCCCATCCAGGTCCCCATGGCAGCGCGTGCTTTGCTCCCAGCTATGCTGCTTTCTGTCCTGTGCCGCCCAGAGGAGCACAGCTGTCTTATTTAGCTCATTTAATCTTTCCGCGGTACATCAACTGCTACAGCACTTCTCTCTGAATGCTCATTTGTCGATATCTCTCTGGTGCCCTGGACTGAAAACAATATTCCAGGTGCAGTCACAGCCAAGCTGTACAGAGGAAAATTATTGGGTTGTGTTGGTGGGGTTTTTTTTCCATAATGTAATGTCTTTCTGACTGTAGCTTAAGATTGCATTGCCCTTCCTTTTGCTGCTGTATCACATTACAAATTCATCTATGATTTCTCTATTGCTAGCCCTCAATCTTGTTCAACAGTACAGCTTCATTCCATTGAATATAGCATTAATTTGTTAGTGTTTATAGACCAGTGAGTGCTATTGTGTGAGAGGTTGGACTAGACCATGTAGAGACAATATAATATCGATGGCAGCCAGACAAAGAGAAAATAGACGATTCAAAAATAGAAGGGAAAGGAGGAACAACAAGAGACAGAGTTTGGTGAATAATAGATCTTTCATTCCTGTGGTAGAATGAAAAAGATTTTTAAAATTGCTCACAGCTTAATGGCAACAAACTTTTAAAATGCAAACTCAAAATCTGAAAACCAATAAAATAGTGATTTTAAATTTCACTAAGGTATTTTGTTTAACTTGAAATTAAATGTCTTCAGATTATTTTTTTTTTATTCATGTTCTTTTACTGTCATGTAATAATTTAAAAATCTTTTCAAGGGAAAATATGTTTTAGCTTTAAAACTCCTTTGTTTTCATTTTTCAACAAAAATGGGACTTCAAATTGCCATTCAAATTTTTAATAATTTTTTTAACATATATTCTCAAAATGTTGTCTCCTTTTCAGTTAATAGCATTCACCAAATCTGATATAGTAGCCAAGTTGCAATCCAGTTTTTAGTTTCTTCAAGACCAGTTTTGGGAAAACTGACTAAATTCAGTGTCCTCTTAAATGCATGTTACCCGATCAGAGAGAGGTTGGAGCTGAACAGCTAATGGCACAATGAGAAAGAAAGGGAGAATCGAACAGAAGGAATACTGTATACAGAGAAAATGGGAGATGGAAATAATTTAAATGTAGAGGAAGAACTTAAAGATTCACAGGTAGGGAAATAGATATTATCTCTAGAAAATATACTAGAGAATGGGAATAATGAAAAAAAACCCACAGACTATCAGTTCCCACCCAATTTTAGGCAGAATTTAATTTTATAAGTCCGGTACCCAGATGTCATGCACTTCCACTGCAAGAAACAGGGGAAAAGAGCCTTGACAGGAGGTGCTGCACCTGAGATCAAAATATTTCCTCAGATCGATGCGAGTTTCTTCACTGAAGACATAAGGTGCCAAAGGTGACCAGACTTCCGAATCAGACTTTCTGCTAAGCTGCCTACAGTTAGGTGGGATGAAGCCAGCCAAAGCCTTTCTAAAAGTGTATTTGTATTCTTTTGTTTCATGGTGTTTTCCTCACATGCATCTGGTATCTAAGCTTGGGGAAAAGGGTGGTGAGCCCGGATGGTTAATTTATAGTATTACATAGAGAGATGCATCACACGTCATGGAAGAAAAGGATCAATTACAGAAAGCCCCTCATGGTTCCTTGATGAATTATGCAACTTGCTGGCAATAGCACTCAGGCTACTGGCATGGATATCTAGGTCCTGCACCAACGATAGCGAAAGACAGTGGCTCAGATAATCACACAGAGGAAAGCTAGAAAATAGGACTGAGTGCCCTGAAGAATCAATTACCCTCAGTTCTGCTGCCTTTTTGATTCTGTCAAGAATAATATTAACCCTTCTTCAGGGTTTTGCAGTGGGACAGACAAGCCAACATCTTGGCTGCTGCTCAGTTTAGTTGTGGATCTCAGTGCTGAGGGAAAGACAACAGACAATTATACCGGTTCTTTGTTTAGCTCTAGGCTGCAGTGTGGCCCTGATTCGGCTTAACTGCCCTGGTAATCCTTACATTTGGGCCTCCCTGCTACAAAAGCCCCTTGTCTGAGCACTGGGTTGAAAACAAGGATGTTCCAAGGTCCGGGTTATTTTCTATATCATCTCTTCATTAGCTTTATGGCCATGATATTGCAACTGCCATTCTCCAAGATCAATGCTTTCGAAGTATTTATTCTGTTGTTTATAGCTTCTGAAAAAGTCATGTGCTGCCTACAACTGACCTTTCTGAGATGCATGTATGCAGTGCATTAATGCCACTAAATTAGCAATAGAAGTAAATGATAGCTGTTGTAAGACTGCTTTGTTTGATCCTTTTTCTGTTCTTGTTAATACCCAATTACAGTAATTGCCAGATCCTTTTTATTTCCAAAAGAAAGCTGACTTCCATAATAACCCTTCTGCATTATTCCAAGGAAAATCGGAGCCAAAAGAATGCCATAGAGGTCCAACATTCCCTGCTTTGAACTGGAACAAACATTCATGTGGTATGAGGTGTTCTTTCTTGTTTGACTGCCACAGGATTAAATTCTCGTATTGTTTTCACAAGAGTTAATGAATGATAACGCCAGTATCATCGCATTTCCTGGGCACAAAGCAATGTCAGTGGCCCACCAGTTATCTCATCAGGACCTATTACTCGAAAGCTACAGATCAATGCTCGCAATTCCAGCATGGAAAGCTGCAGCTGGAAATTTCTGGAGGATCAGCTTATACTCATCCCCAGGGAATGCTTTCCTGAACATGCTCTTACTTGCAGGTTTCTCTCCTCTCTGCCACTGATCCATTCTCTCTGTAGTGACATTATATCCATGAAGAATATTTTAACTGATGTTGGGCCTGAAACAAGTCTCCCTTGTGTCTGCTCTATGAATTCATTGGCCCATTGCCAAGAAGAGTATTTTTGCCAACAGATATCAAACTAGCTGATACTGAAGCTTTTGATTAAAATGAACTTAGACTCATCTAGCCATAATAACTAAATAGTTATTTTAGTGGTTATTATGTCTTTACTGTGAGACTCCTCATCATAGAGGCAGATTGCATGAATCAAAGTAATTGTACGTTGTGGAGACTGGCAATGACAACTTCAGCTGCCTTCACTAGACAAACTTCTCTTCTGAGCTGTTGTGTAAAATATGGACTGAGAGAACATCTCTGTTGTGTCTAAGGCACTCTGAGTGAAGAATTTCTGTCTAGCGTCTTCGCTCTTCCCAGCAGTTCTCTCCTCAGTGATTATAGATCTACTGCTTCATTTAAAAAAAAAAAAAAAAGAAAAAAAGATACGGAACATTTCTTTGTATAAAGTTGAAAAATTAGAAAAAGGACAAATTAAGAGTCTAAGCTCTTAGATGCCCCAAAAAAGCAGTTCAACTTTTCCACTTATCATCACCTTTAAGTCAATCCCCAGGTGCAGGGAGTTGAAACCTCATTGCTTCTCAGATTGCAGATTACAGTCAGGATATCAACTTTGCCATGAGCAGGGGATTTCAGCTCATCCAGACTCTTGGCTCTGCAGTGCATGAACTTGGAAGCCCAGCAGGGCCCATTTGCAACGCGATATGAAGTTTGGCTGCCTCACTGGGGCACAAACAGTAAGTGAGCATCCCCACATTTCACAAAGCAGTTTGGCAAGAAATTGGGGAGGGATCTACAGGAAGTTTATAAAAAAAGGATCCCACTAGATAAATCATTTTGGTTTCAACAAACCATTTTTTTTTCTGATAACAGCATACCTACTTGATCATCCTTACAATACAGTTTTCTGAAGCCTTTTTTAAAGCAATGTATCTGCAGAACTGACATCCAGCTCTCCAAACCACAGGATTTCAAAAGGATCTGTAACTGCAGAATTGCACACAGGATCATATCCCCATCCTGTGGTGATAATACATTAACCTATTACAGGTCTGATTGTCTTTCCCCTATACATACATTTCCTGTTGCATCAATATGTTATTATCGATCAGTGTCTATAACTTCTAGTGAGGGTTGCCAAAAATTCAAAAATAGAAGGAATTTTTTCTTATGAACTTATAAAATTCTGGGGTAGCTATTTTGTGTCACAGGGAATCTTAAGACAATGTGATCCCGTAAAATTCAGCCATGAATCTATTCTAGAATCATCAGCTAAAATGAGACTAGAAATAAAGTGCTAAAAGTTCTCCTGAGTGATTCTTTCCTTTAATATATTCTAATATTTTTGGAAGATGTTAAAGATCTTGTTGAACTCTCGATCAAATACAGCATGAGCTGTACCTTTCTTTCCGACTATTTCAGTTCTCTGTTAAATAATGGATCTGAGCAAACCAAACATATCTCATGCGAGAATGTTGAAATTAAATATGGTCCCTTATGGTTGATGTTCAGGCAAACCTTAATGGCAGTATAAAGTTAATATTGAAATGAACTTTGACGAGAGTATTTTAATCTATATATTTATGATTGAGCTGATTTCCCTTGCAGCTAGAGGAAAGAAAATAAGTTCTCCGGTGGTGCTTTTCTTCCATTCCAAGTCTTTATATTCAAATGTCAATATGCAATGTTGCAAGATGGATATTTATAATTACTCTGATTTCATTAGCTAAAAAGCCAGAATTAGATGGTAAAAATTAGATTTTAATGAACAATTTCAACATGAGGAAGTTATGAATTGGTGTCTTGAGGATATCATCATGACTTAGAAATGAGGCAAATTAGACAAGTCCAATAGGAAAAAAAAATGGCAAGGTTGAGAGGAGATTAAAATAACTTCAAACAGAACAGAAGTGTAGAAGGAGTAGTGAAGAATATGGAATTAGTTTTAAAATCTTAATTCTTGTTTTAATATTGCAAAATAATTCTGAACAGTCTTGGTTGAAATTGATAAAAGTACTTCAACAGCAGACAAACACCAAGCTAGGGAGAATAAAGGTATCCAACAGAGCAACAGATGCTGCCACTCTGCCTATCACTGTTTTGAAATCAGTGGGGCCACCTGCACTGAGAAAAGCATCATAATACTCACTTGTGCTTCAAAATAGGCAAATAGTGGCTTTGCACGTTTGGCCTGCACTGTGAATGTTTTGACCCTCATCTGCAAGTGAGTCAAAACCACACTTTTCAGTGAGAAAAATTATCTGAAATTAACCAAGGTTTTGATTATTAGGAATGAAAGGCATCTGTTTACAGCATACTAAACAAAAATAAATACAGAAATCTCTTTACCATATACTCTTCAGGTGTAACATAGATTACAACGGTACTGTGGTGGACATCTGAGTTGGACAGCTCTTGGGTGAAGTTTTTATGAAGTGAATGGATGAGGCTGAGAAAGAAAGAGGAAGGATTCAGTGGAATCAAGAAGTGATCTGACTGCTCAAAAGGTCAAACACTTGGAAACAAACCTGAGGTGTCCTGAATCCTAATGCAATATCATCCTCATTAAACTGTGTCATGGCCTAAAGCAAATGCTCAGTATAACTGCATTTTTACTGCAGCCATTTTAAAATGATGGCTCTTGTGGCATACGCATGTCTCATTTATTATATACAGTCATGCAAGCCACACAGATGACTGTTAATGTTACCCTCTCTCCCCCTCAACTATTAAATAAACTCAGAAATTACAATGACATTAAAAACACTTCGAGCAATTTTATGTGATCATTAAGTCAGAATATTCTACTCTGGAGGCTTCTGCTATTCAGCAGCCTTGAAATTACTTAGATCAATTAAGTGCATTATATTTTATATGGAATGTAGAAATGTGGGTTTTTTTGCCACTGTGGGGAAATACAAATAATGAAACAAGGAGAATCTCCAGCAATCTCTTTGTAGTCTGGTGCTGTTTTTCTCACTTCTGAATGTTTTCACTTGGTTGGGCTTGGTTTTTCCTTTCTTGGTGAAATATAGTCGTGTATCTCTATAATCCAAACATTTTAGCAGTAAGAAAGTCTAAAAGTCTCCCTTACTCTGCCATCCCTTTTTTCTTAGGTGATAGAAAAGAGAAATAAGCATGCGTAAGCCAGGATCTTTTAATGAATTGGAACTACTTAACCAGATCATCAAGACTAGGAGCCTACTTTGTATCCTGGAGAAGAACTTCCGAAGGATGCTTCATTCTACTGCAGATCTGAGGTACCCCCTCAAAATACTTTCTGTGTCCACTGACAGTACAAAAACAGTCTGAGAGTCACCTTCATGGGACAGGTCTCTGCTGGGGCTGCTGGTGTCAGGCTACTGAATGAAACTACTTTATGTTGAAAAACGTAAAAAAGAGCAGTGGGGAGGGGGATCAGGCAGAGACAGTTGGAGTGATTCATTGAGGGAAGTCACTGCCAGACCAGGCAATGCAACCCAGGTCTTTTAATGGACAACATCCAAGGGGTAATGCCCCTGTGGAGAGAATGATGTGTGACAATATCACACTTCATCATGCAGTGAAGTTGAGACAATATTTATTAACTTATTTATTAATGCTATTAATCACTATAATGTTGTTTCGATTCCGATACGTTCATTTATATTTCCTTCAGAAAGGGGGCTGTTTGCTGTTAATCATAATCTTTACTACTGTTCATTACCAATTTAGGAGAATGTTTGTAGACTCCAGTGTCATCTTGGGATACGACCTTGCAGGAAAGGTCATTAGTCATTAGCTACTGCTAATAATTAGTGTCCAGGCAGAGCGATTAGCTGGTCAAGTACAGTGCAAGAGTGGCTTCAGAGAAAGCATTGCTTTCGGTGAAGTGAAAGGGTTAGAAGATAGTTTTCTGGCTTACAAGAGAGCTGATTGAAAGGCTGTGTAATTAAATTCGTTGTGTACAGTGCCCATCCTGCAGAACATAATAGGACTTACCAGTAAATGAATCTGATAACCTGGCACCCAGTGCCATGCTAATTCTCATGCTGTTGTGCAGCTCAGCTGCTAAATTATAGTTATGCAGGATTAATTAGTACCATTCTCCATAAAGCTAATATTCAATGTAAATGAGGGGGATTAGCAGAGAGTTATGCAGTGACTTATGAGAAAGGAAACACATTTTTAAACAGGGATCTTAGGACATAGAAATTAAAAACCAAGGGATTTGCTTTCAAATATCAGTGGCCCACTGCATCAGGTATGGGTTTGCTTTGCTTTGGCACTGAAATATGTTTGCAGAGATAAAGTTGTGCTCTGCTAGGTGCAGCTGAACATCCTTAGGTATTTCAGGAATCATCAGCTTCTACATTATAAAATCTGGAAGGGACCCGAAGTGAACTTCTAGGGGATTACTTGTATAATGTGGATATTCCAACATGCTTGATCTACATTCTGTGTAAGCTTTTTTTTAAAGAATATTTTTAGAAAAGAAAACAAAATCAAGCAAAATTTATAAACATTTGATGGTAATCTAAAATTGCCCAATGATACTGTGAAAGCTCTTCTTGTATTATTCTAGTGATTGATATCTTGTCTATTAAAAAAATGTATATCTTATCACACAGATTGTTTGCTCAATTTTGGATTGTAAACCTTGGGTTTACTGTAGCTTTATCGGCTTGAGTTTCAATAGTAAACTTGTCCTCCTCACTGAAATCCATATGAAATGGAATGAAGCTACTCCATCTCTTTTATAAACTAATAGATTGAATTCTTTAAATATTTGTCCTTTGGGCATTTTTGTCAGTACTTTACTCATTCCTCTTTTCAGACCAATATCCTTCCTGAATTGCAGACACCAGACCTGGGCATAATATTCCTGCAGTCATTGCAGCGTTATCAAACGCCGAGGAAATGGAGCATCTTGATCTCTAGTCAGAATTCTCATGTTTATACTGTAAGACACATTTTTCACTGGAGTCTTTTGTTGGCAGCATCATGTTCCCTTGGTTCAAGAATGTTTATTGTTTCAAATTCACTACAGCAGAATTCTGCTCTTCCCCATTTATGTAAGCTGTAGCTATGTCTGGCACTCCTCAATCCCCTTCTCTCTCTGCTAGGATATATTAGTTACATACAGATTGATTCCTTTATAAGGTTAAGGTGCAAGGACCTCTGCAGCAGGAACTAGACTTCTCTGAAGCATGTACATCAGACACATAAGGTGACTGCATCTTTGTGAATGCTTGATGGCCCGAGAAGTGACTCTAAGTACATTTAAGTGAACAGAAAAGGGGTATACTATCTGTTTGCTTTCTCTTCAGAAAGGTACAGGAGTGTACCGCAAATGACCGAATATTGATGTTGTTCCTTATATTATCCCCTAAGAATCTGTAAATGGATACCATCTGAGATAGACTGCCGTTTAACCTGATGCAGCAGAGCAATCCTTGTCTTCTTTAGGGTGTAGGAAAAGAAAGGAGAGGAAAGCTAATAGGAGGATATGGTAAATTACAATCCTGTCACAGACTTAAGCAGAACAAAAAAAAACCTACAAATGAGATGGGTGTTGAGAAGTCACAGAAATACAGAGATATTTAGATGCAGTGTTAAGGGACATGGTGTAGGGGATGACTTTGTAGAGTAGGGTAGTTGGTTGGACTTGATGATCCCAAGGGTCTCTTCCAACCTAGACAATTCTATGATTCTATGATTCTATATCTCTTCAAGTGGCAATGCTCACCCTCCTGTTTTTTTCCCAAGACTGGGCTTTGATCGCAGCCCTGCTGTCTCCAGCTGGCAGAAGCCAGCCCGTAGATACGCATGTATCTGTGCGTAACACTTGCCACCCTGGAGACTACACCAGGGCTTGAAAAGAAGATGTGTAAGGCTGGAAACTTGAGTTTGCTCTAGGACTAAATGTGGCAACTGTCAGAGACAGATGCTTTCTGTGGCAGTGGCAGAGAGAAGAGCACAGCAACTCCTGCAGGCCAAGGACTTGCTCCGTGCAAGCTTATTTATGCTCCATAGTCCCAGTAGGCTACACACTTTGGAAGACATAATTCTTCACTTTGTGAAGGATGGTAGAGGGATCAGAAAAAAGACAGAGCCAATAACTTAGCTGACACTGTGATCAGCTTACGTTTATCTCCCTCTGTACTCTGCTCTAGCTTTTTTTCTGAACTGGTTCAGAGCACCTGCAATCAGAATCTCCAAATACCTCTTTCTCCATGCCAAGGCATATTTAGCAATTACACTGCACAGAGTTAGTATATTTTTCTAATGAGAAGAGGTGCTATGAAAGCTTTTATGTTGTTTTCTTTTTTATTTGGTTAATACACTTAGTGTGTGTGAACGTGAGTCTGTGTAATGTTTTGTTAATGTGACATTTATTCTCCCTTCCTTCCAGCCCCTCCTCAAGCATGTCTGCAAATCAATCTGGTTTTGTGTTTAATGCAAGTTATCAATCATCTTTTCATGAGCAAATGGTTTCTTTTTAAGGGGAAGGAAACATTCTAATATATTCATTCTATTATTGTTCCTTGGAAAAGATCCAGATTTGCAATAAACCAGTGATTGGAAATGCACAAAGTATTTTAATATCCTAATTATTTTGATTTAACTTCCTCTAATAGTTTAAATTGATACTGAATTTATTTAGAAGCCATTACAAAGGGATTCCCCCAACCCTCGGCAAGTAGTTCAGAAACACAGAATGAACTTAAGCTGAAGACAAAATACATTGTTCATATGCCAAGCTGCCAATGATATGTGAAGGGGAAGCTTTTGTATGAGAAATCCAGGTGGAGGGGAATGAAAAAAAAAGCAAACAATGATGCTATATATACATTCAATCCTTATTTAAAAATTCATCTAATTTTTAAAAAAACATTGACACAATGGCAATTTTTCTGTCTTCAGGAGATGATAATCAGACACCCACTGACTTCCTACATTGCTGGCACTAACACAATTTTGACTATATGAAAAGGCCTACTGAAAAATTGCATCTCTCCCTGCCTACTTCTTTTTTTTTTTTTTTTTTTTCCTCCCCATGTTATCTGCACTTTTACCCTACAGTCTCAGTCATGCTTTGCACTTTTCACCTAAATTTCATCCAAGGTTTTCATAGGAATGCTTTGCTCACGTCCAGGATTTCTCAGCATCCTTCCACTGCCTGGATGGACTGGGAAGACTTTGAAGTGATAATGCTCAGTCCTCCAACAGATATCGCAAAAACCTTAGAAGCCATCCCTAGAAGGTTCATTGCTGCGATAAAATTCCATGGGATACTTCCTGCAGAGCTTTGTAAGGACTTTGTACAAGCATGAAAATGCTATTACCAGGCTCTTCCTGAGATTAAGCCAGCAATGTAGACAGAAAGTGTGTCAGTCCCAGTGTCCTAAGTCTTTTCTAGATCTTTCATGGCTCTAGAGATATCAGTAAAAGCTATAGACAGGATCAGTGGCTCGCTGTGTTTCTGATGTTACTGACACAGTAAGAAGCCATCCTTGGTTTGACGAGCTGATGGCTCCAGCCTGAATCCTGAGAGGGACTGGACTACAGCAAGCAAAGCTGCCACTTCTACATTTAAGAGTCTCAGTCCAGTAGAAGACTGACCTGTTCAATCAATTACTTTTCAATCTCCCTCCAACAAGAAGTTACTACAATCTTATGTCCTTTTGACCCTAACAGAATAAATGGCATCACATTAGTATAAAATCAAAGCAGTGGAAGATGGAAAAAAAGTTAATAGGATCTCTATAATAAGAATTTATGCCCCATGATCATTTTGAAAATAACTGTACCTTGACAATAGCTATTGCCTGTAAACGAGCATCCATGGATAACACATTACTTATGAAGAAAATTCATGATGACACAAGAGTTTCTCAAAAGATCTGGCAGAGCTTTGCTCATTAAATTAATTTTGAAGTGCTAATTTGGCACCATTTTTTAAATGCACATTAATTCATGATATAAATTTTGACACATTCACATTTTTAAAAAAAGTTTAAATGACATTGGAATGTGAGAAATATACTCTATATAAATATCCTATAATTAGAATCACCATATTTTATTGCTTTATTTAGTTGGAAGTGAAGAGTGTTTCATGTCATGTTATGTCATTTTATAAGAGCATGTGAATGCGGTCCTTGAAACTATTTAACTGCATCATCTTGCCACCCAGTTTTAGGGCAAAAATTCATAGTTTGCATTAGCTTACCTCGACAGTGAATGGCCGGAGTGGAAGAAATAATAATTTCTGAAAAAATATTCAGGAATATTCTCTATGCTGAAAGTACAGCAACTTAGAGGTAGCCAACAATAATTATGAGGCACTACTCAAGACTTTTAGAAAGAAAGACTATTGTTGCATCCTTTCTTTTGAGTTACATCTGATTTTAAAGTGATTACTTTGAAGATGGGGCGTATGGGCTCTCGCCTAGGAAGATTCAAAATCTTTATCTATCTTGAATTATATCCTGGAGTACTCTGGAAATGGAGTATGCGCTACCCTCGTCTTTTTTGAAACAGGACCACTCTGTAACGACGCGGAAGCTTCGGACACCATACACGACGACCAATACGATCAGGTAGATGCCACTGTATTGCACAGATAGCTCAGCTTTTATAGACAATTCCCAGGTGGTGCTTTTATAGTGGACTATTATTAGCAGGTGATAACTAGTTACATGCTCCCATAGTTGGCTATAATGAGCTGTTTACACACACAGTCTTTTCTGTTTTTTTTTACTCAAGGTCCTACTTATCAGTACATTCAGAAGACAGCTACTCCTTTTCTGCCAGCTTCCTTAGTTTACAAATCACAACTTAACCGTTTGGTAACCTTGAGGCCTGCACTGTTGTCAAGGGCCTAGACTATTGTCAGAGGCTTATTGTCAACAGCTGCCCAGAGCTTGGGGTGCTCACAGGATGACCATTAATTTCCCACAACTCTGCACCCTGAAATGCAAAATTCATGGTGAGGGAAAATAAGAGGAAACCTGACTATGAAGGCCAGTGCATTATACACACAGCTTGGACGTGCAGAATTTGGCTATTTTAATTCCTATCTAAATAATAAAGGATGGATCCTCCGCATCCTTCATACATACATTGATCATCAAGGCAAAGGATAGACTGAACTCAGAAAAGTTGGGTTTATGTCTGTACTAGCGTTTACAAGACTTTCTTAGACAGCTCTTCCTGGATCGGCATCTTTCTCCAGGACTTTGGCACAATTTGGGCAGCGCGAAACCACTCTGCTTCAGTCCAGACCATGCTGGTAAGATCCATGGGCCAAATCAGCGTGCTCCTGTGTTTATGCAGTGCTCAAACGTATGCACATACAAAGGAGATATTTTTTTCAGGTTGTCCAGGGGAGCAGCTTGTAAGCTCTGAGGTGCTCGGGCGCTACTTCTCAATCACCCATCTGGACTGTGGATTGGGGTTAAACCACACATAAAGCCACTTTAAGTGGAATATCTACATTCTGGATTTTGTCATGACTATTCCTTTGTCTTTAATGCAGTGAAGGGAGCAAAGTATAATTTGTTGATGCTGTGAAAGACAGTGATGGTAGACTAGGCTGATCACAATGCAAAGGCATTTAGCCTAGCAGTGATGACTTAGGGGGTTTTGCATATTTATCTAGCTATCTACCTGTCAGATAAGCAAGTCTATGATTATCTGTATTTGTTTGAACTACTGAGATATGATCTAAGTTTCCTATTGATGCAATCATCTTCTCCTAGGTCACCGAACATTTTCTGAATCCCTCAAGATGTTTAACTCCATTTCTTAATGCTAAATCTTCCTCCTTGAAATAATCAGGGAGTTGGAGTGTGTCTTTGTCTCTCTGTTCACTCCTTTATAAGACATGACTAATAATTGCAGTATTTTCCTTTGACTGTTGTAGCAATGCCTCATCCACTCCATATTCTCTTTGAAGTAATCCACCCTCACAAATTAGGTCATTGCAGGCTTTTTTTTTTTAATACTACTGTCTGTATAAAAAAGTTGCTAGATTTTTGCAGGTATCACATTTTCATCGATAGAAAAGATGGAAGCCACTGGTAAGTTCTAGCCCCTGAAAGATGTGGTCCTGAAGAAAGACATGTTTTTGAGTATGCATGAGTGAGTCAAAATAAGTGATTCAGTGTACAGGAGGGTTTCTTTCTAGATGCACATTTGTAAACAAACACAAGCCTTGTGGTTCTCTCTTTAGCACACCACATCTGTACTTGATGCAGTTTCTCTCCTCAGAGAAGGAAGGTTGAAGCTACTCACCGGAGCATCGTTTAGAGCATCCTGCCTTCAAAGAAATGTAAGTCTCTCCAGATGGCAGCGTTATCCTTGCCTGTGAAAATGGGATGTGGATTTATGGTCCTAGAACCATAGAATATCACAGGAAATGTGTTTTTCCAGTTAGTAGTGTAGCCGTATAATATGTACACCCATAAGATATTTCTAACTGGAGTTGTTTTTTAACTCATGTATACAGCAAACAGTTATCATTTCTTTCCAAAAGAGTCCTTGGATGCATGTCTAAAACAAATTTACAAATCCCTTCATCAGACTATTCCTCCCTCTCTTCTTTGTCTCTGCCCCTCCTTTTCTTTAATAATAATGGAAACAGTTTGCATCATAAGCTAAACACAATTTTCGTGTACCTTATAGGAAGTTTAATAATGTTGCAAACTAAAGAAAGTAAATGAATAGTGCATGAACTGCTGCCATCTCTTGGTTATATTCATCATTCCAGGTATTCTGGGCATATTCATCTAAATCAAGAATATTAGGGCATTTTATAGTGTTGATTTCCCTTTCACCTCACATCCACCCTTGCAAACACAAAGTAAGACACCGTTAATTATTTTTTTTTCTGCTGCTGAAATGGTCAGTTACAACTATTAAGGTAATGCTTAAAGGTCTTTATCAATATTTTTTTGTGTGCTTAAGGTAAGTCCTTTGTCCTACTTTTCTGGATTTTTGTTTTTGTTTTATTTTAGTCTCTATGTTTGTTAAGATTCCAAGCATTCAGTTGTAATTTTTGTACTACAACAGAGTTAACTTTATTACATTGGCATTCTGATAATGAAAGGCATGAGGACAAATGAAGGGAAGGGCAGCGGTAGCGAGGAATCACATCTGCCTAAGTGAAACAAAATGAATTTCCAATATAATTTTTTTCCATGTTTAAAGAATAACACACTAATTTTATGCCTTATCCAGATGTGTGCTCTAATTAAAAGCTCATTGAAGGCATAACTGTAGTGCACTTCAAGAGCATTTAGAAGATTTCTGGTGAAAATCATCAGATTTCTATTGAAGTTGTCAGTGGAATGACATTGGTTTTTCCCACCCAATACCGCTCGCCACAATTGCTGCATGTTTAATCAGTTCCTGCTGATTTCAGTAGGACATCAATTGACCTTTTCTAGGTCAATTGCAATGTGTGGACAGCTAAAATATCCTGTCTGAGCAGTCATTAGATGCCCTCTAAATGATGATATGGATGATGAATGGGAACAAAATCCTGGCAATCTCCCAATGACAGCCACAGAGGCAGGATTTTTGCCTGTTCCTCTCTTTTTTCCCATCCCTCGGTCCCATTCCCGTTGGTGTCACACTCGCTTGTTAACACGTTGCTCTATCCATACCCCACCAGACCCTATGGCTGCACCACAGCCTGTCACTTCAGGCAGCGACAGAGAAGGATCAGCAATTTGTATGGAAAATACAAATGCAGAAGGTCTGAGAGCAACCTAATTAAAGCACTCCTGAGCTAAGCCAAAGGTTACATTAACACCCAGGCTATAATTAGCAGATTGTCCCACTTTGCTGACTGAGGAGGCTCATCCAGTCTGTCTGTTGGAGCAGAAGCAATTGGGAACCACCATGAATGTGACAAGCAGATGCTTGTCATGTCCTACTGAAAAGACCTTGTTGAACTGAGGCCTTACAAAAAAGTTTCTTTAGAAGAGAAGAAATTGCTTGGTCTTCCCTCATCTGATAAGATACATCCAGTCATGGCTGAAGTTCTCTTTTGTATGGGATATACGTGGCTCTACAGTTCTGGACCCAATGACTCTTTTGTCTTTCTTTTTGTTTTCATTACTAAATAGTATAATTATATACAAACTCAGCTAAAACCCCCAGCATTAAGTCTGAAAGGGCTTCAAGAAAGGAACAGCGTCTCCCTGTGTAGCAGGTTTTGCTTCACTGGTTTTTATTCATGAGCTCGTTACATGACAACTTACCGCCGCCTGATTTTCTTACTCACTGAAGTGATTAAAGCAATATCACCCCGGAGACTTCTTGTTTGCCTGCACGTATCACTGCAACCCTCGCAGCTTCCTCCAAAGCAAGGGCAGAGGCCTGGTGTGCAGGAAATTTGGCAGGGTGAGGTCTGATCTCATTTCGTAATGGAGCCATTCTGTTTTCTCTCTCTCTTCAGCTTGCTGAAATTTCTTCCTGATGACTTGATTAAAGGATTTAAAAAAAAAAAAAAAAAAAAGAGGAAAAAAAAGCAGCAGTGTAATTCTGCTCTAGAAGAGCACAATTTATACCATGAAAAGCGCTATAAAGCGGTGCTTCACCCCCAGAGTGGTTCAGAGATGTGTAAATCAAATGCTTTGAGCTACGCTGTTCTGATGAGCAGATACTTGCCCGCCTGAGTATGATGTGTAGGCATGAAAATGGGCTGAAAAGCCACTGTAGAAGTACAAGTAGGCCCACCAGTGCTCAGATCCTATTACTTAAGCAGTGCTTTTCTCATACCGCTTAGTGCACCGTCACCTCCCAGAAGGAGGGATTTCTACATCTAATTTGTGGAACGACTTATCAGTAGGCAGTGTGCCCAAGGATGCAGAATTTGTAGAGATTATTGTAGCCTTTTCCTTCCCAATGCCCTGCTCACAAGAGATTACATGACATTGCTCCAAGAGCAGGCAAATGGCCCTCATAAGCAAAAAATAATTTTTTCCAGCCTACACCTTAATTTTTTAATTATTTTTTACAAATCCAGGACATGTAAAAAAAGCCCAACCCCGGCTAGAAACATGTGAATTCATACTGACAGATTCCTTCTGGATGGGAATACATAAAGTTTAGCTTCCAAATACTTCCACTGATACTTTTTTAATCTACCCTGTCATTAGACTAAATGGAAAAAAAAAAAAAAACGTTACGCCATTACCATTTGTGTTCAAAAACTCAGACAAGTCCTGGTGGCTTCCAGATCTCCTCCAGGGACTCCTCATCTTTCCTGCATTGCTGCAGTGGTAGAGAAAAGGAGCGCACTGTGCTCTTGTTCATTATCACATTACTGAATGAGGTTTCTGTCATGAGAAAGTTCCACAGAACCCTGTGGAATACCTTTTATTTTCTCGCATAATTCACTTTCTTCTGAAAGTGAGTCTTTACACCAAAAAAACCACGAGTGCTTTAATTAAGAATAGATGTCTTTCTAAAGGAAATTTCCCAGCTCAGCTACACATCACTAAGCTCAAAGCAGGAATTGGACTGAAATTTTCTGGTTTGTGGTTTGCTGGTGCTCAAGACTTGGTCACTCCAGCATCACTCTCTCTTTGCTGGCTGGAAGCAGAAGCAGGTTGAGAGAGTCCCTTACAACCATGAAGGGTCTGTGAAAGAGGATGCCAGCAAGAATTGATGCCTCATGCCCTGACTGCCCTGGTGGAAAAGTCTGAATTCAAGGTGAGACTGAGTTGCTCCATCTGCCATTGGACCATTTTTACAAAAAGGCCTTTCTTGAAACAGACCTGGACCATCCTTTCTGGCTGATGTCTTGTTGTATAACCATAGTAGGAGACGGAAGAGTTGGGGAAAACAGAGCAGCCATACATCGGAAAAACAAAACTGTGAGAACTTACCTGCATTTCCCTTTGGATCCCACATTGAAGCAGACCTGGCCCTGGTGCATCCCGCAGCAGATGATTGCTGCGACTGCGGGGCTGCATGGAGAGCCCAACTCCTCTGCCTGCAGCACTGAGATCCAGAAGATTCCTCCTATAGTTCATTATTTTGGAAAAGATCTCAGACTGAGAGACAAGCTGTCTTTGCTGCACTTCTTCAAAATATCAGGGAATGGTCCAGCAGACTCATGTAGCAAACACTGCTGCCTGCTATGAACATCTCTGCAACAGAGACAGGCAGGTTTTTCACTGCTGTTCTGCTCTGGTGAACAAAAAAGCTCAGGGAGGAGAAATAGAGATGTTCCACTCCAGTGAAATCAACATATTCAAAACTAAAGTAAAAAAAAGAATTTGAAGAAAACGCCTGGCAGAATTTCCCTCAAATGAGCATACAATGTGGTTTCTCCTCTGCCTAAAACCTAATTCTTTAAAAAAAAATAGTATTCATTGAAAGAGATTACACCAGATAAGTCTCCCAGCTGCGATGGAGTATTTGTGAAAAGCAAAGATACAGATGTTGCTAATTATGACCTGGGTACAGTGATGTAATGATGTGAACAGGGCTTAGTGCTTCCATGTGGGTAAATGAAGGAAGCTGGATTCCAAGGTGGCCAAGTGCTGGATTTGCTTTTAGAAAAATAAATTAAAATCCCATTGAAAAGAACATTTTATTTTCTTTTTTTTTCTTTTCATTGCTGAGAAGAAAACATATCACTAGATGATATTATAATAATATTCAAATGCAATTCCCTGAGAAGACTGAATAATTTCAAATCCTGACTAAGATATTTAATTTTAAATTAGTTAAGTGGTTATTTGGCTGAAAGGGATTTTAAAAACAAGATTGACTTATGAGTCTTCAGGCTAAGGAAATAGTCTAGTGAATTTAATTAAGAATGGAATTCTTTACTAACTTCAATCCAGCAGTAACCTGCAGGTTTGTCTTTTGGTAATTAACATCTCTGCTGGTTAATATGATAATTATGACCATGCTGGCAACAATTGAGCACTCTAATCAAACAAAGAAAAGAATTGCTAATAATAATGTTTTGCCTCTCTCCCTGCCGAGAATTGCTCAGCGATGATGCCTGTGACAAAGGAGGCTGGAGAAGACAGCATAGGGCTGGAGGATGGGAAGGGTCCACATCAACCACCACATCAGGTTCCCGGCCATCTCAGGCCCTCGCGTTAGAGCAAGACCTGGCAAGATGATGAGGAAAGGGCTTCCTGCGGATTATGGGAGGGAAAGGTAGGTCCCAGAACAGTCTCTTTCCCTGTAGGCCCCTCTCTTCCTGCAGATGCCTGCATGCCAGCATCATGCAGCACCTGAGTAGTGGAGTTTGTTCCTACAGTTTTTCCATCCTGGGTTCAAGCGCTGAGGATCAGGTTGTAAATAAGGTAATAAGTTCTGTGAGTGGAAATACTCACAAGGTAAATACTTTCAGATCTGCTGCCAAATTCTGTATGACAATGGGCCTTGATAACTGATGGCATCTCAGAGCTGGGTTTACCAAAAAAATCTTTTAAATTCATCTGTTCTTCAAGAAATAGAAAGCCTTTTTAGTTCTTTGAAAAATATAACTAGAATTCACACAAAGGGTCCTCTGTGTGCTTCTAAAATTCTCCTTTTAACTGTACGCTTTACAGTCTGTTGGAAAAGCACTCAAATATTCAGAGATGCCAAAATCAAAGGGTAGCTAGCGTCCAGTTAATCCAACCAGCAGGTGTCTACAGATAGCTGGTGGAGATTCTCTGTAGCTATGATACAAATGGTCTTTCAGACATCATCTAGTGAAAAAAGGAGAAAAACTAGATATTATTACTACTACTCTTATTATTATTATTATTTCCTTAGGTGCTCAAGTCTATCTTCTCTACCATTTAATTTGTGTATAATTTTTCATAAATCTTAGGGAAAAGATCGTACAATCTGAAAACGGGATCCAACTCCAGAGCTAGAAATATTCATAATTTCTCCTCGTTATCTATTTGTTTCTCAAGATTTGAGACTTCCTTTTCTGCAAGTTTTGGAAAAATGCATGTTAGTATCTTGCTATGCAAAATGTAGAAATCAGAATTTCAAAAAGGAGTCAATACAACAATCTATTTTTAGAATCGACTTTAAACAAGTCAACAAAATAATGTTGGCTGTTTTCTGCATTATCATCTCAATTAAAAAGGATAATTAGGAGAAGCATTAAATAGATGAAGGAAAAGTTCAAGTAAAAGTAAGGATCGAAGGTAAGTTCTTTCGAAGGTAAAAATCTTTCCCTGAAACCAAAACATTATTTGAAATTAGAAAAAAAAGGGTGCAATAATTACAGGGAAAAGAATCATTGCTTTTAATTAATAAAAATGTTTAGATTAACAGGAAAGCAAAATAGACTGCTAGGTAGGGATTATAATTTCATTATTTTTAAGAGCTGCTAAATGTAATCTTCCTAGATCATAACATACACTGGGTGCTTGAGGAGTTTCAGCAACAAAGCGTTGCTGAGAGTAAACTAGCGTTTATTTTCTCCTGAAGTTAACTTAAATAACCCTGATTGTGCCTTAGAAGAAACGAGCTGTTCTTGTAACTGTTTCAAAGAGCTGTGAAACCTTTAAAACCACTGCAAGGGAAATAAGTGCTTTTGTTTCACAGATAAAGACCGAGGCCAGCTGAAGGCTCTGGGCTAAGTCTTTGGGTACCCTCAAGAAGGGAGAGGGTGGCCCACAGCAGCCGGCAATGCGGTAAGTTTTCAGGTCAAGGTGACACAAAGACATGGGGGGGAAAATATCTAATAATGAAAAATGAGTCGATGCGGATGGGCAGGTCAGGCTCTGTGATGGGGCATTGTCGGCAGCCGAACTCTGGAGCTTTCCTCGGCAGCCACATCCCAACTCAGACAGGCACCCCGGCTCTGACCCTGGTTCGGGCTCAGCTAAATGCGATGGCAAGGGAGATTAATAACGCAGCTGCTGTATCTCCTGGCTTCAAACGAGGAAGAAAAGTCTCTGGACTCGGGAGGGACCTCTCTCTCGCCCATTAAGGAAATGTTTTTCAAAATGTAAACATCGGCTGGGAAACTAACTGCTTTCTGTGGCTTTGAAAATTTCCACCCTGAACTGCAAATTGTTTTGGGTACAAGTTGTCTTTCATCCTGTGACAGTCAGTAGTGCTGGGGCCTCTAGTAACTAATGGAACATAAATAATTAACCAAATGATACTCCTGCAAGTTCATCTGTAATGGAAAACACTTTTAACTACACAGGCCAACGCGGCAGCAGGGCAAAAACTACTCCACGAAGGGCCCACTCTGAAATTTTGTTCAAGAAATCACTGTCTCAGAGGTCAGTCTCTCTAGTCCCGTGGCTCCGTAGCAGGGTCTGAAGAAGGATTTTGCTTGTATGTTTATTAGTGTTTCTTCTGGGTCTCTTGAGCAAGCGCTTTCCAGAGATACACACAGGTGCAGCTGGTTAGGGGACTGCAGCTCAGACCAAGCAGTTTCACCTTGCACATAAGGCCACCAAAGGAAGGGAAGAAACCCCAAGTCTCTGCTACAGACATGTGAGCATGACTACACTGTGTTGAATCTCGCACTCCCTGGGTAGGACTAAGCAGGTTTGGCAAGTGGGAAAAAGAGTCATTTGTTGTGAACCATCTGGTGTAAGTATTCCACACGAGGTACAGCATCCACTTCTCAAAGTGCTGAGTCTCAACTGCTTACCTGAGGTGACATCAGGCAGGAATCACCAGAATGGGCAGTCTGCGTAATATCAGTATCTATAACAGAGGTTAAGGAATGTTTCCAGCTTCAGCCAAAATGCCAAGAGCAGGACTCTGCACTGAGACTGCCTTAGCCCCAGGAAGGACCCTCATCCTGGAGTTCACTGCACATGCAGGGAGTTGGAGATGTGCTGCACCCCATACCCTCCTGGTGTGGAAATCATAGAATCATAGCATACCAGGGGTATGAACTGAGGAAGGGTCCTCAACGGTCATATGGTCTAACCTTTCTCAGCCAAAGAATGATCTAGACAAGATGTCCCAGCAGCCTGTCTGACTGAATCTTAAGTGTCCAATGTTGGGGAATCCACCACTTCCCTGGGGAGATCATTCCAAGGCCTCATTGTTCTCATCACGAAAAAATTTCCTCTTGTGTCCAATTGGGATCTCCCCAGGAGTAACTCATACCCATGAGATGGAGACAGGCTGCATCCCCGACCCTTCTGGTGAGGAGATATCGGTTCAGGCTTTCTCTGCAGTGACAGAATAAGGATGTTCTTCCCATGCAGGCAGAGTTAATAATCGAAGGGTTTCTCCCTTAAAGCAGTTTTTAACACTACATTTAAATGTCCTGCATGCATTATTCATCTTTTTACAGCACTGAGTAAGAGTGGAGGCAGCTGTCAGTCCAATTAACGTTTCAGAGCTCTGCCCTCCAGCTGTCCCTGGGAGGCACGATAAAGAATGACATGGTCCATGGGACCAGTGGCCCTCCCTTTTGCTTTCTGGCTGGGGAGCAATTATTTGGCAAGGTCCCAGAAACACCACTACATCCAACCTTTTCTGGGGAAGGCTGGAGGAGGATTTTGTTACAAAAAGGAAGGGTTTTTTCTTTCATCTGCTTTGTACCAAAGGCAGGAAATCGTGACTCTCAACAGCTTTGCTACATTCCTTCTCCTGCACCTTTCTCTCTCAGGGCTTCTCCATAAAAGATTATTAAAAACTACAAAACTTTGGGATTGTAGCTTATTTTCTCTGCAGTTTGGTGGAAAAACCTCACACGTCAAGACCAATGATTCTGGTTGGGCTCCTTCTATACAATTAATTTGAATATGAAGCACAATATAAGCAATATCCTGTCTACTGTCAGTGATACCTGTGCCCACAATGGCTGGATGTGCTACAGCCTCAGAGAAGTGGAGGAAAGCCAACAGTTGTCTGGCTCCTGTCCTGCTTACACACGGCTGGGCTACTACAGCGTGGTGGGAGGTCATTATACAAACCCAAGCATGGCCCTATTCTCTAAGCACTTAGAGTCAAGGTTAGATATTTGACTGGATGTATTTCAGTCACGCTCCTCTCCCTGCTAACAAAAGCTCATAAAATTCCTGGGGAAAACAACATAAATTAGCACAAACTTCAAGTCTCTCTAAATTATCCCAGCAGAAAGCAAGCCTTTGCACAGACAGAACAGCATGGAGCTCCTGCCCTGGGAGGCTGGCTGGTCTCCCATGTGACTCTGTACCTCCTAGGACTCAAATCATTAATCCTGTATAGAGTTGGGCTGCTCAGACGATGGGCCGTCCGACTCATTGACAGCTCTCATAGACAGTGCTGGGGTTTTTTTTCATGTAGAGAAGAGCTGGTTAAGGTCCACTTGTCAAAACGACCCAGGATTACAATGTGAGACTCAATCTGCAATACGGAGCTGAGAAAACGTGTTCCCTTATTTTGTTCATTTTATGCAGTCACAATGTCACCTCTACTGCGTACAGCAGCTAGCACTGGGGTGGCTGTACCACAACACAAATTAGGAAGACATCTTGAAATTCACATTGAGCAATACATAACAACACAGATTTCCTCTAGGTCCCTCTTTCAGCACAGGGAACAGAAATAGATAGCCTTATTCCCCAGGAGGAAATAAGGGAAAAGAAAAAGCTGAAGTTAAAAGTGCAGATGAAACATATCTCTTAGACTGATGATGACTTGGTACATGATAGCACTTTGATCTTATCAATCAGAAAACAATTTGATTTCAGCCTTTTCTTCTGGGTATTACGGCCAGGATCACACCAACACTCTAATCTAAAAGGATCTGTTCTATCTCAAGTATTATTTATTCACATGCTTTATTATTCTGTTTCATGGAGAAATGCAAGGACAGCATCTCATTAATTGAAGGAAAATAAAGTTTTCTATTTTAACGTCATGAACATGGTAGCTCTGCAATCAGGGGTTTAAAATGTTTTACATCATGTGTAATACACTGAATGTACCTAGAGATACAATGTGGCAGGGAAACTTCCCATGCATTCAATGAGAGGTGACAGCACACAGATAAAATACTAATCCCTTGTTATCAGCTCTAGGTACCAGACTAAATGCAATTGTCACAAATTCTCAGCAGAAGTTGACAGGACCACGACAGGGTTCATTTAGGGTCACTGAAAATTCCTGCTTCATTTGCATAACCATTTCAGCAAGTGCTTTAAAAGTCTTGCTTTCCAGCAAAAGTTTAAGCAATTAAGCATAGCCACATATTAACAGCAAGCAACTGTTTGAGGCCCAGACCCTCAAAAATATTTAAACACTACTACTTACTGATTTCCAGGAAAGGCAATCCAGCATCTTAGCCCAAATCTTCTGCTAGGTGGAGTAGTATAAATCTTTCTGAAGCCAATATGTCTGTCCCATCCATACATCTCTTTCATGGCAGTTAAGATGATGGTAGAGAATCATCATCACATTTAGAAAATACTTTATTTGAGTTTTTAACCATATTTAAATGCACTGCTCTTTCTGACAGAGGATAATGAACTTGTTTTATTCTTTCAAGGTATGGTAATATCCTCAGAGAAAATTCATATTGGATTTTATAAGTATTTGCTATATTCTTTGTTTACTGTCTCAGTGTTCAGCCATTAGCAGTGAATTGCTGTGTTGTTATACAAACCAGAAAACAACAACTACAAATAACAATCAGTCTCTGCCTCAGGACACACAACAAGCTGAAGAGAATGATCTGAAAATGCTTTAGAGATGCTTGCCAAAACCAGACTTACTGCTTATGGCCAGAACAGATGCCTGCTAATTCAGGTGGGCGCTTAAACTATAAAAGCAGATTACATCTACACACACACACACATCTCTGAGTCACCTGCACCACGGCTGTGGCTGTGCCAAGCCATTCACCCAGCCTGAATGAAAGGTGAAGAAAGGCTGCAGCTTTAATATTTTAGGCTCACAATTATAATTACACTGAGATCTGACCAGGATATGAAAACTACACACTCTTCCAACAAGCAAACTCATTATTCCTGGGCTTGACATGCGATACCATGTCCTCGGCTGTTGACAATGCCTGAACCTCAGATCTTTGACTATTTATGTGCATATATAAATTCTTATGCCAGGGGTACAAGAAAAGCTAGAGAACAGAATCAGGAACCAGTTACAAAAGGTAGAATGATCTTGTGGTTGCATTCTGACTTGAAAAGCGAAGAAACCATGTTCTCTTTCTTTTTCTCAGCGACATGCATCCACTGTCATCTGGCAACCTGACAGAAACTTCCTATGCTTCATTTTCTTCATATGTAAAACTTGATTAAGCAGTAGTGTGAGTAATTTAAACTTTCCTTCATCGGTGTTGGCAAAAGTGTAGTCAAAAAAGGTATTATAAAGGAACCTTTAACAGAGTGTGTACGGGGAAGGATAGCCATGGGCAGGGAACGGAGCTGAAGTTCCAGGGAACTCCTCAGAGCTCTACCATTGCCTGTTTGGAAACCAGAAAAAGAGCATTGCACTTCTGCATCCCTCAGCTTCCCCATCCATCAAACAGAGATAACAGTACCAAGCTTCACTTTATAAAGCACTTTGACTGAGGACTGGGAAAGTTACCTTCATATTGGAACTCTGCTTCTAGGAACTATATTTTCAGAAGCATACTATCAACACCTTCTCCCCACTTCTACTGAACACCCCTTTCTTTCTGATGTTATCAATTTCCTACTATTTTAATGTTGTTAGTCCTCCATCAGGAACAGAGAGCTAAAATGAGCAACAAAAACACAGGCCTTCATTTAGAGACATAATCTGTTTAATAAATATGACTGTAAAAGCAATAAACAATAGCAATTATACATTACGCTACATTGTATTTAACGAAAGGGAAAAGAAGATGAAAAAGTACATCAAAAAAAGTAATTTTAAAATTAGAAATAGTTCCAACACTATAAGAAAACTTTTTGATTGGCTTACTATAAAAATAAGTTGGCTAATGTTGGACTTCAGTGGGGAGTATTATACAGTTGCTGCCAAAACTTTCCCATCTTTCTTAAAGCTGTAGTTGCAAAGACAATAGCAAAGCCATATCAACTGCTGCGTTTCTACCTGTCTTCAGAGAAACTACAGAAAGAGGCAGAGGACTCAGTACTGTGATTATCCTTTAACTACTACGGGTCTCATCTTCTTACACTTGGTATTACTTTTTTTCTTTGCCAGCAAGTAGGTTGATTTGGGTTCATGCCCAATTTGTGACAGAGAAATTCAAACCCACCACCACCACCAAACTCCCACCCTGGGACTCTGGGCAATGCCAGCAGCGCCGCTATCTCCTGTTGGTGACCCAGGTTGCCATTCACAATGTCTATCGAACAAAACCCACCCATGTCAGGAATCAGGCTGCCTCCTAATTGTGCTACACTGATTATGAACCAACCTCTATTTGCCTTCACCTAATGTAGTTAAGTATTGGTTGTCGTCTTTCTCTCTCTGAACTTCAAACCAAACTCCTGGTGCTAGGTTTACCTGAGTAGGGTTGGAAATCAACAGCTGTGATGATCACAGGTTAGGCTTCAGCCAGATATCCAGTGTCTTGGGAGGACTTCTTCAAGGTATTCCAAGCCTGCTTTCCTGCTGTTCCCTTGCACAGTCTACATGAACATGTCCTGCAGCCTCATATGGAGCTGCAGTGTAAGATACAAGATTGTGTTATTTGTAAGAAATCAAATCTTGTACAAGAGCAGTCCTGTGGCACTGGGGCCCAAAATGCATGGCAATAATCAGGCCAAATCCTCCTTTATTCTCCGTTCTCCACCCAGAGTGGCAGGAGTTTGCAGATCTGCAACCAAGGGGGGTTGCCAAGAAAGCCATGGGAAAGTCTGCAGACCTCTCCCGGTTCCTTGTTCTATGGACAATGTGTCTTTCAAAAAATTGTCCGGCCTTGGGATGACTCCCAAAAGTCTGGAACTTCCCCAGACAAATCAAAACATCAGCGCTAAATGCAGCTGAGGGTGTTACTAGGGCTTTCTCTTAGCCAAAGTTGAAGGTGTAAGGCTGGCAGAAAGCACAGTGTAAGTTCTTGCTGGCAATAACCTCCTACAAGTGCAGTATGGACAGACCTCCCTGCCTGTAAACGCATGCTAGTTCTGTTCCATTCGAGGTTAGGAGGCAAAAAGTTATCAGTGCTGTCAGTGGGGTGCCTTGGTGTGAGTAGGCTAAAAAAGCTGTTTAAGAAAGAGCCTGGCCTTGCGGTTGGGATTGCCCACACTCGCACTCAGCCTCCTCGCAGCCGTGGGGCACAGGCAGCAGCTGCAGCTTGAGGAACGAAGGGCAGAGTCCAAACAAAGACATAAACCAGACTGACCAAGAATATTTTCTGTGCCTTTAAACTCCAGTGTGATTTTTGTGTGTGTGTGTGTGTCCTATGAAAGTCTGCTGGGGCGGCTAGCCCTCCCGCAGCCCAAAGTGCTAAAAGAGCAGTTAAATCTAAAGCCAAGAACCCTNGGCCTATATCATTATGAATTTTCTACAAATTAGAGACAGATCAGAAAAAAGAGAGAGTGGAGGGGTGAGGGGAAGGGCTGTAGGAGTGAATAGTGGTACCAGTTCCTCTCCCCCCACCCCCCACTAAAATTGAACACCTGTACAACGCAGTTCCACTATGGTCTCAGTATAATGTCCACATGCACAGGCTTAAAGCTAAAAACCCTTTGTCATCTGAAGAATTAAAAAGTCCAAATGCAGTGAGTTCTCCTCTTTTTTTAGATATAGGTATTTGTCGGTGTCCTCGATTCAACCATTTACATAGGAAGGGATTTCTTTTGTGCTCTGGGGCTCAGCAGCTGTGGAAATACTTCCTGTGGCAAAGAAAGAACAAAATAAAAGAATCAGTAAATGACAAGTGTGTTTAGCCAAGGAAGATGTTTGAAGGTATCACCTTGCTGGCCTTTGGGATTCAACTGTTCCACTGACACGTTCTTCCCAGAAATGTTTTCTTGTCATTCAAAACACTGAAGGTGATGTCCTGTTCTTTTGCTAATGAAGATGATTCACCCATGTTGAACAGAAGAGGGAGAGGCCAGAGCAGAGGGGTGGAGGGAAGGAGAGGTTGAGGTCCTCAGAGGAAATGTGTAACTCATTTGCAATGATAAGGTGTTGGAGATTTCATAAATAACCTTAAGCTTTGCATTTGCAAAAGAAAAGCCTAAACCACTCACATCCAGAAAATAGGGACTGTGGGGTTTTTGCTGCCAACCTTTGGAGAGAAAATTAAATGATCCGGGGACATTCATTCAGATTCCTCCCAGGAAGGATCCCTGAATGTTAGTCAAAGGGGTTGAAAAAACCTGGAGTCTGAACAAGCATACAAAAGAGAAACACCCAATTACAGTCTTGCTTTGTTTTCCCAAAAGAAAGAAAACTCATTAAAAAAGAAATTGCTGATTTCCAGAAACAGATGAGGTGGTTGTATAGGAGAGTGAAGAGCCTTTGCACTTTCTATTCTGTTCACACATAGGTCCAGACCTTTTCATTTTGTCAGTGAGCTCTGATTCAGTTTCCTCATTCATCTTACTGACAGGATGGAAAAACACTCTTAGGAAGTTTGTTGGACTGATTCCTTTTGATAGAGAATAGAGTCTATGTATCCCACACATTTACCTTTTGTGCTCACTAGTGCAGTTACCGGTGCAAACCAAAGAGTTATAAAAGGCCAATTTCTGGTTCAATACAGTGTCCAGTACCACAGCTGAGAAAAACACAAAAAGCTGGCTATTGTAGAAAGCCAGAAATGCTATAGCTGCACCAAATGAAAACCTATCCCCAAAATTGGTTTTCAGTGCTCTTATCCCAGAGGCGTCAAGGGATTAGTTTCCAACACCAGCAAGAACAGTTTTGAAGATACCTTGAATAGAGCCAGCAGGTTACTGACTCTTGCCCCTTCAGTCTGAGTGACCTGTGAAAATATGTATTTCCCTACCTCTGAAACAGTGTGAACCACAGTCATTGCATTCTTTTAGAAAAGGGAAGCCCAAAGCTCGTCTAACTCTAGGAGGAGAGTTCCCAGCCTGAAATTGGGTGTTTCTCACTTAGCATCTTACATCAATTTTGCCCTGGAGGTTTCTAGGGGAAAAAGAAAGAAAAACAAACAAAAAAAGAGAATTGTTAAAGTTTAGGACCCACCGCTCCGGGTCTTGGCTTGAAACCTCTTGGTGATCCACAAGCCTTTTGGAAGTCCTCTGTCCAGACTACCTTGGTTGCATTTCCTTTCCTTGGGTTCTGGACTGTGGCCTGGGGTTGCTCTGTATGGGGAACACCACATGGGAAGGTTGGTCCCCTCACTCCATCCTGTGTACTGCTAAGCAGGGATGTCCAGGTCTGCTGATGAATAGCTGCTTAAAAGCTTTTAATAGCTACCAGATCTCCCTTGGTGAACAGGTGAGGAGAGATCAGTATTGATTGCAGTGGGGCTTCCAGCTTAGACATCAGTTTCATCAAGAGACTTTCTTCTTTTTTCCTCCCAGGTTGTTTCACAGGCCACAATCTTAGCACAGCACATTCCCTCCTTTAATTACCCTTCCCCTTGCTCCCACTCTGCAGTAGCTCTGACACCAAGCCTGCTTTAGCAAACACTCCCGTACAATTTAGGGACATCTGCAGGTAGGATCTAAAGTTTGGTTAAGCTGATGAAATTGTGCAAATAAGGGATCTCAGTTATGACTATGCCTTACTGCCGTCTAAGTGAGAACAGCTATAATTCCTCTATAATAGGTCCACGTCCTTATTTGCAGGGTACCTCTGGTCTGGGACTGCAGAAATGTCACCTCACAAGTGAAGCTGAGCAATGCCCAAGCAATCCTTGAGCAATGCTGGCTTTAGCAGAATATGTCCTCAAGATGAAACCTCCCAGCTCTGTCCCAACACTTTTACTATAGTCAGGGTAACAGAAAACATATAAGCATGAGCAAATGTGGGACTGATCCCAGTATTCCCACTTCAAGTCACAGAATCACAGAATATGGGGTTGGAAGGGACCTCTGGATATCATCTAGTCCAACGCCCCTGCCAGAGCAAGACCACTCAGAGCAGGTTGCACAGGAACGTGTCCAGGAGGGTTTTGAATGTCTCCAGAGAAGGAGACTCCACCATCTCTCTGGGCAGCCTGTTTCAGGGCTCTGCCACCCTCAAAATAAAGAAGTTCCTCCTCAAGTTTAGATGGAACTTTCTATGTTCAAGTTTGTGCCCCTTACCTCTTGTCCTGTCACTGAGCACCGCTGAAAAAAGTCTATTCACTTTAGGTCCTATGAAAGGCTGCTTTGCAAATTTTCAACCACAGAGGCCTGTGGGAGAAATCAGCCTGAAGGCAAACCCAGCTGTTCCATGCTGAGATCCCAGGTTTTGCTAATTTTCCCTAGGAATAAACCAGGCTAGCATTGCTGCTGGCAACAAGGTCTGGCACAGCACAAAGGCTACAGCAGTCAAAATATCAACGAATATTTAGCCTTTAGATCTGACTTACCGAATCACCTGCTCACCTCCACGTTCCAGGTGAGGGTGGCTGAAGCTCTCCTGGATATGCCTCGGGTGTGGGGTTTAGCCCCGCAATTACGTCAGCCCCAGCAAAATAAATTAAATTGCCTTGTAGCGCAAGTTAAATGCCGGCAGGATTTTTGAGAGGGGGAAGGGATCTACACAGAGCAACTAGGAGAGAGAAAAAGCCTAAAGTTGTTCCCCTCCCTTTCATCACATGGCAGTGAAGGAGAGGGGAGAGTTAGCAAGGTTTCCTGTAGCAAAACTAATGCTGCAGCAGAAGAGGATGGGAGGAGGAGTGTGCAGGACTATGGGGAGGGGGGAGGCTGAGAAAAGGGTTAGCCAATTACAAGTCAGAGTCTGACCAGCTGCGGGATGCTGCAAGTTATTTACCTATGGGCTGGACTTCCAACTTCTCATCTACTAGTTGCTCAGGGCTCATCAGCTCACTTTGAGGGACATTAGGTATGTTTTCCCTCTGACTGACTGGACTGACCATCTCTTGATCTTTTTCATTCTGCATCTGTGCATATATATTAAGGCCAGGAATCTTCCTAAAACATTAACAGAAACCATCATTGTGGGGTACTCTGACAGATGACGTAGCATCAGCTTTTACAAACCAAGAAACAAATCACTGCAAAAAAACCCCAAAACCCAGCAGAACAAAACCCAAACACCTCAGTGGAAGGTGGCAATGGGGACAAGGAAGTGGCTCAGGGAGGGTCATACCTTTTGAACTTGTAGATTACAAACACGGCTAGTCCCACAAAAACGACAGAGAGAAGCATCAGCATAGCTGAACCACTGTGACTGGGAGTGAGGTCCACCAGAGGAGCTGCAAAAGAAGGAGAGAAGGTTAGATCTGCCCCCAGACCTCATCTGTCCACAAATCTCCGGGGCTTTTCTTCCTTTCTAATCCAGCTGGGAAGAAACCTGGGTTCAGAACACTTGTGGTACTCAACATACCCCATTGCTTTCTCCTTAGAGGTCTCTTCTCTTTGGCCTTTTAGAGGACTGCCTGAAACATACTCTCTCAAATTGCAGACAATGACCTACGGTAGTTGCAAATGAGGTCACTTGGGTACCAAAACTAGCATTTTCTGGATGATCCTGGAGCTACCCACGGGCTAACTTGTCATGTTGACCTTCTATTTTGCTTAGAGCTAGTTTGGGTAGCTCCCAATGCATAGTGAATAACAAGCAAGTGGATCATCAATTTTACTGAAGCAAGAATTGTCCCCTCCCTTCCTGACCAGAAGCCCACTGTCCTTCACAGACACTGCCTCAGCATCTATTCCTTATCATGGCAAGCTCTTTTCACACCTCTGACATTTTCAGTTTCTTCCTTTATCCCCTTCCTACTCTTCTGAACATGTTCTACTCTCTTTCCTCTGGTGCCGTGCTCTCTCTCACACAAGTCTTCCATGCCAGAGAGTACACAGGTTCTAGGAAAAAAAAAATAATTAAAACCCCTTAAACAAAAAGTGCCTGTGCTTCTCTTCAGGGTGTCGTCCACCACTTTTTCATAGCCCCTTGCAAAACAAGGCCACACAAAACAGCTAGAAGTGTGGCTTTCCCAGAAATTCAAATTAAATTGTATTAAGCAGAGACAGTTTCCATCACTCGTACACACACAAAGACATCTAGTGTCCAAAAAGGGTCCAGCTAGTCCAGCAGCAGGCCCAGCAGTCTCAGTTATTCATACAGACACTAGTAAAACATACTGTAGACAGACATGCAGCTGTAGCATTACACAGGGCTGATGCACACAGCCGATGCCTCCTCACCAACTGCCTCTATCTGGCATTACACACAGAACAAGGTGTAGGTAGCGCCTTCCTCTGCAAAGATATGGAAGCTAACTTGAACCGCTGCCTCTTTCTCTTGCCCCTCTTCACAATCACTCAACAGACCCATCCTAAACCAGAGCCAGAAGACACAAGAAAACATGCACACACAGGCAAATGCTTACTCAGGCACACGCATCACACACACACACGTTCTCAGCTGTCACACCCAGCCTGATAAAACCAAAATTTACACAGAGAAGTGAAAAAACTTCCTACAGCAAGCAGGAAGGTGAGGCACTGGGGTGAAATAATCCATCCTTGTGAATTCCTCACAGTTCTCCACTCTATCCCCTTTGCGTCTTTATTTAGTGGGTCTCTGCAGCCCTGCAGGATGACCAAGCGCCTCTCCGACCGATTCAGGCTCAGCATCACTCACTGCTCTTGTTATAATGCTCTGCTGAGAGTCTGGTAGTAAACAGCTATTTAACTGCTTTGTGAGGAATGGGGGCATATTTTACCCTGCCTTAGAGCTGAGGTTGTTTTCTGTTGGGTTGGGGACACTGGTTTGGGTATTTTTTTCATGAGAAGAAGGAATGAACATGATGAAAGGATTGCAATATGTTGTCCATAATTGCCATAAATTAAGCCTTCCTCCAGTGTGGTCTGAACAAAGAAGATGGAAGCGTGAAATGTGCCGAGGCCAACACACGTCATTCTTCTGTGCTCCAGGGAATGCACACGCTCACATACAACACTCACAGAGGCTCATTTCTACAGGTTCTGCTTGAAATCCACACGAAGCTAGTTTAGTTGCCTACACTTTTGCTCCCCGCAGCTCCTCTGCTGCAGAAATTGCTGCTGTGCATGGCCAGGCACACGCACACACAGGATGAACACACACGTGCACTGTGGAACAAGAACAGAAATGTAGGCATACCTATACACATTTGTAAATGCACAGCACTTACAAAAACACATGCTGAGCTTCGCGGTTCAGTCAACTACGGGCCATAGCTGCCCAGAGTCCAACACAGAGCCATAGTGAAAAGGCTGGGAAAGAACAGATACTGCAGAAAAGAGCAGCATCTCTGGGCCATGTGCATCCCCCCCCAGATTGTGTTTTCTAGGGACTGCTTCTGGTGCTGGCTTGTGTTCCAGCTTTCCCTGCTTGATTTTATTTTTAAAAGCTTGGATTTCAAAAGGACAATTCTTCTTCTTCCTCTTTGACAACCAGAACAATAGTTTTCAGCAGTGAGGTAAATCTCTCTTGGCATTTTGTCAAATTCTAAACTATTCCCAAGTTTTGATGTCATGAAATTGGGCCTTTTATTTAGACAGGGAACTGAGTCATGACCTCTGCAGCTTGATAAGGAGCCATATTCCCTCAAAGACCTCACAGTGGCTGCTCTCTGGGCTTTTTAATACCTAGTTTGGCAGTCCAGGCTCATTTTGCATTCTTACTGAAGCATATTTCTGCAAGAGACAAAATCCTGTGGTGTGTCTATAGGCATTGTGAAGCCAGTTACAGCAATCACTCACATCTCACCAGCGGTTTCAAAGAGAAGTACAACAGAGCCTACCTTGCAGGACAAATGAGTGTTTGTATCTGTTACGGACAAAAAGAACTCATTCCTGGTGTGTGTGTAAATACAATTTAAAATGTCCATTTTTGTGATCACAAAGATCACGTATTTAGAATCATAGAATCATCTACACTGGAAGGGACCTTTCAGACCACTTAGTCCAACCATCAACCTAACCCTGATAAAAAACGATTACTAAACCATGTCTCTAAGCACTATGGCAACCCCTCTTTTAAATACCTCCAGGGATGGTGCCTCAACCGCCTCCCTGGGCAGCCCAATCCAATGCCTAGTAACCCTTTCAGTGTAAACATTTTTCCTAATCTCCAATCTGAACCTCTCCTGGTGCAACTTGAGGCCATTTCCTCTAGTTCTATTGCCTGTGACTTGGGAGAAGAGACCGACCTCCCCTGGCTACACCCTCCTTTCAGGGAGTTGTGTAGAGTGAGGTCTCCTCTCGGTCTTCTTTTCTCCAGGCTAAATCCGAGCTCCCTCATCTTTTCCTCATAAGACTTATTCTCCAGACCCCTCTCTATCTTTGTTGCCCTTCTCTGGACCTCCTCCAGCACCTCACTATCTTTTTTGTAGTGAGGGGTCCAAAACTGGACACAGTACTCAAGTTGGGGCCTAATCAGCGATGAGTACAGGCATTACATATTTTTTTACATTTTACAGAAGAGAAAAAAATAATCAAACTGACTTCTTAAGCTGTTGTGTTTGGGTTGTGCTGTATCTCTGCTTTTATATGCTTTTGGTTGTAACATCTCTAAAAGTAAGCATTTGATCATCTGTTCCACAGCTAATGGAAAACAGAAAAATGCAGCAAGAATCCCAGGGTGGATATTATCAAGTTCTTCTTAGGAAAAATGAAATACTGCAAACACTAAGGCTTTCTTACAGGGGGATTTAAATGCAGTTGCATTACACCCTTTCTTAACAGTCTCTTTTTCCTTCCCTTTATTGACAAGGCAGAATGTGGACTGACACCTGCTTGGGCTGATCTGTTCATACAATAAAAAGCTTTTTGTAGAGGAGTTTGATGGTACAAGTCAACTGAGGCTTTTAATTTGCAAGTTAGAAAAAGAAGCTAATACCAACTGATCAGAATTATCAGAAACTCCTGGAGAAAAGGAATTTCTAAGAATCCCAAGCACAGATTTGTTCATCCCATCTCTTATAATAGTTAAATATGGTCTGTACCGTGAAATGAGGGTTTAGCATACAGAATAGACAGAGGTGCATGTAATTAAATATCAGGACTTTGAGATGGCTCATTTTGAGATAGGATTAGTTGAAGTCCAAACTGCCTAATCTTATATATGTGCATACCTAAATTGATTCTTGTCTTTCAGACTGCTGAACAACTTCTGAACTCTGCTTAGTTGCTTTAAGCATTCGTTGACTCTAGAATATCTAGCTGGTAACCTTTGCACCGCGTGATCCAGGCTGAATACGCCATGGTGCTGCTTAGCTGGTGAATATTTCAGAGACAGCCAAGAAGTTCACATTTCTGCTGCTACTTATACTGCATTTCCAACAACAACAGCAACTTCTTGCACATAAGGTAAACAAAAGGATTAGTTGTAAATGCAAAAGTGTTTCTTTTTGGCATGGTAAAAAAAAAAGGAGGTGGAGCAGGCATTTTAATGTCTGCCCATACACTGGTTTGTTGTTGTGACATAAAACTAAGAAATCTTTAAAATACAGCTGATAGCACACTACTACCATCAAGGAATATATTGCTTGCTGTGCTAGAGAATAACAGAAAGGGTGTAGAAAGAAAGAGGATACTGACCTGCTGATAAATGGGCAGCATGGACCAGGATTTGAACTCCTGGCTTCAACTCAAAATGGACCAGGTTTTGGTTCAGTTTCTGGATCAGTGTTTCTGAAATCTGGAAAAAAAGGAGAAAATAAGAAAGGCATTTGCTTCTTGATCATTGGTTAATATTGCCAACAGGTGGGTAGGAAATGGAGCTGCATGCAAAGCCAAGATTTTGCAGAGGCACCAGACCTTCTGTGCACGATTTCCTACCACCTTACAAAAAGGGAGCTTGTGAAAGCTGAACACATCTGCCAATACTACGTCCAGAGTGGTTTATGTCTGGTTAACAATGACTGATAGCAACGAGTTGCCCTGTCACACCTCTGTAGGAGTGGCCCAGCAGTAAAAGTGACCCTCACAGGAACATTACACCCACATGTGTAAGAGTCTGCATGACCAGCCAGCAATAGCACACCAGTGAACTCCATTTACTATTCAGGGAAAGAGAAGCGTTTCAATTGTTAACGCTCATTCGCTCGTAACAAGTGGTATATTGCTCATTGGGCAGCCAGCTCTCTGATCTTGGAGAATGTGATATAAGATATAAGATGTGATATACCTCAATCAAAATTAATAGTTTAAGTCCTTACCCCAGGTTGCACTGAAATTTCAAGTCCTAAAACTAAATTTCATTTCATCCAGCTCTTAGGTTCAAGCCATCTGCTCCCTAATCCTTAAGTACGTACCAGAACCAGCTCAAATCTTAAAGTGTTTACTGACTACAGTGTGGCTTAAACAAGATGCATGTTCCATCTATTCTTATGGATTATACACAGACAGAACATGCTCTTATATCCTCTCTTTCATGGGAGAGACACTCCACAGAGCTTTTAGATCACTAGACTATTGTGCCATTACTCTGACGACAACAATAGAGCTCTAGCAGAAAGGAGCTATTCCTCCTTAAAGGACGCAACAGAAAATATGAGCATTTGCTGACATAAGACCTCATGAAATCTGTATTTGTACGGTGAAGAAGCCAAGCTTTGGTCCAATCTGTTGGTAAACATTACTTCTTTTAAGTCGGTTTGCCACAATATGCACAGAGCCACTTTCTCCATATCACTTTTAATTATATCCAAGGAGTTCCAGGCATGTTGCCATTAAAAGCAAAAAATCCAGATAGATTAATCAAGGAATGGAAGCCTATAGACATGGTGTTGATAGTCTGTTGTCTTTTGTATATTCATTTGCTAGATGTTTCATGCATTTCACCTTTTCTTACAGCAATGAGCAATTTTCCAATTGAACATGGCCACCATTCTGTCTCTTGGTTCATTAGGGAGAGGTGGTTGGAAAACTGCAAACCCCTTCTCCTCCCATCCCCCAGCCCTTAATATGCAGGTGCTGAGAACTTTATGATTTTATAGCCATACCAAGATCAAGAGGAACCATATTCTAGTGCTCACCACTTAATTTAATTTGTTTTAAATAAATCCTTATTCCTTCTTGAAGATTGATGAAAAATTGTCAGAAAAAAGAACATTCCAATAATTTTTACACCATCTTTTTCATGTTCTTCATTTTAGTCTGGTTGAGTTATTTCAGTAAATGCTACCCAGATATGATTAGATGTTCCTTGGCTATCATTCATCACAGTACGAGATTTATCTGCCTCTTTTATTTTTTTAACATTCTTAATGGTTCTTTCAATACTCTTGGCTTGTACACTTCATTGCTGGCTGCTGATCATTTGAATAGGTGCCTTTGGTTCAATATCAATTTGGCAATAACTCTTACAGGCATTTTATTTATATTTTTAATATATCTCTTTAAAGTTTACAATTTTTTCATGAGTGCCAGAATGAGCAGTAAATATATTTCTTCCTATAGCAAGAAAAAATACCACCTGCTTACAAAGAGCCATCTGCTGAGCTCAGAGCAGCAGGGATGGTGACACAAAGATGTGTAGTACATGAAGAAAGCCTGGGAAGCAAATTATATCCCTCTTAAAGAATTTGAGCATATTAATAACTGGGACCAACAATTATGAAGAGTGCTTCATCTCTAAAGCTAGAGCAACAGATGCAGATCGGTATGTTGTACATTAATGGCTCATGGAAATCATGGGAACAATATCATCCTGGCCATTTCCAGCCCTAAACATGACCTAACAACTCTTCTCCACACCCCTGCAGGAATTGTCTTCCCTTGTGCTCTGAGATCCTGATGCTGCTGGAGCAGCTGGCCCTATGAAAAAAAGGAACTACAAGACAGTAAACTAAAGAAAAGAGAAAACCGCATCTTGTCATTCCTCTTTAGGACATGGTGATAGCTGCAGGAAATGGTCAGGGAAATAGTAGGGGTAAAAAACTTTATGCTTTCTATACAAAAAGAGGCTTAGTGTGATGTATAACCGACATCGCAGCTAGCAAATGCTGCTATCCAGTATTGAACAATGGTTTCATCAAGCATTCGGGCAAGAAACGGAAGAATAGAGAACCTCGAGAAAGCCAGTATGAGAAGGGACCAGAGACTTTGTCTGGCACTGGTGGCATGAAGGAACACTGAGATCTCACCGGGCCTGCCTGAGGACTCCCGTGGTGCAGAGCCAGGAGGGCAAAGCAACAGCACCAGCAGGGACATTACAGCTGAGAGGTGCTGTGGCAGCCTCCCAGCAGGCAAACTGAGTGTGTGAGAGAAAGCTCAACCAATATTCTTGTCTGGAAAGCTGATGAAAAGGAAAAATAGGAAAGGGAGAGGTAGTGAGAGTGAAGGCAGTAAGAAAAAGGCGGAAAGGCAGAGAGAAACAGTCACAACTGAAGTTTATTATTACTGTGTTGCCTTGTTACCTGATCATGAATGAGGACCTCATTGTACTACATCCTGTACAAATGCAACTCAGAATAAAATGATTTCTGCCTGAAACCATCAGTATCTCAGCAGAAGCTTGAAATAGCCGTCACTATTTCAGGACTATACATAAAGTGTCAAAACAGGCAGCAACTGTTCACGCTGCTCAGAATATACAGCATATTTCCTTGGCTCAATTAATTATATGCTCTCCCACTGGCTTTTTGGGTGCAGCTTTTTTGCCTGGGTCTTTATGGAATCTGAGCAACTCAAAAAAATGAATAACAGCCTGAGACCTTCAAAAGTGCCAGAAGTTCTTGTGAAAACCAGACATCTGCCTTCCTCAGGCAGCTCTGCAGATTCCTGACACGCTTCTGAGGGAAGAACAGATGCATTCAGACATGTTTTTAAAATGTTTGCTCGCTTAGTACAATATTTTCATTTCTCTTTAAGTGGAAAGTCAGATTCTCTTCGAAATAGACATATAGACAGTATAGAAAGAGGGAGAAAAATGCATTTCTGTGCTTCTAAAAATTATCTGAAATAGAAACCATACACAATGGTTTACAAATGTCAGTATTTGAGATCAAATAGCAGGTTACACACAGCTAAAGGGCCAAATTCATATTGGAATTGAATCTGCTCTCCAAAGTTGGACGTGACTACATTTCTGGTCCTTGCATAGTCCCAAGGGGATCTGTGAACCACAGATCACTCAGGACACTCACTTGGAGATTGGAGAAGTGGTTTTTCTGCCTTTCTTGTTCTATCAAGTCTATTTCTACCCCAGTGGATCACAGGTTATTAGACTTTAACCTAGGAGTGGTTCTGACTGTTTACAACATTAATAAGGTTTTTTTGAAGTAAATCTCCACACGAAGGCTGATCTCAGTCACCGAGGTAATGAAAAGGTTCCAATGGGAAACATTTTGGGTCTTGTGCCTCCCTTTATTTCTGCATTCAGAGTGGTACCATGGAGGCATTTTTGTTTAAAAAGCAGATAAGGAAACATCAAAGTCCTTTGACCTGTTTCAAAAATAGCTATGCAACTCCAACTGAACAGCTAGACCTTCACCTGGGGAACAGGTTGGCCTCGGGCCTGTCCCTGTTCCTTTCTCACTCCTGGAGATGCAACTAACTCAGCTGAAGACAAAACTTCTTAGAATAGCAACCTCCTAATTTATAGTCTTCAAGAGTCTCCCTTGTGAAAATAATTAGCTTTCAGAATTAGTTTTGGTCCTTAACTGAGCCTCATTGACTTTATCTGCTTCATTTGCAGAATTAAGCATGATGTGCAAAAATAATTCAGTAATAGAAACCATTCTTCATGTATCATTTTTCATCAAAGGACACATAATGAATAATAATAACAGACAATTTGTGAAGGAAAAAAAAGATTCCAATTTAAAAATGGAACAAAACAAAAATTAATTTGGCTTCTCTTAGCATTTTGTCAGAATTAGGAGTGTGAAAGAACCATGTGCACCAAGAAACAGAATCATCACTCAGAAGAGCATTTTCCTATACCATTATTGAATTTTGAAACCTCTGGTGTAAATTGGTTTAGACAAATTGAATGTGATTCAACTGTGCCAGTATGTACTAGCTAAGAATCTGGATAATTTTATAGATACTATGTAAGGATCTCAACTAATGAGCGTTACACTTCTATTCAACTCATTGAGTAAATCAATAAACAACTAAGGAAAGAATTATGCACATTGATCCATAGGAAGCAGCTTGAACCAGCATTACAAAAGTGAATCAGGAGTCAGGGCAAATGTGGACTACTTTAAACTGCGCCACTCGCCCTGCATAACCTTGGTTACTTCACATGAGGCCTCTAAAGATTGTTTGCCTGAGCACTGAAAATAGCATAAACACTGACTTACAGGGTCCAGCAGGAATTTCTTGAGATCTTTTAACGAAAGACACTAAATTCGAGTTGCCATTAGTGTCCAGAGATACTGTCAGAGCACAAGGTGAAGGACATTACTGTGGTTAATCTGGGACAAGAAATGACCAGCAGATATGAACCCAGAGAGAACCTGGACGTAAAAGCCAGGATCCGCTTAAGATGAACAAAGGTGACCAGAAGGTGCATTGAGGATCAAGGGCTGCTCTGTACACTGAGCAAGATGAGAAGGCGAGAGGGCTGATAGTTACATGGCAGGACTTAAAGATATTAAGACAAGATACATAGACAGCCTCTTCTACAGCACACAAGCAGCTGATCAAGAAAAGCTGGCTCAGGAAAAAAGCCCTTGGTACAAGGTCTTCTGGTTCATATTATTCCATTGCCTCTCCACCTTTACTTCTTAAACACTGGCCTAACCACCCAGTGGAAGACTTGGTCTGCATATGAAGGTACAGACGTTAAAAAATATCTCTCCTAATAAGCACTAGATGATTTACCCCTCTTCATGGAATTTAGTTTCCAGGACTGATTGGCACCATTTTCTGTAAGATTTGAAGGTGTTCACTGTCATGGTCTTGTTACTAAAATATTTTGGTGACGTGTACATCTGAAATACATCAGAGGAAAGAAAAGCAGTGAAAGTAAATACTCTGAAACACTAAAGCTTAGGAGGGTGGCTGAAAAAAACATATTAAAAAAGATAGAAGCTCCATCAGCTACAATGAAGCAGAAGTAAAACTAAATCTGCTTTAAGGAAAGAATCCTAAGGCGTATACACATACAGGTTTCCTGAATGCCACTCTCCACAGTGTTAAATTTGCCAGAGGTATTTCATCTCCTCAGTTCATCACTGCCCATTTGATATTCAGTCATCCATGCCATTTCCCATCTCTTTGGCTGGATACAGATACTGGCCACAGCTGTATCATGTTAAGCACAGTTGGCTACCAATCACCTGGTGTTGCCTTTTGCCAAAGACTCCATCGTGCTTGCTACACTGCTGACAGCTCCTTTCAGAGAAAAGATTAATGGCTTCACACGTCATTAACTAGTTGTTCCTACATCTATATTGCATTCTGCTTTTACGGTTATTTTGAATAGGCCAGGTAAAAGCATGCAAATGAGAACTAAGGGGAAATGCGCAAAAGTGCTGAAAACTTTACTCGATATGAAAACATCATTTTAGAATTCTCGTGTATCTTCTGCTTAGGTCTCATTTGACTAACAGGAGACACATCTCCTACGTTTGACAAAAAGCCTCCACTGGCAAACAATATGGAGAGAAGATAATATGTGAAATGCATAAATAAGAATCTTCCTATAGAGTAAAACCATACACTGAAATAACTTGAGTAATCATATCTGTGTATTTGTATCACTGCCCTCTACTGAATTATAAGCAGAATATCTTCCTACCATGCGTTCATTTTGAATTGGATTACGGATTCACTGATTTGACTGAGTTTAGTGCTAAAAATTACTCCAAAACTACTTGAAATGCTACTAATTAGACGTTTGCTTTTCACTGAAGAGAAAGAACTCGTTGCTTTTGAAGCGGCAGATCTGAATTCTGTGATCATCACATTCACCAAGCATGTCCAGAAGGATGGTGTAAAACCTGCATGCCTGCTCAAGTGCCAGCGGCACTTCTGGGTGGCTGTTTTTGCAAGGTTTGGGATATTTTAGTGGTGTTGCAGTGACAACATGCAAATCAAACAGCAGCATTTTACAATTGCCAATTATTTCTACATTTTTAAGCAGGTTGGCAGTCTGTCATCAGTTGCTCTGAGATGAAGCAGTGAAACCAAGTGACCTAATTAAAAAAAAAAAAAGCAAAGTCACGATATTCTGGTCATAAAACCATGATATTTTGAATATGCAAAATGTTTTGGGATTCTGCAGGATGATAAGGCCTTTTGATTTTTGTGAAGCTGTGGAGAATAAGTTTACACTGATTACAGAAACTGGAGTGGATCAAGTAATCTGAGGTCCTTAAAAATTCTGTATTTATGCATTAGGTGGAATCATCCTATGCCGCACATTGAGAAAACTTCCCCAGTCTCCTACACAGCCTTTTTATTCAGCTGACAAGAGCAGTTGAATTTTTTAAAAGGTACTTTAGCCTCCCATGGGAAATATCAGGAATGCAGAGTTCACATTTCTAAATGTAATCTGCAAACAGATATGACAATACCTGGTACTGTGTGTACACAAAAAAAAAAATAAAAATCATTTAGGGCACTTGAAAGAGTGGTACATTAGCTCAAGGAGAAAATGACATCTACTATCTAACCTCAGTCTCAACAAGAGCATGAGATACAAACGCACCACCCTAATGAAAAACTGCATGGAAATGTGTATTTGTCAAGTGTGGTGCAGGGTCTAGGACAACTTCCACAATCCTCCTATTGTTGTACCAAACAATTCATGACTTACTGTGTCTCATAAAATATGAGTGACACAGTCTAGTATAATAGACTTTGACAAATGGGAAACTAAGACCTAGATTTTCACGGGACAGTGGACATTTAGCTGCCTCTAAAGTCGATGGGAATTATGTACCCAGAGACCACAGAGCAGCTGGACAGAGAGACTCAAAGGTATACTTAAAAAGCCAAATGAGCATGTACCAGAGAAAAACTGACCAGCTTGATCTGCCTCAAGAGGAAACAGCAAGAAAGGAAGCCCCCCTGTGGTCATTAGATATGTATCAGATTTACTGATAAATGTGAAAGCCCATGAAACTACATACAGCCTTCATTGTTAGCCATGGCAGAATAGTGGGCTTGCTCAAGTGATGAAATAGAGCTTGGTTAAACAACCTGCCCAAAAACCTCACCGGTGCTCTGTGATAGACATGGCCTGCAGCAACTTCAGGAGTTTCATGTGGGGAGATGTCATGTGAATTCCCTCTTCAACTACTCTTTCTATCACTTTTCCCTTCCTCCCACTCCATCAGCTGCTCCAGCTAACAAAAGCTAATATGCACCACTCGCATGGTTTACATCGCTTCTCCCTTTCAAACCCAGGTTGGATGAGCAGAACATCAAGACCACAGAGTGCCCCTTGCCTCTGTTCTGCTACCTGGCATGTGAATACAGTTCAGGGCTGTATCACCATGTTCATGTTATATGACTGCAAGTACCCATGCCAAATTTAGGAAGCTCTAATAGGCGGGGAAGAGCAGAAGGGGGTTATAGCGCATTTCATTCTCCTGGTAAATCGGTGCCTACAGTGTGCGTGGCAGGTTTCATGCACTTCTATGGCATTTCACTCAGTTTCACCAACTTTTGATTTTGAGAATGAGTTTGGTTGTTCCTCCCTTGGGTACTGAAACAAGAGTTTTTGCACAATAGAAACATAAATTTCTATAACTCCTCTCCATGGGATCTGTTATGACTGCAAGCTTTTCAGAGACAGAAGATAAGTGTCACTGTGTCTCCAGACAGGTTTACCACAAGTCTCAGGTTTGGAGAGTAGCTTCCACGGGTGATAGGACACCATGAAGAAAGGAACCTATATAATTAAGTGCTTCCTTAAGAAACTCCACTGCAGTGTTCGTGCAAACTATTTCCATTTTGTTCCTGTATGCTTTGAAGTTTATCTTTGAAATTAGAAAAAAATCATTTAGAACTATAACGCCTTTGGGTGTGCACCTGCAAACACACAAACTCACATACATGCCTCTGAATAGCTTGTTTGCTAATGAACACAAAACATATTTCTGTTCCTCCCAGAAAAGAACACTACACATCATGAAGTACCTAAGAAGCAACTTAAGCTGTCATCAGCAAAAACATCTGCTCTCTGTACTGATCCCAGTGACTTCAGGCACAGGGAGAAGCTGTTGAATGGGCTCTGAAATACTTTGGGAAAGGGATTACAGGCCAAATGGATAACAAACAGGAACAGTATCAGAATATGCTTCGGAGCTGAGGGCAGAGACACCAATTGGGGCTCTCATTAGGCAGTTTCCACTGAATATAATGCTGTTTTCTACTGGAGTAACTAGGAAGGGGATTGCAGTAACCGCAGACTAGTAAGAAAAACATTCTGATCATCCTGATGGGAGCAGGGGAGATACTTCTCCTCAAGAAACAGCTGGCTGCAAATAGAAAGTAGTTTATCTGTCTTCAAAAGTTACCATTTGGACCCTGCAGGATGCCAGAGAAGTTGCTGGAGTCCCATTGAAAATGACATTTCTTTTTGTCCATAAAAATGGTCATGAGAGCACTGTCAGGGCCATCTTTCTCTACAGCCACAGAGACTTGTTTTTACAAGGGGGAAAAAGAAAGGGGCAAAGAGAGGGAGTAATTGGCAAAATACAATAAGCTGCTGCATGCTGGAAGAGAGCTGGGTCAGATGTAAATCTGAAAGTTTATGGACTTGCTTCCTTGCCAATTTGTGATGGGGGAAAAGAGAAGTGGGATAAAGAAGAAAAGGGAGGAAATGTTTTGCAGAGCTGTAAATCTCCATCTTTTTTGTTTATTACATGGGTGGTGAAAATTGCAGAGGAAGGTCATTTGTCAAAAAAAGATGATGACTAAGGATGCTGAGTAAGGGAACATTTAAGAATATGGGTGACCTAGTACTTTGAGGCCCACGGCTAAGTTAAGAAGGTTTTAGACCACTGCAAGAGGCAATTGCAACAGCAAATAACAAGTCAGGCAGATGAAAAGGCTATTAGAAAACAAGAATAAAAGAAAGGGAAGATACTGTTGCTACATTCACTGATGGAAGACCTTACTCATTCACAAATTGAGGGACAAATACAAAGAGAAACGCTAAATTCCTTATGCCACCCCTTGGTTAGCAGGCATCCAGTAATGCTGAGGATTTCACCATAACACTGAGACTCAGATTTGTGAGCTGATGACACCCTCTACCCCAATGCTCATATAGCCCATACCTACATGGGGTATGTCTGCTTGAGCCATGGACATGCTGTACGTAGAGGCAGAGTTACAGCGGTGCTTCACTCAGGGCTAGTTACCTTTGCCCCTGGAATCTAAAGTAATAAACTGAGTGCTATTTGAGGATTTTTTCCCAGCACAGTGTTGTATCTTTTAGTCCTAACCATGCCGGGCCCACCTGGTGGGAAGGACCTTTTGGGTCTGCAGAGAGATATAGTCCTCCAGTTGTCATAACCTGCTTCAGCCTTGCACAGACAAAACAATCCAGAGGGGCTGAACTCCACTGCCAGCATCATGGAGAGGGCAGGCAGACAATCCAACCCCATCCCTGTGCCTTAAAATAATGAAGTATTGATCTGCCTAGGTCTGCCACCCAGCCCTGTCCTCCAGTGCTTTCTCAGACTCTTGACAGCCTCATTAACTTTCCCTTATGAAGCTACTCCCATCCATGTTGTCAGGATCTGTCCCCTTTCTGTTTTCTTCCTATTTCCATGAAGTAGAACCGAACTTCTAAGGGAGAGATGTGACATCGTACAAATTTATGCCGATTTAACATTACTGAGGGAACCCAAATGGGAGTCTCCACTCCTATATACAGCTCCAAGCCCTGTTTCCAGTGTTTGGGAGGAAAAAAACTTCACAAAAACCACCACAAAATACCAACCAAAAAAAAAACCCCAAAGAGGATGTAGCATGTACCACAGCTGTTCTTTAGACCCCAGTGAATCAGATTCATTTGTACCACAATTATTTGTTCTATCCTGTCTTGGAAATCCCATATATATATATGTGTACACAAATGCAGAACCATACACATCTCCAAGTAATAGACACAATACCTGCTCTAGGTCTCCTGCTGTTCTTTTGTTTTCTCCTGTAGCATCTTGGTATGGTAAAATGAAGAGTTCAGCAGATGTGGGCAGACCGGGGAGCACTGCGACCAGAATATGCTTGCTTGAAATACCTGTTGCCTGATATATAGACAATTAATGGACAGATAAACAGTGGGGATGGCACTAAATGCTGACAGCTTCTTTGCTAAGGCATTATAGTACTTATAAAAATGATGTAGGGTATATCTGGTACAACAGGGAGAATCTTGTTAAAATCCAATGCAGGTGAAAAGTCAGGAATTAATAATTTCCTGATCTAAGCTATTTTACTATGTTCTGCAGTAAAATATGTAGGGTTAAAAGGCAACAGTGAAAATCAGACATGCTAAGAGGAGCTCCTAAATAACAGTTGCACGTGGCACGATTTGCTTTTAGCTCTTTTAAAGTTATCTGACTATCCCACGTTAGCCCTTCGGGTTCCTCATTTAGTCAATGGTAAGAAGCCTCATGTTAAAGGGCAAGGTATATGGGCAGAACTGCACTCTAGAGGTGTGATTAGTCAAAACATCTTAAAAACCTTGTGGAGACTCAGGGAGAGGAAGATGATGAATCAAGTTTGAATCTCCAAAGCCAAACAAATTCTCATAGTTCACATCCTGGCTCAACTCCACAAGTTAATGAGGAACTTTTTTTTTTGTCCCTTTAGGTGTTAAAGGTGTTAATCTGCAAATTCTTCTTTTTTTATCTTCTTGGCTGAAAATCTTAAGCAACCAGTTTAAATCCAAATCACTCTTCAACACAAATTACCCAAAATTCAGAAAAAAGTACCACACAGTCATCTCTGGTCATGGGTTTCAGCTGCTGTTACCACGACATTAAACAATCATATTGCAGAGATCTTCTCCAGAAAAGGAGCAAATTTGGCCTTCAGGAAGTTTTGTGAGCCAAAAGAAGGAGAAACATAGTTTTCTGTATCTGCCTCCATTGCCTCTTTGTGTTATGGATTATCCAGGAAACACATTTAAATCTCAAGGTTTTGATTTAAATCTTAGGTTTCCAAGTGCTGAATTTAGTAGGTTATTTTTAGGAAAAAAAAAAAAAGGTGCCCTCAGATATAAGGGCAGACCACAGCAGCTGGATGCAGCGCAGAGATTCTCCCACTGTCAGGACTTGCAACCCTCTCAGACATTAATTGGACTTAAAACTCATGAATGCTTCTCCTTAGTAGTTCAGAGGCAAAGACACGGACCAGCTGCTCGTTGAAGGAAATGGTGGACAGAGGACAAGGAGTCAGCAAAACTGATTACACATCACCATTGCCCGAGCTATTTCTGCAGCTATCCCATGTGCGACTGCTGACAGCCCAGGGAATGCCCCGTGGAGCTATGAAAAGGGAACCATTCCCCTCTATTGCACACCAAGGAAAAAGCACGCGGATTTGTTGCTGTTGATTTTAGTTTTTTTAACGTGCATTTAGAAAAAAAACCTATAACAATATAAAGATCTTGTATATTCTCTCCAAGTTGTTTTGTTGGGTTGTTTTGGAAGCCAGGGCTTGCACTACTTGTGCTTGCCTAACAGGATGCTTTAAGATGTCAAGAAAAAGACACAGTATTACCAGTTAATGGAAAGTCTTCATTTTCTGAGGCTGGGAAGGTGTTTTTTTTTGTCTGGAAGCTTTTGTCTGATCTACTCATTTCATTCTTGTCTTCTTCATCAAAAGCGGGAGACAGGACTCAGAAAATCAATGATGTGAGCAAATAATTATGATCATAATACAAATAGGATATTTTACGATAATCTGAAATTATCCCTACTTAGCAAGAAGATCAGATTTTAGTAAAGAAATATAATTTCTTATGCAGAATTTTTATCCAAGTCTAAGGTACTCTGTAACAAGAATATAACACTTTAATAAAAGTTCATAAAAATTCTATAGCGCAGCTATAATTTCCTATTGAATTATTTAGTTATTCAACTCATTTTTATACAGTTTACTTAATTGCTGTAGAAATCTATTGGGTTTATCTTTAATTTTTACAGCAACTTCTCATGAAGTCTTGTTTAAGGTGAATCATTTAGCTATATAAAGAGGGATAATTAGCTATCAATTTTTAATTTTTTTTTTACTCAAACAACAAAAGACTCTTTGTGTTCTCAGTGCTCTGCTTTTGGAATGTAGCCTGGGTACTGTAGTTTTATAATCCTTTTTTTATGGCTTGATTTTGTTTTATTGAGTTGTTTGGATTCTAAAAATTCATCTTGAAGATATATGGATCCTTGAATACTTGATACAGACATAAATAAGTCAGAAGAACAAGCTCCAGAAAAATGTTCTTTTTTTTTCCCCTTTTCTCCTCTCCTCCTGTCTTTTGAGGAAATTGAAGAAAAAAATCTCAGAAACAACCCAGACAAGTTTGTGTGCACACGTTCAGTGCACAGTGTCTTTCCAGTCTTTTTGCACAGATGATGCCACAAATGATTGTATAAGCTTAATAATGCCTACAAGTCTTGTATCCTTTCAAAATCTGAGTATCTATATTAAAAAAAAAAAAGAGAAACCGTGTTTCAAACAGTTCCTTTCACTATTTTTATGCTGAGCTGAGAAACCCCAGCTGTGTCTTCTAACTTTTCTTAGCCTCTCAGTTTGAAATACAAATCTTTAGCCACACAAGAATATTTTTATGACATTCTCTTCCACGTTTAAAGAAGGAACTTCAGAGCTTCTCCATAGTGTTTATGGGACAAATAGCATCCAATCCTGACCCATGAACCTCACGCAATGTGAAAGACATAAAGCACTTACTGTGCTGCTCTTCTCTGTAGTAAAAATGTTTTCTTTTCGGTCTCCCAGGTTTCCTACAGCATATTTGTAATTCCATTAGAATACCACTACTTTCCACTGCTTTGTAAGAATAGCAGTAAAAGAAGTAAGAATTGCTAAGCAGCAGTAAAGATATTTGTACAGATATAGGTGGGTATAAGTAATTTGTTTTCTATATGCTCCTTTCTCAGAAATATTCCATATAATCCACTGTCATTAAAAAGAATGAACTGAAGGCTGACTCTGAGCACCAGATTATCATAGTATGGGATTTCATCTGTTTAAAATTTAGGATTCTGTCCTCAAACACTAGTCTAGCCTCCTTTCATAGTTGGTAGAAACAGAGTGACACCTTGAGAGAACAGCTGATCCAGTCCTACTGTAGGCACAAAGGAGAAATGGGAACCATTGTAACACAGGTTATGTGCATTACTTACCTCCACCAGAGCTCTCTTGACTACTCTACTGATGTCCCTTCTCCACTCTGGGATATCTGGATTGTAGTCATCCAGGTTTGCAGAGAACGATAGCCGCAAGGACTGAAATCGCTCTGCAGATACAATGACATGGTGGTGAGTAAAGACTGAAATGCCCTAACGCCAAACCAGTGGGGAGAACATGCTGCAGCTCATGTTTTGCTTAATCAACCTGCGGGTGATGCACAAACTGTCAGAGAATCCAGCAGTGTGTCTGAGAGATTCACTGAGAGATTTGGAGAATCTAAGAGATCCGCTGCGTGAGTGTCACAGAACCGAAAAGGGTGATCAGTCCTTATTTCAGTGGATGAAGAGCACTGGAAAGGAAGCTGTGTTTGGAATGTAATTGAAATGCTACTTTAATCTTGAATTCTGAAACAGGGAAGCCCTGTGAAAGAAGCTGGGATTTTACTCTCATAGACACGCCACCAACACCCGAAATATTAACTGGAAGGAGACAGGGATAAAGACTGGGAGAGGACTAGCCTTGGCAAACGTACCTCTTAATCTCTGTTGCTGTTAACTGAGATCTCACACTGATCACTGAGACCACGTGCTTAGTATAAACACCTAAAACTTGGATTCCCAGTGGTTCTTAGACTATGCTAAGTCTAAGGTATTGTACACTATACAATATTTGTGTGCCTTAAGACCTTTTGAGGCCTAAATACAATTCAAATTGGTACAGATTTCTGTACAGAGCTGCAGCACACGGCACCGATTTATCTTTCACGCTATGCAGCTTTTGAATGAGTTAAGAGGCCTCTACTGGCCAAGAAGGGGGAAAACCAGCTCGCAAAATGACCTAACATTTTGACAATCGTGTAGGATGACCAAATACTGATAGAGCAGATGCAGGGGGCTCTGGGAAGGAGAGCAATGTTCTGCAATCACCTCAGTCTGGACTAACGTCACGCAGTGGCCTTCAAGATGCTATGCTGAACTGATAACACTGGAACTGACCTTATAATCTCACTCAAGGCATCCCGGAATAAAGACCTCACGTTGCTGCCGGCTAACCTGACTCTCTAGTTCTTGACTATGGAGAATCCTACGTGAAATGAAGGAGGAAGAGCTCACCATACACAGCAATAGTCTTTGTATCCTGAAGAATGGTGTTTCCTGCTGCGACCTGAACGGTGATGGTGTTCATTCCTTCCACAGAAAATGTGAATGTGATGCTCCCTTCCAGCGTGATCAGTGGCTATATCAGAAAAGGAGAAATTAAGTTAATTGGGCTGGAAAGGAAAATGAGTTTGGCTCCCTAGCTTGTTGGGATGGTTTGGGGAATCAGATCCAGCTTGGAAACTTGAGACAATAGAGGGCGTCCCGTGACACAGAAGCCTATTTTCTGGGGAGGGCCCAGGGATCCAGATGGGGATGTCCTCCTGAAGGTTAAAGTAAGGTACTATAATTTCCAACGGAGCTAAATTTTAAGATCCCAGTATTTCCTTCCCACTTAGCATGCTGGGTGTTCTGGATCCCACGTTAAAGTGTCCATCTTTGCTGCACTCCCTAGAGAGGCCCAGACCCTAACATGAGGGCCAGCAAGACTCACTGCTCAGGTGTCACACTCCTTCCCCCGATTAAGCCGTCAGTGATTTGTTTAAGGTGGCTTAAGGAGGTTGTGACAGAATGAGGAGGCAAATTAAGATTTCTCAGTTGTTCTCCCATGTTATCTTTGGAGAGGAAGCTGTCATTTTTGGACAGTGATGGTGCTTAGAGATCCCCTCAGCTTGCTTTGCTGTGCAAACCAGTTTATAAATGAATTGTGCCTCCTTTCAGCAGTCTCTGCCCTAACTTCTGTTTTCACTTATTAATGAACTCTGGGTGAGATCTTCAAAGCACCCAGTATGAAGCCAAACTCTGTCCCCATTGTAGTCTGTAGTAAAACTCTCACTTCAATGAGAACAGTTAGACCAAGTCTGATCACTTATGAGCTTAGCGGATCAGAGGGAAGGTTAAAAGGTGACAATCACAGCCTGTAAGTACCTCTAGGGGGAGATGATTTCTGATAGTACAGAGAGCTCTTTAATCTGCATACAAAGGCATAACAAGATCCAACAGCTTGAAACTGAAGCTAGGTAAATTCAGACTACAAACATAGTGCATGTGTTTAATGCTCAGGATAATTAGCTGCAGGGAAATAGTTGGGGGAGAGGGTAAGAAAGAGAAGCGGTGAATTCGCCATCATCTGAGGGAAATTATTAACATAGAACAAAACCAACAAAAAGTCAGGTTCTGCCTTAATCACAAAGCGTTAAATAAAGCAGAGAGTACTGATGAAACCCTCTGACCTGCATTATACAGAAGATAATCACCACTGGCTGAAGGTCCCTCTTGGCTCTACAAAATCCATGAGAATATCTCCCACCAGAAACTAATTAGGGTCTCTGGGTTCTTCAGCCACAATGATACACAAAACAACAGTTATAATGCCTGTGCAGATTTACCAACACTGCAATCATAGAGGCAGCAGAACGTGGTGCATGCTGTCCTCACATCTGAGCAGAGCCCAGAGGCAGGGAGGTATGTTGGGAACCATTTTAACCACCGGTAGCACATGATAATAAGGTCTTCTTGCACGTGTGGTTTAGCATAGAGTGTGGGAGCTCAGAATTGGGCTCAGCATATTTAAAGGGAGGCACAGAACTAATGTCAGTCTCTTCTCTTATTAGTCACTAGAGAAATGAGGTTTAAACTCTAGGGCTATGTAAAATCAGTTCCAGATATAAAAACAGCTTCAGTTTGAAAGGTCAACTTCCTAGAAAAAAGCCTGCATTCCCCAAGTTTTGTTGTTGTTCTTACTGAAGAAGGGAGGGTGGGGAAAAATACAGTAGAAACTCTTCCAGATTTTGGTTCACTACATCCACCTTGGATGTTAATGCAGGGATAAAGCTACTGGCAATTTGCATGAAATGGCAATAAACCCTACAGCTAAGTCCCAGTAACAAATATGAAGCAGTTCTTACGTTGCAGTGTTGGTACGTCAAAGAACCATTTGTCTCTCAGTCTCTGGTTTATAATTTTCTTGTGTGTGTGACTATTTAGAAGCATTCCCAGATCCCTCTCTCCCTCCCTCTTCACTCAGAAAGCTCCTCCAGGATTATTTTGATCTCAGTCTATAGGAAATACAAACCTCTGTGTTGTTCCCAAACCACCAGATGAAAGTAAGTGTTCCCACTTGGCTTGGCCACAGTACTGCCGTGGCGTTGACCTCCTTGTTCTTTGTGGTGACAAATGGTAGAGATAAATGAACATGTTCCAAGGGGCCTGCAGAGACAGAAGCAGCAGGTGAGTCTTCCCTCCCTCTGAAATGTAAACCTGGGGGAGAAGGGAACTGAGGAGATATCCATTGGTTTAGGGGAGAGAAGTCCTTCAAATCACTGTGGGGGGTGACAATGTTTCAGCTTGGTACCATTTCTAGAGAGGTAAGCTTAAATCTGTTCCTCATAGAACACGAACTACCCCTGTACATAGACCTCAAAAACTTAAGACTCTCTACTGCATAAGCATCATATACTCAGGGACATTATATACAATTTAAACAACAGGGGCAGAGCCCTGGTATATGAATACGGCCTTCACCAGGAAGACAAGAATGAGCAGGACAAATGGCTTCAGTGGACATGAAGCATCTCTGCTAATGCCAGCTGCTACAATTTGGTGAACTTCAACAGTGGTGTATCTATTTATATCAGCTGAAACTCTGTCTGAAGGCAGCTATTCTCTGAATGCCTTTATTTTAATGTTACCTTATACTCCCTCCTTTTCCTCAATAAACTTTTCTATTTCTTTAGTATACACAGAACATAATTCATTCGACAAGTGACATTATGCCCAGGGTTACACATTTCCCATCTTCTGGAGACAGATGGGCCTTTGTTGTTACATCTTGTCCTATAGATTATTTTTTAAAATGTGTTCTGACTGTTCACTTAGAGAACAAAGCAATTGTTCTGAGAATGACAGAGAAAGAAAAAGAAAGAAACTCCAGGTGACATGGGAACATGGGTTTCTTAAACAAATTAAGGCCACATCTACACGTCCTACATCTGCAAGCTCCCTAGTGATGAGAACCAGTGACCACAGCTTGGGAGGATCAATTGCATTGGCCACATGGAGTTAAGATGCATTGCTAGAGGATCTTCTCTAATTCATGAGAGGATTTTTCAGGACATATCCCATGCACGTATCACCACTTAATCCTTGCTTTTCAACCTAAAGGAACACCACACATTTGGGGCAAGTACTCTGTACAGCACACACAGGCAGGGAGACATGTGGAAAAATTCTCCCAAATCAGTCTGTATAAACAATGGCAGCATAAACAAGGCCCAGTGTTCCTGACTCATTACTGAAAGGCAGCTTTCTCTGGGGTGTAGGTACAGCCGCTGCTTAACCTGACACAGCCCAATTAAGAGTCATCCATGATCAGACTAACCAAAGCCTGCATGGTTCATTTTCCCTTTTACAATCAGCAGTCAATGTTCTTGAAAATTCACAAAAAGCCAGGATTTCACCCTTAGGATTATAATGGCATTCCCCTGCTCAGACACATTTCTGTGACTGGGACATGTCTGCTCTTGGAAAGACGCTGAGACCTGAAAAACAGCAGCTCCCCAGGCTAAACATTTTGCAGCTCTGGTATCCTTTGGGATGTTTGCCGGGTGCCCAATGTCAGCGCAGCCTTCTACAGGGATATATTTCCTAATGGCAGATGAGGTGACAGTGAAGCCCATGTACAGTCTAATACACTCCAAGATAAACGAACAGCTGCTCTGAAAACACCTCAAATATTCTTGCACTGGAGAGAGCGCCCAGCACCTCCTTGCACCTCCACCACATGCCAGCTAGGAAAGAACATGAAAGAATGGCTCATGCAAGCCAATTCCACCTGAGTATTTGTGTGCTCATAGTTGATGGGTCAAAGTGGCTGAAATGCTGAACTCTTATCTGGCCAGCAGATGGGGATAGCTCACTCTGGATAGGCCCGTAGCTTGGTAGGAGACTGCTTTCTCCCGAGCAAATTTATAGAGAATTCAGGAGAATTCATCTCTGAGCTTCGTGCAGGGCCACGGAGACTACAGACCTTCTCCTGCCCCAGGGAAAAACCTGTACAAGTCTCAGAGAAGAGAAAGGGAGATGCTTTTAAAGAGGTTCACTTAGGCAGGCGATGTTATTCTGAAGCATTCAGATGAATGCACAACCGACTTTTCCAGGGAAATTTTTGACCTGACAGGACAGTTCAGGGACGGCCTGTTGGCTGGAGAAGCAGTTTATATAAAATTTACTTTCCATACACTCCGAAATGCTCCTGCCTCACAATATCCTGCATTTCCAGATCCCTGGACCAACTGCAGCCCAAGGCACTGCTACTGTGCACTGACCGGCCCCACGGCTGCCGCAGGGTGAGGAGGGCAGGGGACAGAGACCTGACCTTACAATGGGTCACCCAGTTAGTAGCCCTTCCCAAAACTCGCTGGATGTTTTCAGGCTGCACGCTGCTTTCCTGTGGATCTCAGCAGGACAGCGTGTGGGTCTATTGCAAGGACAGATATTTTTTCAAACCTCCCCAAAGGCCAAACTCATACAGCCCAAGCAGAATAGTCCTCAGAGAGCTGAGTGGCAATGCAAGCATTTAAATAGGATTTAGAAACTTTTGTGGATCTGGGTGTTAGGCTCTGGAGGGGACTGGATTTACTGTACATTTCTGTCCTCAGCAAATCTATTGCTAGTCTGAGTGGCACCATGCTTGGTCTGCAACCTCTTTTGAAGTCCCTAATTCATGTAGAGAAAGGTGAGACACATCACAGAATCACATGGGGTTGGAAGGGACCTCTGGAGATCATCTAGTACAACCCCCTGCCAAAGCAGGTTGCACAGGAACATGTCCAGGAGGGTGTTGAATGTCTCCAGAGAAGGAGACTCCACCACCTCCCTGGGTAGCCTGTTCCAGGGCTCTGCCACCCTCCCAGGAAAGCCGTTCCTCCTCATGTTTAGATGGAACTTCTTATCCCTTAGAGCTGTCACTTCTACAGGGGGTCAGGCATGTATAACCTGGGCCTGGTTGCAATGATCATGCAGTATTTAAGCCCCGTGCTGGCATTACCTACACACAACACAGACGCATACACCATCAGCTGCTCAGTCACACGAACACATCTGAATTTTGTTTCTCTCTCTGCTAAAACAATCAAAATGGTTCTTAAGCCTTCAATGCCCTAGAAAATGGATTAAAACAGCTATAAGCCAGGAAGCCACTACGAGTGAGAGTGAAGATCAGACACCTGCCTTCTCCTTCCATTTTGTGGTTGTTGCATGAGAAAGCAGTAGTTGCTTCACGTGGCCTCATTACTTTGCAGATAGGCTGAGGGTGTGCAGTGGTCCCCCTGGAATTGTCTTTTGTCAGACAGCGAGCGATTACAAAACCTGCTCGCACAAGGCTGTCAGAACCTCCTGCGAAATATCAACCACCAAAACACTTCTCCATTTGTTTCCAATGACCTTTACAAAGAGGGAAAAAAATAAAAAAAGACCACGGCTCCTGTTGAGATGACTTTCATAACCAGCAGCAGTGGGAGGGGGATTTCTGCATTCGGAGCCTGCAGCAGCTCCCGTGATAATTACCCATGCGCACACAGGGAGGCAAACTAGATACGACTCCAGAACCGAAGAAATCACACACAAGCGTATAAATGTCTATACTGAGCAAAGGTCTTTTTCTCTACCCTACTGAGAGTGATACTTCAGTAACTAAAAAAAAAATAAATTAATCAGTAGCTGTCTAAAAGCTGAGAATTTACCTTGATGCACCAGTGCCTCAGCACAGAAGTGATACAGGCTAAGCCCTCAAATCAAAACCCTGAGATTCACATTAAGCTAATTATATAGTACAGTTATTTTCACAAGGTACTATGAGTTTCGCAAACACGTGGTGTGCTGAAGGATTACGTGAAATAAAAGTTTGGCACAGACCAGGATCTATCAGGTTAGGGAATCATAAATGGTACACTATGATTATGAACCAAAGGTCTTTTTGAAGAGAGGCATTCAGGGAGATATTTGCTCCTGCTTCTCTAGTGCTCCCTCATAAACCTCCTGTCTCCCACAGCTATACCTCCCACTGCTCCCATCTGTTGATATGATGGTGCACCGTTGAAGAGCTGCCCTCTTCCCCTGAAGAGGCAGCTGCTCTCATGCATGTAACTCCAAAACTGAAGTTAAAGTATATGGAACTTGCTAAATTACCTAGACAATATGTGGAATTAATTTGGTAGCAGGTAAGTAGTATTTCTGTAAGTATAACTTTAAGTTCTGGAATTTCCTTTTTTTTTTTCCCAATAAATGTGGCACACAGGCACACCGCTGAAAACATAAATAATCAACAAAAAAAAACCCCACTGTATAAAAAAACAACAGCCTCAAACAAAATCCATAAGGGATGTTATGGAATTTCAGTAATAGGTTGACCCTTTGGGTTCATAACCCTGTGCTAGAATAAATACGAAAGAGCACATTGCTGGTTTTATGCAAGGACTTGAGAAATATTTCAGTTGTAAATCAGAGACAGCTGAAGTATAAAAAGGTTAAAAAGAACAGTGGAAGAGCAATGTGAAGATAATATTTTTTCTTGTAATACTCTTTAACGTTAAGATTTTGGTTTCTATGACAACAGAAAGACTGAAATGCACGGGTTTCCGTCCCAGAGGTGGTTGTATTTTGTTAGAGGGCAAAACACATATACAAAGTTAAAGTCAAGGCTTTTAAAAGTGATTAAAGATCCTGGATATCTTTGTTTTTCTGGAACTGTAAACATGCTAATGAAGGTGAATTTCAGAAGGGGTTGGCCACTCCTTTGTGGTGTCTCAAATTAGACTACCCAAAATAAGAGGTTGAGCAAGCTTTAAAAACCAAATGTCACTATTGCCTGTGGCACCTCTCAGTCTGGAGTCCTCTGCTGGAGGAGGAGACAAACACTCATCCTATCCTATCACTGCTCCCAGCTGCAAAGCCCCAAATGTCATCTCTAAGGATGAGTAATTTTTAAAGAACGACAGAAGCTAATGAGTATGAACATACATACACGTTACATGCAGGTACAGGACAGCGTTGTCAGATCCCAGGCTGTTTTCCACCAGCACAGTCACTCGGAATATGCCCACGTTCTGGTAGATGTGCTTGATCCCATCTTCTGTTGAGCTGAGATTGGCATATGACACAGCAATGCCATCTCCAAAATCCACCTGAATGAGCGATCTCTGGAGGTCTCCCTGTGGCAACAGAAAAGAGAAAGGGTCAGAATAGACTCTGCTTTTTTTGAGAAAGACTGGATCAGTGGGGTGACCCAGACCATAACTGGAGGACAATCACGTGGCCTGACATTACCAGAGGAAAGCTGGTCACTTCCTCAAATTGCTCAGTAGTCAGCGGACAGAAAATGACCCCCCCCTCTTGAGGCTCGCTTGGCCGCACTGTGAAGGAGGTGTCCTCCAAGGCCTGTGCTGTAGCCCTGCTTTCCTAATTTCCAGGGAAGTAGGGGATCTTCTGGAAAATATTAGTGGCTCCTTCCCCTGGGTTTCCTTATAGTGAAGAGCAGGGCTGTAGTGTGGAATGGTGCTCATCTCAGCAAGTGCTCAGGACATGGGTAGCTATTGAGATTGCCTCAGGGGTCTTTGGAACGACTCACATTGTGAACTTCTGTATTTAAAACCATAAAAAGCAGAAAGATAAAACTGAGAAGTCCTCAGGGAAGGGTCAACTATATCAAAGTGGTGGGGTGTCAAAAGAACCGCTTCAGCTTCACATGATAACGACAGCTTACAGCATCTTATGACTTGCTCAGTGGCCTGATTTAAAATGAGCTGAATTTGTATTTATTTCAGAACAGCTATGAACGCTACTGACACTAAGTGGGACCCTTTGTGCCTGCCTCAGAAGGGAAGGGCTAATGAATTGACAGAGCTGATTAAACTCTTCTCCTTCTGCCTAGAGATAATCCCAGCAGAGAGGGTTTGTGGTATAATTCAGACTGCCACTTTATGACACTAGTCTCCTGGCCTGGTAATCTAGTATGTTTCAGAAATGTTACAATAAATAAATATTACAGTTAGGAAACAAAAAAAACCCCAAAACAAACCCCACGCCAAGGTTATCAGGGATCTGTATTCTCTACCGGAACAGGGAGCTGCTAATGTGAAACAATCTTAAAACAGGCTTTAGTCTTCCACTCCTGAAACCGATTTCCAGTCTGGCGTATAGAGCTTTGCCAACCCAATGTCAGAGTCGCCCAGCACTAAAAGGCTTTTAAAACCCAAAAGATGGGAGTGATGTCATTTCCTTATTTTGCCTTACAGACGAGAAACATGTTTTTTGTTTCAAGCATGCTTAAAAGATAGAGAAGTGAATCAAGCTTGTATACAAAAAAAGAAAAAAAATCACTATAACTGATGTCTCATGCTCTAGAAACACCTGTAAGATTTGTTATATCACGAGACAGTGACACACCTATGGTAAGGGCAATTTCTGGCAGCCGAATAGGTCAGCCTACACTGACCTATATAACAACCGTGGTTGCTAACGATCCTCTCCCTTCCAGGTAAGATGCAGTACCTTGTCTTAACTTTAAACATTCTTGCTCCATTTGAAAGTCCCCCCTCAGTGGCTCTGAACGATGCTTATGCTGGGTATGTTCACGCTTGCTGGCTGTTGCCATGGAGCAGCTCACTCCACAGGCTGGCGTGCCGAAGCAGCTGCCACTGCCTGGAAGAGTGCCGGTAAATTAATAGCCGAGGGCAGTTCATGAAATTGGCTGAAAGGAGATTTAATTTGCTTTGGTTTGGTTTCCTTTTCTGGATTTGTTTTTTTTTATTATTATTATTATTATTGTATTTTATTTCTTTTCCCTTGAGAGAGAAACAGTCCTTTGGATGCCCAACTGGAATGAAATGCACCCGTGTAAACGGGTGGCATCAGGCAGGATTCCGTACCAGAAAGGAAAATACGTGTGTGAATATGGGAGGGAATTATAATGTAAGTTTTACATTCCTTATGTTCTCTCAGTCTTTTTTGTAACTTGTTGTGAAGGCAGAAATAGTGGAGGCTTTCCTTACTGGAAAGCAGGAGGACAAGAGCTATACCTGGGGATGGCAAGACAGACAAACTTTCTCAGATGCTCTCTTTTTATAGGCTGAAGTTACAGGCATTGCACTGCCCTGCAACCCTGCTGGAAGCTCAGTTGCTTCCAAATGGATGGGACAAGAATAACTTGCTTTGTTCTGGAGGATCCCAGACTGAGGGTGTGGCAGGGGAAAGAGATCCCTTGACAGAAGCACGTCTGGGGATTCCTACAGGTATCTCATGCCATTGCTTTCCTGGTGTCTGGAAGACACAGACAACAACTCCCTGTTATCCTCTGATAGAGCACCAGCAAGGGCAAAGCAACCCTGAGGTGCTGAGACATCAGTGAGAAGGCCAACCTGAATGTCCTTGTAGAAAGAAACATGGGGATCTTGCATGTTAAACCCTTGGGTAGTTCTTAACTAAGTTTCTCTTAGTAATTCACTTGGTAACATTTGCAGCTTCAGTGGTGTATGGTCAAACCTAAAGAAGGTGCTTGAGCAATGCAAACTAAGTTTGCATTAGCAAATTAGCAAATTCTCTTAGCAAATTCTCCTTTGTATGCTTTACTAGAAGTTTAAGCATCTGCTTGAGTTCATCTTTGAGACACAAATCACTGAACTGTGATCAACTCCTGCCTGTGTTACACAGAGGATGACACTGGGTGGAGCATGCTAGTCCTTACGAAGAATCATTAAGAACGCAGAGCCGTGTCTTTCGTTGAGCTATTTGGAAGAAGATGTGCAGTTTCAAACATGATGCAGTGGCTTGGGCATTCCTGACTGTTTGGTGGAGCCAACAGGAGGCATCAAATGAGGCATGCCTCCACAGTCAGAGGCGAGCATACACGAGCTCATCATGTCAGAATCCCTTTCAGAGAGGCAATATATTCTCTCAAGTAAGGTGCTGGACTCAGACCGAAGTCAGAGATCTCTGAAGCATCCTTAGATGCTCACCCAATTCCCCTAAGTCCATCATCACTAGGGTTTTAGTCATCTCTTGTTACTAAAAAAGATATGATGTCTTTGAACATTTCTCAGTAAAGCCATACTGCTGGGAAAAAAGCTGTCCACATGGTTAAAACTGCATCACCACAGTGACCCTGCTGGCTTCATCATCTCTGGGTATACTTGAGGTCATGCAATTTAAGGATATTTCAGGTTGAGATATATTCCTCTGTGTGTTTGAGAGGAAGATGAGAAGGGTGACAGCATTTTAGAACAGCCCTGTTTCTGCAGATGCCAAAATTTGTGCTCTAATGAGTGCTTTTTCTCTTGCCTTCATTTTCTCCATAGCCATGAAACCCATGGTGTCTACAGGTGCTGCCAGGGAAGGGAGCTATTTCTAAGGCATGCAAGATTTAGATTTCAATTTTTCTTCCAAATTCCCTAGGGAGAAAAGATGCTGACAGAGACATCTGAAAACCTAATTGGAGAAGAGCTTCAGCTGCTGTTCCCCGAGTCTTTTTCATTTGTCTTGGCCTCTCCTGTTTTGTTTTAAAACTGTTTGAACTGGAAATACATTTTCCATTCAGTAAGATCCAGGCTATAACACTTCTCTGAAAATGCCACATTTTGAAAAGCTGACATTTAGAATTCTAGCTTAGGAAGGGAGAGAAAAGAAGTCAGGGAAACAAAGGGACTGTTTTGACTTGTTCTAATGCTTCATCCGTGCCAGGTAAGAGCACGGGCAGAGTAAGACAGGAAGAGAAAGCAGGTGAGCCAAAATCAAAACACCTCCCATACAGCCCACACCTGATCTACATCCACCCCAGCTGGCTGTGTCTCAGGCAGCTCTCCAGAGCCATTTGCAAGCGGCTGTTTTACCAAGAGAAGTTCTATTTTGCAACAATCTGATGCATATACACACACATCCTGCAAAAATCTCTCCTGTTGCTTTTTCCAGCTTCTCCTTGTCATTTTCACAAGTCCAATACTACGTGATCAGAGCTTTCTGAAGCTTTTAGCTCGATGAAGGCAGACACAGAACTCCCTGCATTACTTCTGCACCCACAGAGAAGCACTCGGATGCAATCGGCACCAAGATGTCTTTGGGGAGTCTCTCTGGCCTTCAGTGTAAGAGACCTTTAATGCCCGTGCTCTTAGGCATTAAGGGAGAAATTTGCCAAGTTGGCTGCTTGTGGTGATATCTCTGCATTCAGCTCCTGTATTTTAATCACATTAAGCTAGTCAGCAGCCAATTACAATAGCTGAAAAAATGAGTTCTTTTGATGGATGTTTTTTACCTTGTACTAGGTGTATGCAATATGCACAAGCTTGGATATAACCTGAAGTACACTGCAATCGTGATAAAGGCTTTAGCCCAGCCAAAGATTTAAGCATATGCTGAACTTTAAGCAAATGAGTATTCCTTTTAGCCTGAAAAGAAGCCCTGGAAATTAAAAACAAGTTTCCCAAGGCCTATTATGCCCTTTACCAATAAAAATTTAATACTAAAGTGTAAATCAGAATTTTACTGTTTTCTAAAGTATTTGCTCATTAAATGTCCAGGGGATTTCCAAGCATAAACAAAAGACTCCCCTCTCTTCTACCCCCCTACCCCCATCCACCGAGCCAAATGCACATCTTTCCTTTATCTTGCCAAAAGAACAAAAGTCTAGAGCATACACAAGACCAGGATGCTTCCAAAAAAATCTGTGAAGCTTCCAGCCTCAGGGTACATAAAGAAGCAGCTCATACAGTTTCCAAAAATATTTTTACATTTTGATTACTTTTATGCAGCTCTCAGTATTTTGGTGTATGTGAGGTGTGAGACCCACCTAGCAGGATTCTCTCTCAAACACTCCGTCTGAATCTTGCCCAGAAGATTGTAATAGCAAATTTTCCTTATTAGAGTTCCAGTATTTGTGTCTAAATTGAGGTATTAAAACAATGAAATGCAGTTCAAGGTTTTTAATTTTGGTTCCCATGTTTCAGATTTAATTTTTAAGTCTCAATTATGCACCAACTCGTGCGTCTTCCTTACAGATGTTGATAATGGATTTAATTATCTTTTGCAAGAGACAGACACTGCTGTTGTTGGATTGTGTTCATGGATTAATGTTCTCTGCTTTCTTTAGATTAAACCTTTTCCCTTTTTGGCATTTTCCTGTCACTATCAGAAAACATCCATCACAGATATTTCCATTGCAATTGAATATCTACACATGAAAGAACTTCAGCTAGCTCTGTTTTAAAGCATATGTTTAAACAGACGTTCAAGTCCAACTTGATCAAGTACTGAAAAACATGCTTCCCTGTGTAAATTCCTACTTTCAGATAGGGGCTCTCAACTTTTTAAAATCAGAAACTGAATAAAAATGTGTCTTTTATCAGAGCAAATATCTTGACGCTTTTCACATATGTTTCTTTTTCTGCACCAAAACAGTTAATTGTACTAATCAAGTAATTCATTCTGACTGTCAGTTGTGCCAGCTAGACTCAGCTATGAGCTTTTTCTACAGGACTAGATCTGTGCTCCACAGGAATCAGTAAGTACAGCCTCTCAGGATTATGCAGAATAATTCAACTTGTGTGACTGGAGGTGCATTAGAAGACTGTAGTGCTGTGTGTCATGATGAAGGCGAGGTCAACTTTCATATATTTTCATTGAATTTCAGCAGTAAATTTAAAAATGCATGAAAGGCTCTGATTTCTCCCAACCAACTTGTCATCATCAGTAACACAGAAAATGCAATTATAATTCAGATGACGGTGGTATGGGGGAGGGGATGTACTCATCTATGTCTGTGTATTATTAACGGGAATGTGGTGGTATTAGTAAGACAAACAGCCGTGATTCAGCATGTGCGTTGAAACTTAGGATGAAGGTTTCGTGTTTCTATAATCATTACTAACTAACTTGTGATACCAAAAGAGGGAACACAGTGAGATACCATGAAAAAATACAGACTATGCTTTTAAGTTCTACTAGCTTTGCATCTTTAATTTGGGTACAACAACAATTAAAACAATCCAAATGCTAAGCTCATCTCCAGAGACTTCAGCTGAATTGAATGCTGAATTGCACTGAACGACAGTGCTGAGGTGGGAAATGCTAAAAATATTGTCCCCCCAGCACGATCCCCAAGCTCACTGAATGTACCTTGTACACAAGATACACAATGTACCTTGTACAGACATTTATTAACTCTGTCACTAAAGAAAACCATTATGGTCTTTAGGAAACGCAGGGCTCCATTTGTACATTCACATGGTAAGAGAGAGCTCTCTGGTCTTATTATTCAGCACATAAATGAAAAGTATGGACGGCACGAGGGAGAAAGCAAAGCTCTATTTTCAAATGAGGGAATAAAAAAGCAGAAAGGTTAAGTCTGTTACTCAAGGTCACACAGAAGGAGCTCAGAGTGCAGTTCAGGAATGAGTTCAGATTGCCTGAATTCTAGCCCATGGCCTGTACTGTAGGAACAAATGAGCTTTCCCCACATATTAGTCTAATCCAAGCATCATATAGCAGCAGCAAGTAATCAAAAGTAACCAAAATCTACTCCCAGTGGAGTGACTTTGTCAAGTGAGAACTGAGGAAGACCTGGAAAGTCAAAGACTTTTGGCTGTCATTTTATCAAGATAAAAAATAAATTAGAGACGGCAGTTTCTCTGTGAATTATCTGTAATGAAACAGCCAAAGCCCTGAACCTTTCTGCCCTGAATGTCTTTACCGTCCATTTCCTCAGCAAAGATGTATGAGCAATCAGATGAAACAAGTTTGAAAGCCATTGTGTGGAATAGTGCTGCTCTGGAGGCTGCAGCTTTCAGTGTCTCTGCTGAAGCAGTACAGCAAGCACAAGTGTCTGATGTTCATACAAATAACTCGAACGCACAAATAACAATTGGGTTTGTGAGAGGCAAGAGATCTACATCACCATATGATGAGGAAGGCACGCAGAAACAGCACCCACTTAATAAAATTCCTCTCTTTTCTACAACGGAGCAGCAAAATATGTCAGGGACATTGGGTTGAAGAGCTTCAGTAGGAAAAATGGCTTTGTAATTTTTGGCTTTAGGTTTCTGTTGTCGCTGTGCAAAAATAAAGTAAGGATTCATCTTGTTTAGGTTGAGAAACAAATTTGTTGTTGAATGCTGCAGTGAGAGGTACCAGCCATAGGTCTGTGCATACAACCCAGGTCAGGACAAAGCATTAACCTTTAAACTGGCTGCACTTTGACGCATTGGGAAAATTTGCTTTTAAGCATAACTAATTTTCTCCTGTGCTGCTATTCTGCTTAGCTCAGTGGAAATTTAAGAGCAAATTTACCAGCATAAATATGGCATTCTTATTAACCACTTCCATAGAAAACCACATTGATGCTTCCTGTCTGTTGTCACCCAGTAAGAATATTAGGATGATTATAGGATTAATAGAACTAACCTGGACAAATCTTTCCAATAACGGAACCAAAGATATTAAGTGCAAGGTGACTTTGCAAACAGTTTTTAAGAAGTCGTTCAGAAATCCTAAAAGGAGTCAAGGAAGTTAGACCACTTTGGCACGCATTCTTACACTCAGATCACCTAAACATAAGTTCTTTGTTGTTCTTGTTTTTAATGATATTTATAAGCTGCCAGATATAAATGCTTCACAGGAAAAATTCATGTGAGTCAGGGCTAAAGAATCCCAGCTCTCAGAAATCAGCAATGCTCTATGCTAGTTTTGGTGCTTGCCCCTTCTTCACTTGCACAGGCTTCAGTGATTATTTTCCTTTTGTGTCTTCTTCAATAGCAGAACACTTCTGAATGCCTTGTCCTTGTTCTTCTCTTCAGACATCTTTTACTGACATTGTGCCATTTTCAAAATGACACTGTCCCAGCCCTCAGCATCTCCACAGGCACAAGCAGGCTCTACAAGAAATCCTTGTGCTGTGGTTGCTGCCCCTGAATCCCATACCAGAGGGAACACAGCTTTTTCCTGCCAACATTTGCCTCTCCTTCCCCTCTCAGCAAACCCCTCCACTACAGAGATGCAGTGACTTTGCAGGGCCTCCAGTGAGCCTGCCTCTGCAGTTTGTTCTTCTTTTCTGACCCAAGCGGGTCCTTAGATGGAGCAGAAAGCCCTAGAACGATAACAGGAGTACAAATCTCAAACAAACTCTCCTGCCTTGGCTCACCAGCATGTTACTATTTTCTTTTCTTACAGGTCAGGTGGAATATAGGCACCAAAAAAGAGAGCTGAGAGGCTGCGGTATATGGAACAGCTCTGCAAATCTGAAGGCTTCAAACCATCTCAGAGGAATGCACAACAATATAAGCAAAGGCTAATTTTTTCTACATCCTAAGTATGACAAGCTAAAAGAAAGCATCCCCACCAGGGTTAAGCACTTAAAAATATTGGCCACCATTCCAGGGGGCAACGGTTGAATAGGACACATTTTCTTCATGCGCCACTGAGAAAAACTGCACACGCATACACAGACATATCCAGTCTTTTCTAACTTGCCTGATGCCTCCTCTTCAGCAAAAATTGAGTGGCACAGGTTTTGTGGATGCTGAACATCCTGGGTTGCACTATACTGTACACTCGCGCAGGGCAGAACTAAGCAGAAAATGGGAAGTTCTTGTTTTGTGATACCTCTGCCTTGTTTGCAGGGAAAAGAAACTTCCCTTTGAGACACTGGGTTGGACTAAGCAATCTCTAGAGATCCTTTCCAACCTCAATTATTCTGTGATTCTGTGAAATCAATATCTATTCTATAAAAGGGTGGTTGTTCTTTTGCTGCATTGTATAACTTTTCTAGTGAGTGGTGTGATTTTTGTTACTGAAACAGTTAATTCGGTAAATGCTTCAGTGCATAGAAAGTTCTGCTGCTATACCCACAGTTTATTCTCTTATAGTTTGCATATAGCTGGGCAAAATTTTCTTCTTTGTTGAATGTTTCTTTTGCTGTAGTATCAGCCCCGAAGTCATTGTCATATTGGGTCCAATTCACCCAAAAATTTTGTTGGTTGCTCTATAAACTCTTCATATTGACAAATTTAGAAGCAGGAGGTCACGTTCATCTGGCAGGGAGATGATTTTCATCAGAAGGCTGGAGGTTGATTAATACTGTTTCAGCCCTCAGAGCAACTTCTAACCTCTTCCTTATATATACTGAAAGAAGGCCCCCCTTTGGACCTCCTCAGAAGCTGACTCACTAATCAAAACATACTTTACGTGCTCCCTGATATGCAGCACGAGAAAAGCACCATCTCCTAATGGAGAAGTTGTTGCTTCCAGACTGGTGAATGCTGAAGCAGGGTTATCAAAAAAGATCAGAATCAATAGAAAAGACAAAGCAACTCACAGCAGATCCCTGTATGACAGTGCTCGGGGCGCTTACAGGATATGTGAGCTGAAACACTCATAGAAGGAAAAGCAGGACTTGAGTCTTGAGTTTCCCACACTGTGGGTGACCGTCTCTCCCTCTGACTATTGGCACAATTGTTTGATAGTTTTGTGACTGACACTTCAGATTACCCATCTCCTTCTCCCAATCTGTTTTAAAACTTTGCTGAGAATAGAAACACAACTCAGCGAAGCCTTTTTGGGGGTTATATAAGAACACCTTTCTTGATTATTTTTTTAAGAGCCTGAAGACTTTCAATCTTGGTATGGACTTTTTATTCTTCATTTTTAAATGCAGAAATAAATAATTTACGCAAATGAAATGATATGTTTATACTGCTATGACAGCATCTACAGTAGCAATGCTGTATGACTATCACGACTGAAATAAAGTGGCCACATTCTGCAGAAAACGGTCAAACAACTGCTTGAGGTTAGACATGATTTACTATATGTTATTGCCTTTACAAATTGGGACACCTGTTTGCTGGGGAAAGCATCAATAATAGAGGCGTAAAAACCCTAACACACCCCCTACAAAACTCAGGTCCAGAGGTCATTCTCATTTCTCTTTCCTCGCTACGGATGACATTTACTATGGAGAGGATCAGACGTAATTTCCACGAATGCTCCAAGTTGTAAAGGGACGTACATTGTGCCCTAGTGTAAAAGCAGAGCTGTTTTAGGATTTATTGGCCAGCTACACAGGAAGAATGGTAGAAATGTAAAGAAATCAAATAGGATTAGGGAAAAAGAGAAAATAGTTACTTTGTGAGTTTTATTATTTGGGAGCCTACAGCTAAAAATACATCAAGCAGCGCTGAGAAAAAAAAAAACAACCACCAACCCAGGCATAAAGATTTTAGGCATTATTTTCTAAAGATTCAGAAATGGAGGGAGCAGAACAGTAAAATACAAAGTTAAGTTACAAATGTTAATGAGAACACAGGCTCTGATCAGAGTCTGAATCCGCTTCCCATTTGCAATCAATTTCATACTTAATGCTGATGACATCTTGAGATTTCACCCACAAATGCAAAAACATTATGTACCAACTTGTGTTATGGAGACAGATCTGCACATCTACTTTTGGCCATGTCTGTTGAAAGTGAGTAGCAAGTAAAAATGGAAATTCAGTTTCAAACACAGCAAGAAGTCAAAAGCACAGGTAAGGGTGGGATCAGAATTCAAACCTGCACTCTCCAGCTCAACTGTGAAATTCCCAAACCAAACCAATTCCCATTTTTTATCAAACTTCTCCGAGCTATTACCCTATGCACCACAATATTACTCCGATCTCATTATCTCCATACATCATCTATTACATTTCAGAGCAAACTCCGTCCCAGCTACATCGTGGAGCTGACTGACTTTATCCATGCTCCCTTGATTCACCTCTTCACTACTTAGCAAACTTTTGTCTGGCATGAATCAGACTCGAATACACCCACGGGACCTGGGATGCAATGTGAAAATAAGGCTCACCTCTTCCAGTTGCACCAGGAAAGTGACATTGTGTCCTTGTTCGGCTGTCAGTTTGCCATCAGATGTGATTATGCGAAGGCCGTGGGGGGCTTTGCCAGGACATTGCTGTGGTTTTGCTGTGTACCGTTCTCTCACACCATCCGTGCAGTTATTAGAAACAACCTTCCGGTACCTGCAAAGGAAAAGAGAAATCTGTGCAAGATGCTGACAGGGACCATAACAAGGTTAACTGGGAACAGGAAGGCATTTTTGAGGTTTCTTTAAACTAAGGAGATTGGAAGAATAGATTCCCAAACATATTTTAGCATTTGTCTCACCCAAGGATTCCTCATGTGCCTAACATACAAGTAGTTAATACTGTTTGTTAATGGCATGTAATAATTTCCTGCATAGCACACCCATAACCACTTGTGAATAGATTGCCATAAAATTATATGATGATCTATGTTACATAGTAAATAAAGTTATAAATAAATGATATACACATACAGTATGGAATTGTATTCAACTATTATACTGCGAGGCATAGTTTAACAGCTTTTTTCACATGCTCTCCACTTCTCATCAGTTGTGAGGCAACTCTCTCTAAAGATGCAACCCTTGAGAGCTACAGAAATAAGAGAGTTGAAGAAAACAGCAAATTCTGACTATCTTTCAGTGTACAAAATGCCAAAACACAGCTTGGCTTCCTTTGTTTGGCTTAATCACTTGCATCAGAAATGAAGTTTGACATCTGTATCTTAAGCTACATCTTTGGTTGGCTTCCAAGAGGTTTGGCTTCATCGGCTTCCAATGATCAGCATTCAGGCCCAAGTTCACATTAACATCCTTTTTAACTCTTTCCTCTCATCCATTTTCCACTGTTTCTGCCTCACCTGATCCCACATGATTTTAAGATAAGTCTTTTCAGAGACTTTAATGATTTGGCCATTGCCTTACAGTTTTCCCCCCAAGTTTCTTTAAGGCACCATTTTTCAGGGAAAGGTCTGGACCATACATGAGGGAGATCTGGAGGGCTGGAATGTGCACATTAACAAACTCAGTGAAGAAGAGGTCCCAAAGTCTTCAGCCAGCTTTGAAACACCCACAGTAAATGCATTCTGTAGCTGCCATTGGGTTAAAGTCCCTATGGGTGCTCTAACTAAATAAAATCTGGTGTGCCACTTACCCAGTGCTGTTGAGATAACTCTGTCCAAGGCTACAATCTTTCGACAAGGAAGATGGGTTATACCAAAATGCTGGTAAACACTGCCCATTGCTGTGCCGTTCATATCCATAATCACTGTTTTAGCATTAAAAGAAACAGTCATATAAAAAAGCAAAACAACAAATACAGGCTCACGCTCTCAACTATTGATACAAATTTTGATTTTCCTCAACCTGTTTACTAGGATTTCTGATTTTTTGTTGATATAACAACAGATTCTTCATCCATCCCACTTTGGCTTTTTTTGAGTGGGTTACATTTACCTTACATGTGTCCCAGTATAAATGAGCAGAACCAGACCAAGCAGTTAATGAGATATTGCTTTATCTGTTCTCCCTCCACACCTGACAGTAATTCTCAGGTTCAACTGTAGACTTAAATATGTCAAAAGCCACAGATTTAAGATAAGTTCAATCACTGCTGTCTCAGTCACATCTTAGAAAACTGCTAAATAGTTAATTGTGTTTGGAAACTATATCACATGAGCTGTAGACGAAAATTTACAGACCTGAGAGAGCTCTTAACTGAAGACATTTACAGCGTATTTGGTAATGGAAAAGAAGGATACATCTTTAATTCTATTTTGGTTTGGAAGAGGAAATGCTACCAAAAATCACGTGTTAGAAACAATGAGTCAAACTGTAATCTTTTGTCCCAATTTAGGTTTAGCTATGATGACATTTGGTTTGGTTCCACCGAAAGTAAAAAACAGTTTCAAATTGGTTTTAATTCCAAGTAAACACTCTATAGAAATTGTTATTGTGGAACAAATAAACAAACAAAAAAATCCCTTTAATCAGTGTTCTGTTCACATGTGGGTTGTACTCTCCAGTCTTTGAGTAAGGAGGACTGTTTGGTTGGAAAATCATTCTTATTCCTTTTACTAAGCTTTCTCCATAGCCCATAATGGAGAAGTTTATAGGATGCCATTTCTGAGAACTGCTATACAGAGTCCACAAACTCCATTCCAATATTCCAGTTGCAATGTGCTCTTTGATCTTAAAATGGCACTTGTTTGCAAAGCACTTTTTTGCTTATTATCTTTAATGTTTTGGTATCAAGTAGTCCGATATTCTAGGAAAAGAGGATTAGGGTAGCATTAGATTATGCAATTAAAGGCTGATCACTGCATGTGTAATGAAGCAGAGAGGAAAAACAGAAGGCAGAGGAACCTCAATAACCTGGTCAGAGCCAGTGGAGCCCTTGCCCCCAGCTCCTCCCAGGGCTGTCACAGGAGACGCATTAGTCTGTGGCTGGGGTGAGACCTACCAGATTGTCAACGGGAGAGGCTCTTCCCAGATCACTTTGCAGACCACTGAGCAGGGTTACTGCACATGGGTATGCGGAGCTCATTATACCATGCCAGGGAAGAGCATCTGGTTAAAACCACATAGGTCTGAAACTGCTCAAGTGTTACATGTGTGTTTGTCTATGCATGAGACAATTGGGTATGTCCAGTTGTCTGCAACTTGGTAGACAAGGGGCCAGATACTGGACAAACCTGGGTGTCTAAGACCAGGTACTGATGGGGTCGATACTGTATGTGTGTTTACAGTGCACATACTTTCCACAAATGGGATTCCATGTTCATCAACCAGAGCAGGTTACAGGATGAGGCAACTGGTGTTTGTGTGAGTGCTGTGTTTTCCGTTTGTGCTAACCTGTGTCACCAGCTATGTACACATGCATACACGTACTGTGTGTACGTGCATATGCCCGTCTATCAGAACAAATGCTCAACCTTGCTGCTGCCTGGGGATATGGAGCTGCAGGAACCTCACTGCTATCAGGCTACTGGATTCAGCATCTCCTAATAGGCAGCCGGTGCAATCAATTATATTTGTAAAATAATATTAACAAGAAGAAGAATGTGTAAAGTTATGAATACTTTTTTTCAAATGTCTTTTTCTATCTGGACCAAAGCATGAGCAAAAGTTCAATGAATTGCTATGTCGTGGTTTAACCCCAGCTGGCAGCTAGGACCACACAGCCTCTTCCCACAGATCTCCCCCTCCCCTCAGAAGGGCAGGGAGAAGAGGAAGAAAAGGAAGGGAAAGGGAAATTAAAACAAAAGCTTGTGGGTTGAGATAAAGACAGTTTAAGAGAACAATAACAGAAAAAGAAAACTAACAACAATAATAATGACACAAGTCTCTCTCACCACCTGGTGAAATGGTACCTTCCTGAGCCATGATCGCAGATTTCTCCATCCCCAACCCCAGCCAAACCCCTGAGCATGTCATCTATGGTGTGGAATATTCCACTGGCCATTCCATTGTTCTGTCTATGCTCCTTCTCAGCTTCTATTAGAAGCTGAAGAGTTGTTGAAAAGTATAAACATTGCCTAGCAACAACGAAACCAATATGCATTGCTGACATTCCTTTCACAACAATCACTAGAAAGAAAATTATCTCTTTCCCAGGTAACACCAGGATACCCTATTAAACAATCTAGAGAAGGCTGGTACTGATCTAAGATATGAGACAAAGAAAAAAAAAGAGAGAATATTTTGCAATTTATTTTTGTTGTACTTCTTATACTTGTTACCAAAAGCAGGACACTGAGAAGAATTTTGTCACACCTTTTTACTTCTGTCTCCACTACTTCCTTCTGAATCAAGAAAAAAATGTTTGAGGTAATATAAAAAAAGGAGAAATTAAAAAGATGGCATTAAGCAAAAGAAAATTAAAGCTGTGCATCACTTGGGAAAACTTCTAAACATCTGTTGGAGTCCACAACTGTTCCAAAGGAACATTTTGTCCGCTATGGTGCCTGGGATAGCTACAACAAGTAATCGAGAACATACTCTAGGAAACAGCAATGAAGTAGATGGCCTAAATGATCTTTTCCTCAGTTTTTTGATTGAATTTTCATCAATCTATTTACTCAGATGCTCGTGACTGAATGTTGCTTAATTGCTTTGGAAGCACCAGCCAGACTATTCTCCCACCGCCATGGGCTTCTCTAATCATCTTTGTTGGAATAAGAACACTATAGCTGCAGAATACACTTCATAATGAAGAATAACACCATTCTGATTTGCTTAGAGAAAACAAATATTTACATACAAGTGGGACTTCTGTATTTTTGTAATTCATTTGTCAACACTCTGCAGCACTGTACTCCTAAGTTATCATGTGTCACTAATTAAAAAGCTGTAACACTGTACACACAGTTCTGTAATCAGGTGAAAAAAAATCAAAATAATACAGTGAAATCTGCCTCTGAGGGGATCAGTACCCACAGTCCAATTTGATGCTATAGTATCAGTCTGGGATTTCTTACTATACACACATCTAGACTTATGCCATCATTTTGGTTCCTATTAGTACTTGCACATCTGGACAAGCTAAGCTTGAGTTCACGAGGTTTGACTATACTTGGATCATATTTCTCAAAGTCAGGAGAATAAAATCATAGGATTTTCCACAGCAGAAATAGTTCTAAGCACAGAAGTTTCACAGTGTTGTTTTCAAGCTTGAAAATCGTCTGGCTCATTAAGGCCCTACAGAAATATCATCCCAGCAAATGACATGAATTGCTGTTCCATATCTCTCTACAGATGCACCAGCCGCCCGTTCACCTCCGCAGTCTTGGAATCTAATGAATTCCTTGGCTACAGGCTGGTGCACGCAGAACACTCATGCTGACAACAAATTGCTGCCTACAATTTGGCACAACAGGCTTTGTAGCAATCAACAAGCATTAGCATCAATTGGATTGCCATAGCACGAGCCAGTACAGCAAAATCTGGAGACGGGGAAGGCATCAGCTTTAGACTGCAATCAGCTAGCCGAGCCATTGCCTGGTAACTGGGAATTGGAATTTGCATATATTGATGATATTTTGTGCCTGCCTGAAAAAGAACTCAGGTGAAATAGATAATGTACCTATCAAAAAAGAATGGAGCATTTACCAGCAGGGATTGTTTTATCAGGATAAAGCAGTCTATCATCTGGCTCTCACCCACAATGGTTTTACCCTAGCCACCTTTACTGGTTTAAACTGGAATCCTACTTGTATTAGTCAAGTAAGATTGAAAGCTCTTCTCTGCAATTAGAGACAGATACAAATTCATTCCAGAAGTTCTGTATCCCTGTTCAAAGCTCATGGTAAATTCCCTTATCTAAGGCTATTTGCAGCACAGGTAATAATCAAAGGAAAATAAATCCCTTAAGGAAGTTTGTAGTTTGAATACAGACCTGACAAACATGTCATGAAACAACTTTAAATCCAGATGAAATTATTAAAATCCCACTTTTTTAAGATACAGAAATAGCCAGTTAAGTCAGATGAGTGACTGCCATGCTCGTACCTTCTAAAAATCAAGAGATGACTTAACATGTAATCACAGGGCTTCCACAACACTAACAGCTTCACCTTAAGATCAACTGTTCCAGAAACCGAAAATGCTACTTGTGGTTTCTTATGCTGTGCTTTGCAAGCTTTTCAGACATTAAATGGGGTGGAATCAAGGTTTTGCTGTGATTATAGGCACCTTTGTTCTGCAGTTTCCAAAGCCCTTGGGGAAAAAAATAACTGCGGCCACAGCCATGGAAAAGTCTTGCCATCTTTTAATTCATTTAATACCATTGCCTAATATTGAAGTACGATGCAAGTGTAGATTTGTGTTAAAGGGAAGCTGCGCTTGCTTCCCGGTTCTACAGGATCTGACGTGGGATTTCTCTCAGAGAAGGATGGATTCAGCTGCAGTTTGAATTATGGATCTATGAAGGCATATTATTATAACTGCATCACAGTATTTGGAATCAAACTATACCAGCTTATGTTAACAGGGAACCTAAAATCCCCAGATTCCTTCCAGTTAATCCATGCCTAGTAAATATCCAGGCCCCTACAGATGCAGACATATACTGTAGACTTTGCGTAGCGAATCTGCATTTTCCACGAGAGTTCAAAATGAACTAAAAACTCGTTCAAAATGAACTAAAAACTCATTCAAAATGACTATGCACTAGCTAACCAAGCTTACTGCAATGATAAAGCAAAGTTTGTTAACCCAGGGGTGCAAATGTATGTGTATTTCAGAACTGGCACTTGCATCAGCATCTGAACTGATGAGTGGTAACACATGAAGCCAGCAGAGTCTAATCACATTCAGTATCTGCCTTCTGCCTCCCCGTGGTTTGTCAGGACAGTTTCTCATGATGCTTGACTCTGATGTTTTAGCGTAAGAACTAAACCCAGCAGGCAGGTCTGTAATTTAAGTGCCAGACAATAAAAAAAGAGCTAGCCAGACCTTTGCTGATATCATCAGTGAAAGAAATAGACCTGATTCTCAATTGCACTAAGGCTCCTTTGTGCCTCTCTGCCTATCCAAAGTCACTGGCACCAGTATCAACAGGCTCATCCTTCCCACGAAGGTGTGAGATATGGGAATACTGATAGAAGAAGGCCTCAGTATTAATGACAGTGGGTTCAGAGCGAGGACTGACAGGGAGACACTTAACTCAAAGTTTCTATTAAAGGATCCGGGAGACAGGTAGCTGAAGGATGAACACCACCAAAGATTTCCATCTGTGTCTAGGAGGCGTTTCTAGTGAAGAGATATTGCTGTAATAATGCTCAAACGGCAGGAAGGAACACAATGTAAGGAAACCGGCTAAATTAATGCTTTAATAACACACAAGTAACGGTGTCATCCATTTACCCAAATCAATTAAATGAAGAAGGACAATCTTGTTTCTAGGCCGTTGCTAGGACAGATTTGCTGAGGGCTTCTGCACGTTTCCACTCCCCCCTATTCCTGAAGCACTATTGCCCTCTGGCTGTGAGCCTCAGCCCCTGCATGGAGCACAAATACCTGCCGCTGCAGCCCTGTCCCCAGCTAGTTTTGGTTCTAGTCCATGATAAAAGATGTCTACTGTCAGAAGAGCTCAGGTTCCCAAGGCCCGAGAAACTACAGTCATTTCTAATGTCGCTCAGCTTTGTTGATGCGTAACAGACTAAACAAAGGTGCCCTTTTCTCTGAGAAAGAACTACCACGGGCTGAATACAGATTTGAAATGAACCTTAAGTTCTATAATTACCAGGAGAAAAAAACTTCATAAAATCTTTATGCCTTTTATAATTGGCATTTTTTCCCCAAACTGATAAAACAGCACTCGCAGGATTAACAGCAATAACACACTTTTTTTTTTTCCTACTTTACCTGACCACACAGATACATTTTTTTACTCCAAGCTCTGACAAGTTCAAATAATAAAATTTTCTCCATACAAATTCTGTGTTTAAACAGCAAAGAAAATCCTACTCTGAGTGGGGCAGGGATGGTTGTCTTCTTTAATTCTGTATACAAATCTGGGTCCTGTAACCATTGACGTTAATACAAAAAGCCACCCAGTTTATTTCAAGATTGCAAAATCAAATGCAGTCAGCTAAGGGGCTTCTCCCTGCCTGGGGGATTCATGTCCCCTTCAATCTCCCTCAACTAAGAGTCCTGCCCAGCGAAAAGAGAAATAGAGCACTGCTGAAATGTCATGAATAAGGATGATGAAGGCGCTGCTTCTTTTTGCAGGAAGCAGCCCACAGAGGACATCCTCCCAGAGCAAGAATTCATTCGCCGATTTTCCTCGCAGTGCCTCTTTGGACCAACTTCTGCAGGGTGCACGGGCAGTGCAGAATTCAACCAGGCAGGCACTGAATGCTACCGTGCAGCCGCAGCTTTGCCTTTCTTAGCAAAATAAAACCAGGCTGACAACATCAGTAAAGCCAGCAGAATTGCTTTTTCTCTCGTCATCTCTTTTTTCCTTCCTTGATAAACCTCTGTCTCCCGTTCCCTGTGGCTTCTCTGGCAAATCTATGTAAAACTATGCTCCTGAGTGTATTAAGTAGATAAATAAGTGATGAATATTGCTGGTAAATATTTCTGAACTCGATGCTTAAAGCAATGTTTCAGTCTTTCTCCCTCAGAGGTGGTGGGGAAGGAAGCTGAAATGGATAAAGATCTGAGGACTGAAGGAATAACAAGAGCTGAGAGTGAATTGGAGGGCATCGCAACAGTCTGCTCTAAACCAAAACCATCAGAAGGAGGAAGGCCCTCCTAGGTCAGGAAGGCTTTCTATCAGTCAGCTCAGCACAGAGACCTGAAGGGTTTTAGAGTGGATTTTTCCCAGGCTACTTTTAACAAGATGACTTTCACAAAGTCCTATTTCTGCCTCTTCGAACAGATTTGAGGGGTCTTGTTGGTGCGTGTGAACCGTGAAAGTCTGTCGTACATCCCCAACCATCCAAGCTTTCTCTTAGACATTCTCTCAGAACCCAGCAGACCTTCTGGAGAAAGTTTCCTCAAAGTGAACATAAAAGAAATAAAAGCACGTTTCCCCCAGCAAATGTCACGGTGGCACTTTTGTTCTGTACCTAGCAACAAAGTTTTGTAGTAGCAAACCACACCATCAATTTTAATGAAATAAAAACATACATTCTCAGACAAAGAGAAGTTCTGGAAGGAAAGCATATTTTTATCAGAAGTGTTGCATGAGTGTGTGTCCCCTAGGAGTGTAAGGGGTTTAACCACTAGCAGATTGACTGGGAGTCAATCCCATCAGTTATTTCCTCGAGCCTGGGCATGGGCTTACACAGCTTTGTACTGCGTGCTGTACAAGAGGGTCAAAATCTTCAGGGAATTTCTTTCTATTCATGTTTTTATTCCGGTTGGCTGCTTTTTTACATCAGTAGGGATATATTAAATGGTTGAAATCCAGGATCTTTGGGCATCTAAATGATGAACTATACACAGAATTGAACTACCTTCTCCCTACAAAAGAACTTACTGGAAGATGAGGAAATCATCAGGAAGCCATATTCAGAAAATCAGTGCTCAAGTATGCCCATCATTTGTATGGTTTGGTGCAAGAGAATTTACTTTTTTTCGACACGTGGAAGTCTCTTGTGATTCTGTGATTTTATATATAGAAAAATCAACATAACTACAGTTATGGGAGAAGGGAAATGCTGTAAATTTCCATGGTCCTGGAGTGAACCCATATAGCAAGAAACAAAACATTTATGAAATCAACCTCTTCAGGGTGCATGTTATAGATTCTGGGGTTAATCAGTGATGTGGCTTAGATCTAGCTGGGTGCGTCACAAAATGGGTTTATCAGCACTGACAGAGACCTACCATTTCTCTCTTCTGAGAAACTGAGGACTGTCTGAGTCTTGGATTAAACAGGTGATAGAGAGATTTCAATAATGCGGTTCCCTGCCTTTTTTGTGCAAATTGCTGTGAGTCAGCAGGAATCTTGAAGTGAAACTAGAAGCTGAACATTTTATCACGCCATTCATAACTCACCAGTGGACTCTACTTCCCGTAGCGTGAAGCAGAGGAGAAAAGGCTTCAGAAGATTAACCCAAATCATGAAGGCAAAGTCTGTTGGATACTATAAAAAATGAAGGTCCAGATATAATAAATGATCCAGGAATTCCCTAGATAATTGATTTCCAGAAGCTGACGGCCTACTTTACATATGTATATATTTACTTTTACATATATATACATATATATGTGTGTGTGTATGAAAAATTTATTTTATTTTTTACGCACGCTGTATATGTCTTACACAGTACCTCCACAGCCACCCTGGTCCTGAAGTTAGATGTGCTAAATGGACCTTTTATCTTAGTGCTGCACAGAGCTCAGATGTGACCTGAAAATGGTCTCTTCAGCATCAATTCTGTGGGAGTTTTAGCATTTTAGCAAATTACAGATATCTATTCCACCTCTCCTTTTTT